>JAENPR010000768.1:0-305595 GCA_018135685.1 Themeda triandra
GTCCATAGGGCGTACAAACAGTTAGCAGAGTAGTCACCACTCAAGGCAATTAGCTTGTAGCACAGTAGAATAAAGTTGGGGAGTATTAGCCAGCTATCATATCTACGAATGCAGTACAAATGTTTCCAATATGTGATGCATTTAGGGTCTATTTGGGTCGTGGCTTCCTAAGCATTGCCTGGCTAGGTACATGATCTTGGTCCCAGGTGTCCGAAATCAGACGCCTTTGGAGCGCTAGCTGCCTAGGTAGTCTTCCCACGCATCAATCCAAATAGACCCTTAATCATTCAAGTAGTCTCATTTTATTTTTAACATACTGTAGTCTTATCAGTTATTTTTTACTGCCAAAAAACCAGGAGAGATGCTAGTTGGCCGTGCAAGATGTTTCTTATGGATGACAACAACAGGCCTTGACAGTTCTACCACACTCTGAAATTATGACATTCCTTCAACAAATGGCCCATCTGATGGATTTGACAATGGTTGTTTCACTGCTGCAACTAGCCCAGAGACATTAGAATTATTTGATGACATAACTTCTATGTGAGGTCAAATTGTTTATCATGGTCCTCGGCAGAATGTTACTGGTTTCTTCAATTCCATTGGCTTCAGATGTCCTAGCAGAAAGAATGTAGCTGACTTCCTCCAAGAGATGAGTATAAATTACAATAAATATAAACATCACAAGCACTAATTTTTCAATTGCGTCATTTTTGGATTTTCTAATGTATGCATGTGATTCTGTAATTTCTTTTTATGGACCACGAGAGTTGTGTCACTTCATTAAGAAAGAAAGTCGTACAAATGGTAGAGGAAAGAACAAACATACCCAACACACTGAACCACAACTAGAAAACAAAATGCGCCACAGCAAAGATAACAGCCTGACAACGACCCGCTTGCCATATTGCCATACTAGGACACCAAGGGCTTGGGACAATCGACCTCGAGATAAGCTCCTGAAGAGCAAAAGCACAGGCCAAACACCACAAATGGCATTCCTCTTCTGCCATTTGAAGAACAGCCTGGTCATTCAGACATGTTCCGTAAAAAATAGCAGCATTCATATGCTTCCATAGTTCCTAGGCAACAAATTAAATGAAACTCTTCTTCCATTCTTCCAGAATTTACACAAATGTTTTGAAATATTTAATTTTGCAAATTATTCAAGATATTTCAATCAGGCCCTCGCAGTCAATGTGCAATAGAAGGTGTATACAACAGAAACTATATCTGACGACATAGCTCATCAATTCGCTAGCTTACTTTGAGGCATCCTTTTTTTTTGAGCATTTACTTTGAGGCATCCTAAACAGGCAGTAATCACCCAACATGATTCTGATACCGTGCTTGACATTTAGAGATCTTCAAATAACACAAACCCATATCCTTACAAAAAATCACAACGATGAAGAATGTACAATGACAAAGCATTTAGAAAAATCAATTAATGGCCACGTTATAGCCCATATTTCCTACAAATGCCTTTTTAACTTATTCTATGAGTATTGGAATGGATGCAAATCAAAATCATCAGTTTTTCAACTAGCTATAGTTTAAAAAACAACCTAGTGTATGCAGCAAGAAAAGATCAAGAGAAATAAAAAGTCATTGCAAGGAATAAACAATTGAAAAAGGCAAAACTAGAATGTGTACATCACTACAACATGCAATGTCTGTGAAAATCTTTATGTAGTTCTAAAATATAGAGAAAATGGAAAGATGTCAGCAGAGCCATAAACAATAAACATAATGTAGTCCTTTGCTGTCATCCATCAAATAATTGTAATAGAAGAAAACCAAGATCTCATGATGCATATATACATATGTAGGTGGTGAGGTTTGAAAAACTAAATACTACTTTGGTAGTTAAGTAATAATACGCATGAATTCACATGGCTAGGTTATCAAGGAGACATGCACCATTCATGACCATGTCATAGTACACATATAATTTTGTCCAGTTATCAGTGCTGGGATTTAGTTCAAGCATTTTAACATCATCTGTTGTCCATAAGTTTAAAATATATATAAATAATAAAGCATAACAATTTTTCCATTCAGCACAATGAAAACTCAGCTCTTTGCATTGGACAGGTTACCTCAAGAATGGATCAACAGCAGTATTGGACAGGTGATGAAAGAGAGTATCGGTACCATTCCACTGAAAAATTTGCAAAGTGCTTTAGAGCCTACGCTCTTCCTCAACTTGTGGAAGATGAGAAATGTAATAAACATAATATAAAACAAGACAGGATAGCATTTCAAGTAGATGGCAGACAAACCATACGGAACTGGAACATTTTCAAGGCTTGTTTTTTATGAGAGAAATACTCCTACTAAAGAGAAATTCTCCTGTTCAAATATTCAAGGCCATACAGATCACTTTCCTAGCTTTTATACTCTCAACACTTTTCTTTAGAACAGAAATGAGGCAAGACACAATATTTGATGGGAACAAGTACATGGGGGCGCTCTTTATGGCTGTTGCTGCCATAAACTTCAATGGAATGACTGAACTTACGATGACTGTAAAGAGGCTTCCGATATTCTACAAGCAAAGAGAGCTACTATGGTTGCCAGGCTGGGCAATCCTTTGCTCGATTTTTCTTGTAAGTATCCCAATGTCACTGATGGAGACAGGCCTTTGGACCTGTTCAACCTACTTTGCCATAGGTTATGCCCTTCGCCTGATAGGTAATTATGACAAATTTAAAAACCATCCATCTTACTGTAGAGCTAAAAAATATCAATATGCTGACTGTATAAGTTTTCGATCCTTGTTGTAGATTTTTTCAGCAGTTCCTGGTACTCTTTGTGATGCATCAAATGTCAATGAGTCTTTATCTTGCTTGCATCCCTAGGAAGAACGCAGGTAATAGCAAACATGCTTGGGACTGAGGCTCTTATTGCAATTTTCATACTTGGAGGCTTCATCATATCTAAAGGTAAGATAACAGCCCTGAATTACTCAGAGCACAACAAGAAAGTTAACTTCTGACTATGTCGAAGGTATGAACACATCTAACCCCTGCCTTTTCTCATTAAAAAATGGTATTCAGATGATCTCCAACCATGGCTTCGCTGGGGTTGCTGGGCCTCCCCATTCACCTATTCTCTCAATGCTGTTGCTATGAATGAATTCCTGGACAAAAGATGGGCTACTGTAACTGCTCATTTACTAAATATAAATTCATTTTCATTGTTATAATACATTCAGTTTCAAACTCTGATTATTATGAGACATAACCAATGGTGCCACAGGTATTCCACTACGAAAATGTTAATACCACAGGGCAAGCCTCCCTGAAGGTTAGGGGGTTAATATATGAGTGGCACTGGTATTGGATTTGTGTTGGTGTTTTATTTGGTTTCTCCCTGATCTTCAACATCCTAAGCATACTTGCATTGGAGTTACTAAGTTGTATGTGCATCAAACAAACACCTTTCTTATTTAAGTTGATCAATTATTTAGGATACTTATTCTTTTTAAATTATTTGTAGCTCCCAAGGAACATCATGTCAAAATAAAATCACAAAAGGATTGGGACATACGCTACAGAGATCAAACTGTTGGTGGTCAGGTTTCCCCAATTGATCAAGTCAACCTTCCATTCCATCCTTTGTCCATTGCCTTCAGTCACATCAACTATTTTGTTGATATGCCTAGTGTAAACTCTCCGCCTTATTATCTATTATCCTTGAAAAGAAAAGGAGTACTTGTATTTATCTGACAAATGCAAAAAAATAATACTAGGAAATGAGAAAGCATGGAGTAACTGAAAAGAAGCTTCAACTGTTACGAGATGTTAGTGGTGCATTCAGGCCAGGGGTGCTAACAGCATTGATGGGGATCACTGGTGCAGGGAAAACTACATTGCTTGATGTTTTGGCAGGAAGAAAACAGGAGGGTACATTGAAGGCATTATCAACATAGGCGGTTACCAAAAGAAGCAAGAGACATTCTCAAAGATCTCTGGTTACTGCGAACAGACTGACATTCACTCTCCGTATCTCACAGTCTATGAGTCACTGCAGTTTTCAGCATACCTTCGACTGCCTTCAGATGTTCGTCCTCATCAAAGAGATGTATGCTAACATTTTCCCCTTTTGTTTCAAAATACAAAGAACTTACTTTGAGGAAAGTTTCACAGTATTTTCTTTTTTACACATGTCTCAGATATTTGAGAAGAAGTTATGGGACTAGTAGAGCTAAGTGACTTGAGGTGTGCTATGGTGGGTACTCCTGGGGTAACAGGCTTATCAGCTGAGCAGCGAAAAGACTTACTATAGCGGTGGAACTAGTTGCTAGCCCTTCTATCATTTTCATGGATGAGCCGACAATTCACTTGGATGCTTGTGCTGCAGCTATTGTCATGCGAACAGTATGAGGACGGTGAACACTGGGCGCACTGTGGTTTGCACAATTCATCAGCCAAGCATTGAGATTTTTGAATCTTCGATGAGGTATATAATTAAGAAGAATGTATATAGGACTATCCTACCATGAAAATTAAAAATTAATTTCCAATGTATAAAGGCATTTCTGTCAAGTAATAAAAAAATTGTTCTTATCAAACATATCAGTTTATTCAGTTAAGAAATTTACATAGTTTCAACAAACTAAGTAACCTGAGTTCCTTCTTACCAATTGCAGCTATTACTTATGAAAAGAGGAGGTCAGATCATTTACAGCGGATCACTAGGCCCACTATCTAGAAGTTTGTCAAAGTACTTTGAGGTGAGACTATGATTCAGATGAAAGTATTGTTCTTATCATAGCATACATTAGTAACTTTCTTGTTAGGCTATTCCTGGAGTACCTGGCATCAAGGATGGCTAAAACCCAGCTGCATGGGTGCTAGATATCACTTCACATACCATGGAATACACAATTGAGGACTATTCTGAAGTCTACCAAAAATCGCCATTGCACAGGTAAATGCAAATAAAGCAAGATGTTGTCCATTAAGCAATTATATTCACTCTAGATTTAACATGCAATTAGCGCATGGTATTTCAATGGACTTTATTGTATCTGCAGAGAAAACATGGCTCTAGTTGATGAATTAAGCAAGTAAAGAGTAAACCAAAAGATCTACATTTTCCACCTGGATATTGGCCGAACTTTAAGGCACAGTGCATGGCATGTCTTTGGAAGCAGCATTGCTCATTCTGGAAAAACCCAGAGCTAAATGTTGCACGCTTTCTAAACACATTTGGCATCTCAATGACTTTTGGCATTGTGTTCTGGCAAATCGGTTCGACAATGTAAGAACTTTTCATCACTCAACATTATTGATTCATCAATGGAATTTAAGCAGATTTTTCAGTACAAGAAACTTACCATTTTTCTCCTGCACAACAGCAAGGGGAGGAAACAAGATGTGTTCAACATTCTTGGAATTGCATATGCATCAGCACTGTTCTTAGGCCTTGTGAACTGTAGCACTTTTGCAGCCTATTGTAGCAATGGAAAAGGTTGTATTCTACCGAGAAAAGCTTGACATGTACTCTTCCATGGCATATGTCATCACTCAGGTAAACAAATAGCTATATCTAGCTAACTCTGACAAACGATGACTTTAGCTGATATGGAAGAGGAAAATAACAATGGTGCTTATCAGATTCCTTTGTGCAGATAGGAGTTGAAATCCCATATATGCTTATCCAAGTGTTCATATTCTCAGCTATTGTGTACCCAATGGTTGGCTTCCAGCTAACTATCACCAAGTTCTTCTGGTTCATCCTATACATGATACTGAGCTTCACTGATTATACACTCTATGGGATGATGGCAGTTGCACTTACCCCTAACATAGAGATAGCTTCTGGTTTATCCTTTCATCTTCATGATATGGAATGTCTTCTCTGGATTCATTGTGTATGAGAAAGGTAATTTCTTCCCCCTTCTCTAATCCCCTCTCCTTTGTACATCTGCATCTTTGGTACTCACAGTTTGGACAACCAAATCGATGCTTGTACTATGTAACAAAAGTTGCACATCTGATGTGATACAAGGACATTTTCCTGTAGATGATGCCATCATGGTGGAGGTGGATGTACTGGGCTGACCCCTCAGCATGGACCATGTATGGGCTCATGTTCTCACAGCTTGGAGACTGCACAGAGCTGATCCATGTGCCAGGCCAACCAGACCAACCAGTGAGAGTGTTCTTGGAGGAATACTTAGGCTTGCAAGGTGACTACTTCCTCCTGGTCACCGTTCTGCATGTCGCACTTAGTCTGCTCTTTGGCATTGTGTTCTGCATCAGTATCAAATACCTTAAGTTCCATAGAAGGTAGACAAAGAACAGAGAAGAAGATCAATTGAGTATGGGGGAGCTTCACTGCAATTGTATATATATAGTGTATAACGTGTGACCCCAAGTGTAAACACAAAACATAGTGCCCCAAATGGCAATGTGTGTATCTATGCCTTCAGCAGGCATGCATAGGAAACAATAAGCAACATCATAGTGGCAAAAGACTACCAGAATAATTTGTTAACATAGCAAAAGTTCAAGGACTCGAGAAATGATTCTTTTCCTTGAATCGCTATATTGGCACCAATTGTTGCATGTAAATATTCAGATAAGCAACAGTCCCATTTCCCAACTAAATTTGTGGGCACTGAGTCTCAAACAAATGAGGTGATTAGTGCAATGCAGTATGGTTCCTGGAATGCCAAAATACAGGAAGTGAAAT
Source organism: Themeda triandra (assembly GCA_018135685.1). NCBI lineage: Eukaryota > Viridiplantae > Streptophyta > Magnoliopsida > Poales > Poaceae > Themeda > Themeda triandra. Next base: position 6,709 of record JAENPR010000768.1, read on the forward strand.
TAAACTAAATGAGCCCTACTGACTCTTCAATGCGTAGCAAGATAGAGCCACTCCAAAATGATTGAAACAAAGAACTAATCACCTAAACGAATGGCCTGCGCTAACGATGCGCTCTTCCCAAATCGATTCAGGAATCACCAAGCAGAACCGTAGGAAAGGCCAACTAAAACTCCCGCACGCCGCAGCGTGGAATAGAGCGATGCCAAGTGCAAAAGTAAGGACTGGGAGGCTGGCTCAGTTACCTCTAGAAACGCGGCCGCAGGTGCACCGCCGCGACTGCGGGATCAGGGAAGCAACGCCGTATCCGGCGAGGATAGACGGTGCAAGACGACACCGGCTGACTCCGCCAGGGCGCCAGCCGCCGGGGACTGGGCCGCTGGGCGTTCTGACCGAACCAAACCGATCGGTTCTTCCTTCTTTTCCAAAGTTCAGAACGTAGGACAGAGCAAAGTTCGGTCTGGTTAGTTCGTTCGAAAAAATCATCTTCAAAATATTTATAGTTTGCAACAAATTTTAGCAATATTTTCATTTAAGGCAAAAAATAACCATACATAATATAGATTAAACAAAGTGGTAAGTGTCAGTGTTGATATAAACCAACTAGAATAAATGTTATATCACTAATAATAGTCTAAAAGTACATAATATGTCAACAAAATCAAAATGTTTGGTTAGTTCGGGTAATCCGTCCATGCTCCACTTGGTCCATGCTCCACTTGTTCCATGCGACGGAATGGCTGGAAGAAAGAAAAGAAAGAAAAGTTTAGACCTATGACACCCGTGAGAGATTTAACTTTTAGCGATATGGACGAAATTACAAACTTTTTAATGGTACACACGTGAAAGGCTCTTTCTTTTTCTTTTGATAGACAGTGTTGGTCCACTAGGCGTTGGTTCAATTCATTCTTACAAAATATACTCAATTGAGCTCACTTTTCTTAGCAATATGAGCTAGAAAACACAAGATATTGTATTATGAGTTTATCATCAGGTGGTATAAAAATCTTATAAAGAATGAAAGATACTTTGAATTGAAATGTGTTGAAAGATTAGATAGGCCAATAACACCCTACCTCTCGTATAGAAATATTTCATATCCCCACAGCACAAGTTTTTGTAGCACAAGACTAATCGCGGAGAACAGATTGTGGATGCAAAATATAGAGGATAACAACCGGATAAACACAAAAGGTGATCCATTTAAGTAGTTTTCCCACTAACGCTTTGCTAAAAGTAATATTAAGGTAATATTAAGTGGTGTAGTGCTAAAAACATGTGCAACTATGATATACTTATTTCTCATGATATATATGTAGAGTTCGATACTGATCTTTAAGTGTGGTATGTCCAAACCATTTATCCTTTCAAAACCCTACTTTCACCCGGGAGTGAAGGTTAAAAGTGGAGGCCTTGCTCAGATGTTTCACAGATTCCACGGGCCTCAAAATGAACCATGCTAAATCCTAAATGTTCCCGATAAATGAGATGAAAAAATGCAGATCCTTGCCAACACGTTTGGTTGCCAAATAGGATCACTCTCGTTTACGGTATCAACAAAGCCAAGAGTGGATGATTATACACCTCGATGGACAAAATTGAGAGAAGACTATCAGCCTGCTCATCTCTTCTATCCTATCTAGGTAGATTGGAAATGGTGAAATCAGGTTTCCGAGGGCAACAACAACCTACGCCATATGCACTCTAAAGCTACCAAAAGGGATGATTGAGAATATAGGCCAAGCACACAAGCAATGCCTCTAGATAGTTTCTGATAGATCAAGAAAGGGTGGCAACTGGGCAGCATGGCCAATGGTCACAAAGCCCAAGGAGAAATGTGGTTCGGGAAAGTGTTCTTAATCTAAATATCCAGAATGATGCACTATTCTTGAAACACCTTCATAAGTTTTATAATAAAATGGACATCCCATGGGGTTAAGCTTATCTGGTCCAGATACTATGAAGGCAAAGTACCACATGCAAGGTTGGTTCTTTCTAGTGGAAATACATCCAGAGACTCAACACTTTGTTTAGAGGTATAGCTCGGTGCAATATTAGAGAAGGCAAGACAATTACTTTCTGGGGAGATTTATGGTCAGATGGAGTGCTTGCCCATTATATTGTTTTCCTACGTTTTTTTGGAGGCATTTTCCTAGGTTGTTCTCCTTTGCCAAAGAACAAAGATGAAAACATAAGTGTTAATGTGGTTATGTCTGCCGAAGACCTTGATAGCCTATTCTTCCTTCCACTCCCACAAGAAGCATTCAAGGAGCTGGAAACGCTATTGTTGTTCTCTCCACTCAGACTTTTGTTAAACGGAACACAGATGTCTAGATATATCAATGGGGCTATGACAAGTACTCATCAAGGAGACTTTACAAGCTAGTATTCCAGAACATATCGGCCCACCGCCCACCCCATCTTCACTTGGCTCTAGAAGTCTAAATGCACGCCAAGATCAAGTTTTTTGCTTGGATGATCCTAGTTGACAGATAAACACCAAGGTAATGCCGAGAAGAAGAAATTTGTATGATGAAGATGAGAGTGTGCATTGTGTCCTATGCACTCAAGGCATAGACGAGATTGGGATTGTTGTTCTAAGCCGAATGCATAGAACCCTCGAAAGGGAAAATACCGAATATCACACAACAATTGGTGGAACAATTTGTGTCGTACTCAATACTCAACTCAATCCATTACAAGCTGCCCATAGGGCGTATTTATAGGAGCCCGTAGGCATTTACATGATGACAATACCCTTAGGTTTTGCCTCCTAATGCTCCGAGCCTGTGCCTCGGCTGAGGGCCAAACCATCATGCGAGCAATACCGAGCTTTGTCCCCTAGGTAGCCGACCGCGTTAGCCCCACTCATCACGTACGGCCCCGAGTCCTTCTCGAGCGCCGATCCTTCGAACCACCTCGCAAAAGGACAATGAACACGAAATGGCGCCGTTACCTCGTGAAACATGCGTGGCATTCGGCCGGTCCTGGCCGAATACTACCGCCGTACGGTTCACCGTCGTGGGACCCACCCCGGTAGGGCCCAATGTTGTTCCAAGCCAAAGCATTACAGGAGTGGGAGAAGCACCAAGAGGGTGATTCGGCATCCACGACGCCTAACCGGAACCCTAGCCCGTATCGCGGTAAGGGTTCCTAAGGTTCGTGTAACATCCCGAAAATCCGAACTACAAAATTTTTTTCGAATAAACCCATGTTTGATGTTTGCCGGACAAGCAATCCCACTAGTTGCATGTAAAGTGTCTACATTTAGTTGTTAAGCATTGTGGATATGACAACATCACATGTGTCTTAATGTGGATCTTAAGCCACATGTGACTAGACCCTAGGCAAACCTACTACACTTATGAGCGAGAGCCTCCTATGACCAACCTTTCACTAAGTATGCCCTAGTGTTAGCCCCTAGGTCACGAACCCAACCCGATGATCTCATGCTAGAGTTAGTAGCAATGTTACCATGGTGTAATGTGTATACATGCACACCTACCCGTAGTATAAAACCCTACAAGCAACTAAGGGATAACCATAGCTAGTAGATGCCGTGAAGATCACGTCAACCATGACATGGTAACCTAGACTTAAGACCTTGACCCCACATAGAGGAGTTTTGATCCCTTTAACCCCAGCCATGATGATAGAACCTATCCACACCAAGTGACTAACCCTAACCGGTCGAGACTAGGGACATCATGACAACCGTGGTAACACCTCTCCACATGAGAATGCTGGTACTTAGTGTCGCGATACCGAAGCCACCTACACGTATGCTATCTAACTATCCTAGTAGACCAATCCTCATGAACCCTGTGAATATACCTCTACCCCGAGAAGGTAGTTGCTTAACGATACATGCTTCGATAATAGGAACTACCTACCTGCCTGACTAGCCGCCTAACCACTCGATGGATTGACCCCACTAGACCACCAGGTGAGGACAACCTAGACCGACTATGCCAAACTAGAGAATGCAAGCCCTAACCCTATGACTATAACCTAGTGGACCACCGGTCGTCATAGTGATATATATAGAGAATGATTAGCAACTAGAATGAGGTATGACTACCTAGTTGACAAAGCTTTATGACCTAATTACTCTGGCCAACTAACTAGTGTATCTAGAGTTAACCCTAGGAAACATACTAGGCTTAGAACCCAGCAAAGGAGTTACATAAACATAGGACATAAGCCCTCTACGAAACTTAGACTCCTAAATACCCCTATGTAGTTTTGTGAGGCACATAGAGAACCATCATATCTTAATCACTAGTAAGACCTACTTGAGCCTTAGTTGTCATCACATGTCCAAATACAATATAAGTATGCATCATCTTCTTGCACCTTAAACTATTTATGAGTGATTTGGATTTTATTGGGATTTCTTGTGTTGATATCAAATCAACCAACACACTTTGCAATAAATATACAAAGTATTAAGGGGAAATAATACCCCAACAAGACTATGACCTAGTATGACCGCCTCATGGAACTTTGTGCAAGAGATACAAATCACAAAAGTAATACAATGTTATATAAACAAAAACAAAAAAGAAAACATAAAAGAAAAAGGAAAACAAACCGAGGAGGAGATGGCAATGGCCATTCGGCCCATGACTTGAACCCGGCCCGCTAATCCCATCTCTCCTCCTTCTTTCACCAAACGGTCTGTCACCGGCCCGTCGCTCCCTCCTCCTCCTCTTTCCTACTCTTGAACCGAGTCGTCGAATCAACCGGCTCTCAACCAAACCGCCCGTCTCCTTTCTCCATCACCGAGCCAAAGCCGCCACCCATTCTCCTTTCACTCGGTCCACGAACGAATGCAGCTCACCAATTATAAACGGGAGAAGCCATGTGCTCCTCGCCTCTCTCTTTTGTGACGCCGACGAGAGGACCCCACCGGTCATACCTTTCCCCCTCACCGCTTTTCCTCCGCGACGTAACGTGATGCCGCGAGGGAGGCTGGAGGAATCCCGTGCTGACCCCGGGTCATCCTCGCCATCCGTGCCACGCACCCCCTTCGGATGGACGCCACGTCAACAACCCGCACCAACCACCTTAGCGGGCGCTCGACAGAGCACGTTTCTACGCGGCGGACGCGAACGGCACCATCCGCCATTGCCATGAACCCGTCCCCTCTCTCGCCCTCGCCTTTTGACCACGGGAGCCAAATTGGAATCTCGCAGCTCGCCCGGAGCGCATCGCGACACCGGATCACACCGCGCCGCATGCCCGCGCACGCACCCACGATCGCGCCTCGGCAATGGGGATCGCGACGCCACCTACCCGTGCTCGTGATGCCGCCACGCGGCTCGGCTATCACATCACACGGCCACGGACGCCGAGATTCCCTTGGAACCCTAGCGACCCGGCTATAGAAGCGGGCGCCGCCCGCCTCGGCCAATTTTCCAAGCCGCGCCATTTTTCCCCTTTTCTCCCGCTGCCTCGCCACACCGCTAGCATCCTCATCGAGCCAACCAATCACGTGGTCGAAGGATAGAGAGGAAGAAGCAAGGAGGATGAGGTGAAGGAGAGGAAAGGAGAAGAAGGGAGGCGGGGGAAAGGACGAAGCGGAACGCCGCCGCCGGAAAAAGAAGGTGCCGCGCCGGACTTGGAGGGAAGAGCTCATCGGGCGGAGGAGAAAGGAGCGAGGCGCCGCGACCTTCTACCGCAAGCGCACCGCGACGCCGACTACGCCTTGCAGCTCGGCCTCGCCATCTCGCCGCCCCTACTTCCTCTACCGCCTTGGCGCGCGCGCCGTGCTCCTTCCCGCCTCGGCCCCGGCTTCTCCGGTCATGGTGCTCCACCGAGCACGTAGGCCGAGCCGTCCCCGGCTACCGGACACGCACACATGAGCACGGACCAACCTAAGCCCCCCCGGACGCCGGCACCACCATGCCGGCACACCGCCCGCCAAGCTCGCCGCCATGGCCGAGCCATGCCGGGCGCGCCCGCCGTCACCGGCCACCCAGAAGCCCTTGGACAAGCCGGAACCCCGGGATCACGTCCCGCGCGACGAGGCGCATCCCATGCGCACGCCGCCGGCGAGGGGACGCCCACGGGGAGGACCTACCCCGACTCACCACCGGAGGACGAGTCCGCACGGGCGCCCGGGAGCGCCACCGTGGCGCGGTTGCGCGGCCGACCCGGCCACCTCGCTTGCCGAGGCCAGCCGCCGTTGAGTCGCGCCGCGGGCCGCCGCACGCCGCGGCACCTCCGTTGGTGAACATGGAGCCTTGAAGTGCTCATCTTGACGCCGCACGCACCGCCATGCCGGGCAGCGCGCCGCGCGTGCCTCCGCCGCGGAGTCGTGCGCCGCCGTGCAAATTGGTCGCCGCCAACGGACCTAACGGGGCTTCGTGACGTCAATCGACCGTCCGCACCCTCAATTGAGCGGAGTTGCCGGGTTGCCCCTGCCGGGGCGTGCGCCGCCGCTTACGGTGCCGCCGCCGTCGCGGTGAAGTGGTGTCCCGCCCTGCGACCGTCGTCCTGGGCATTGAAGCGTTCGCTATGCGTCGCGGAGCACATGCGCTCGCGCCTATGAACGGGGGTCCCCAAGTCGCCGGATTGGGCAGCCATGCCGCCGCGGCGAGGCGCCGTGTCGCGCGCAGCAAGAGATTGGGGACGAGAAGGAGGCGGAGATGGAGATGGACTCGGCCAGATACGCCACACCGCGCGGAGCCGACGCGCCGCCGGCGTTGCGTAGCCTCACCACGGAGCCCAAATGCGCTCGCTTGCCGCCGGCGGGCACGCCGGTTGCCGGCGCCGCCGGGAAGAAGATGGGGATAGAGTAGGGAGGAGAGGAAATGGACGCGGTTCCCATGAACCCGAGACACCGATAGCCGGGCCCCCGCAATGCCTCCACGGTGTGCGCCCCGTGAACCGAGCCCCACCTGGAGATGATTTCTTGAACCTGGACTACATGGACCAAGAGGAGGAGGAGAGTGGATGGATCTGGTCCACTGTAGACCGTGTTGTGGTCTATGGACCAATGAGCCGCTGTCCACCGTGAGCCGACCGCGTGGACCGGAGCCCGAATCAAACCCAGTCGCGCTACGTGGCGCAACCACAGGGAGCCACGTGGCGGGCCGAGCCCGGCCCAGTAAGCCCATCCGGCCCAGTAACGGCCCATCTCGGCCCATTAGCGGCCCATTCAGGTTTGACCCGGTCAATGGTGACGTCATCACGACCTCACGCTGACGTCACTCTGAACCCGCGTGTCAGTGCCACATCAGCGTGCCACGTGGACTATTCTGGTGCCGGCACGTGGCGGCACTTTATTTATCGCTATTTATTATTTTCGAATATTGTTTAAACTTCGGAAATTCATAACTTATTCATACGAGCTCCAAAAATTATGATCTTTATATGGAAATTCATCTAAAATCGAGATGTACAGTTTAAGACTATGTTTGAGTGCATTTGGTTCTTCTATATTTCATTTGCTTCTTTGTGGATTCTATAGGAGTCGCTAACGCGACTATTACTTTTCGGTTTCAGAGTCGATTCGGGAAAGGAGCGACCTAAGGACGTGAGGTGGAGATCCGCTTGTACCACTACTGTCGGACTTGTACCACTACTTCCTCGACATCGCAGGTGTCATGGCAGCACCTTTATTTTAGAGAATCCTATTAGACAGTGCATGTTTAGAACTGCTAGCGCTTTATATTTTATTCCTTTGCTAGTATATGATGCATGATATCGCCTGAGCTATATTTACCTTGTTCGAAGCCCTTTTACCATGTTACCCAGCCTTGCGCTCGCACTTATATATTACCGCCCTTCTGCGTGCTTGCATTTATTATCACCATACTTATTTTAACTCCACTTCGCATTGTGTATGTGGTGCGGGTGGTGAACCCCTGGGAATGGTTTGGCTTGGGATGCCGGACTTGTGGTTATGGTGATGAGCGGTGTGTCACGTGAGTCTTGGGGTGTGGTGAGGGTTGAGTCGGCCGGACGGGGATTACGACGAGCTTCGAGCGAGTCTTGCCCGAGGATACGGGCCGGGTATCCCGCTTTGTGAGTACCGTGGCGGGTAACCGGTTTGGATTGAGGTGTCCTTGGTGTGAGCTCCTTGGGGTGGAGCCTTGGAAAGGGGTGCCGCGGGCAAAGACGGTAAAGATTAGCCCATACAGGGGGAGACATCGTTGTCCGGCCAATACCTAAGGACTTGAGTGCTAGTGACCGGATCATTGGACGCTTACTTTCCACTCGCTCTCTAATGGGAAGGAGACGGTCTAACCATCCGGTAGAACGAATGCCACACCGTCGGGAGTAAGCGGATGTGTCGGGAGGTACGGGCCGAGAGTGCTCACACCCTCCTTAACCAACATAGTGACCCCGAGGCCCGGTACTATGTCTCAGCGCTCGCGGCCTGTGGTCGAGTGGCGTGGGATGGTATTCGCTCTAGGCTTATGGCGATCGAAATCGCCTAGATGTGGCCGCATCGATGATGGCTATCTTGTGGAATAGTGAAACCTCCGCAGTGTATGGTTGATCGATCGATACATAGCCGACTCATTGGCTATGGACCACCCCGTGTGATGCTTGCTTGACTAGAGAGGAGTCTTCCGCTTTCTTGGGATATGGGTATGTTACATCCCGCCGTGAGCCCGGGAGGCTGGGTCGTTGAGGCCCGACGAGAGGGAGTCGTCTTGCCGGCCACGTGAAGCGTGGTGGGGGGTGTGGTGTGTGGGGTGTGAGGTGTGGTGATGTGTGGATGGGATGGATGGGATGGTGGATGGATGTGTGTGTGGGATTTGGGAATGTGTTAAGCTTGATTATTATTATTATATATTATACTTGTTGCTACTTCGCATGCGCTAGGATGCAAACCATTACCAAATATAGGATCGCCGCATCCCTTTATTTTCTCTTTTCCACTAAAGCTCATTCGGTGCTTGACCATGGCCTCGCACACATCCGGCGGTGTGCGCAGTTTTCGTGATGTTAGGGTTGAAAGGATTAGAAGGTCTCGTGCCTGCGCTCAAGTTGGAGTTTGAAGTCGCCGCGTTATACTTCCACCTTCGCAAGCTGTTTTGGATGTTAGAAATACATTGTTTGCGCCAAGTGTGGCGTTGTAATTATTAATGTAAACCCTTCTACTTGTACTCAGTATTCTCGAATTTGATGTATGGGATTGATTATCAACTGTTGTATATCATTTCGTGGATTTTCCCTTCATGGAAAATTGAGGATGTTTCAGTTGGTATCGCTCCGTACTTGACCCTAGGACGAGACCCTTAGGATTGGACGATAGAATAGGATGAATCAGCCCTTCTTTCGGTTATATTACCGACCTTGCACTATTTCGTGCATGGCTTACCTCTTATAATGGACTTGCTAACCATGTTCTTGGACTCCAATGCAAATGATGGTGATCTATTAGAAGCATGCCTTCTACCTCAAGTACCATGATGGATACGCCCAAGTTCTACAAGAAGTGCTTCAAGAGTCGTAACCCACGACAATAGACGTGCCACAAATAGGTAGTGCCTAGAAGAGCCGAAGTCTACTATATGATGACCGTAGAATCTCCTAGGAAAAGAAATGTCGTACCAAAGCCTTGTACCATTCCTAAGGTAGAAGACATTACTTTACCGATGTGCAACCTATTGTCCATATGGCTATTCATGCGTACGAACTCTTCGAGCATGGCCTCCTGCCGTCTATTACCCCGTGCCCTCGATGCCTTTAGAAGTGCCATAGGGTAATGGGATGAAGCCGAACATACCTAGGCAAAAAGGACCGATGACAACCTCAATGCTTACTAGAGAAACACCTACTTCTCCAGGATAGACTCATGAACACACCAAGCTGCTAAAGCACTATGAAAAGCAGCCCTGTGAAGAAAGATTTGCTTTAGAGCCTTTAAACCTCACCATCGTTGCTTACTTCCAGCCTGCACCTGAACCCACCCTGAAATAGGAGGAAGCTCGCCAACGCATATAGAGAAAATTCCTGACTAATGCCCTACCATGTAGATGGAAGAAATTTCTTCGACCCCACCTATCTAGTTTCTTAGACAAGACTCATCATGATAAGGGAGTAGGAAGAGGATGATTAGAATAAGCCATGTACAGCTAGGAGTTGTGCCATGAATAGAGTAGAATGTCTACCATGTTAAGCTACTTACGTGTAGTACGTTTTCTCCGCAGATCTCTTGGCGTAGCTACCAAGGATATCGCTTGTAATAAACCCAATGTAATGAGTGCTTGGTTTTTATCGGATTTTATGGTTCTTCATGCTTCTTTGTATGAGTGTAGGATAGATTTAAATGTTTTTAAATTGTTTAAATCATCTAAACTCAAGTTAAAATTGTTAATAAATCATGTCACTTGCACATGATTCCTAATCCTTATGACCCTTACAACAGGATGCCCGGCCGAATCGGGTAGCTTGAACCATTGCTCAACCCCTTCGTAAGACACCATGGACAAGTGATCAAGGTAGTCACAAGCCATCCCCAGACTCAACCCCCAAGAAGGAAGAACTCCATGGAACCCCATCGAGGAACCGTTCAACAAATCTCAGATGAGCAAGGGAATTCATCTCCGATGAAGCTTCCTACCTTCGACGGAACCGACGATGATCCTATCACCGTAGACCGGCTATATGATATGCGTAAGAGTTAGACTTGACCACCTACACCGAAGAAGAAAGCGTGAAGGTTGCAGCCCATCAACTCATAGGGTCCGCACATACATGGTGGAACACATTCAGCAATGCCCATTCCAACCCAAACAACATCTCATGGAGAGAGTTCAAGTCTTTCGCAAACTCTATGTACCCGATGATGCAATGGAAGACTTGAAAAGAGAGATTCAAGCGTAAGGCAAGGAACAGTGAAGTGTTCACGAGTACAACATCCGCTTCAACCGCATGTTGCGTTACGCACCTGCCGTACGAGACTCTAAGAAAGATATGATGTTCTACTACCGTAGAGGCCTAAACGATAGCATCCGAATGGTCCTTGCCGGAAGCACCTACCACACCATTGAAGAAGTAATTAACAAGGCAATTGAGATAGAAGAAGACCTCCTCGAGTATGAAATAGTCGAGGGAAGGAAGAGATGCCGCATTGATGGATCATTCAGTGGCTCACTAGTACGACAAATGAGAGCAATCACGGACTCATCGTACCTGTGGCTCGAAGCATGTGGAACGCTACAAAGACCTACTTCTACGGGCAAAGTGTGCCGTTCACTTACTATGGATCCGACCACTCTAACCTCGTGGATGCCGACAACAAAGGAATGAAGACCACTCCGCCAATTCAGAACCTTGGTATAAAGAACCTCGTGGCAATCACAAGTAGCGTGTTTATCACCCGCTATGGATGCGACAAAACGGGCCACATGATCGCCAATGCCCTTAAAGAAAGACTACCCCTACTACAACTCCCGTCCTCAATCTAGACAATGATACTCACTAAGCATGTAGTCAAGTATTCAATCTTATCTCGATGTAACATGCTTGAACATGTCTTCAAGATTGTATGAGAGTTCATCTTATCACTAAATACAAGGATTTTCCCTTCTGTACAAGAACACTTGTGAATGATTCCAAGATCTCCGGGATATAGGTATCTTTGCCTAATCCGATTTAAAATCTATCTCCCGAGTGCATTGGAAAGCCGCCCGTTTCAAAACATGCTTGCGAAAGTCTTTCATTTCAAAACAAAAGTTTTACTTTGCACATCAACCTTTGATAAAATGCTTGCAAACAAAAAAATGGCCCAAGTCTTATTTTAAACTCTTTTGATTTCAACCAAGGAGCCAAACTTATTTTAAATAAAAATTCATCTTCAAAATGTTTTGCAACACGTTTGCTAAACAAAATAATTGTAAAAAGGTTTTGTTTGATTGTGAAAACCAAGTTTCACAAAACGAGTAAGTTAATTGTGAACCATTTTCAAACTACCCGTGTTTCAAATGATTGAAAAAGAGTCACGCTTTGTTTGAAGAGTAAAACCATGTTTCAAAACTATTTGATTTTAAAACTCACTTTGATTTCAAACCTCTTCAAAAATCTCCCTTGAACTTTAAGGCCTACAAAATCACTATCTATTTTTTTTAAAAAAAATGAGATTTTTGAAAACCACCTTATAATGAGAGTCCAATGAACGACAAACCCCCAACCGATAACTCTAGAATTGCGTATGCATCTTGGATACCCCGTACAAAATTTGGATCGAGTCACCAAGTAAAGCAAAGGACTCGCAATACCTTTCGCAAGATCCTTTGAAGCGTGCTACGCCGACTAAAAGCAAGGATAGCAACTACGCTATCGAGTAGCGCAAATGAAGTGTGGTGGATCCATAACCCACTGGACTCCTCGGATCGAAATCAGGAGCCTAAACCGCACTCCGAAATTTAGAAAGACATGATATAGCCTAAACTAATATGTGTTCCTCCCACATGCTAAACCGCGATGAAACATCCCTCGTGACAACTCCTCGACCATCGTCGAAGTATCTTTTTGGAAACCCTCAAGATTTACTTAGTACTTTTACACAAACCCCAAACCTCGCGCACACTTGATCAATAATCTAGACAAGGAAATCGACTTCACTACTCAATCCTTCAACTCGGTGGAGCGACTACTTCAAGCCATGAGGAATTGGAAGTCGATTCATGGGAAGCATCACCTTACCGTTGCATAGAGTACTACACACCTTAAATCTCGGGGACGAGATTCGATAAGGGGCAGGACCGTAACATCCCGAAAATCCGAACTACAAAATTTTTTCCGAATAAACCCATGTTTGATGTTTGTCGATAAGCAATCCCACTAGTTGCATGTAAAGTGTCTACATTTAGTTGTTAAGCATTGTGATGCGACAACATCACATGTGTCTTAATGTGGATCTTAAGCCACATGTGACTAGGACCCTAGGCAAACCTACTACACTTATGAGCGAGAGCCTCCTATGACCAACCTTTCACTATAGTATGCCCTAGTGTTAGCCCCTAGGTCACGAACCTAAACCCGATGATCTCATGCTAGAGTTAGTAGCAATGTTACCATGGTGTAATGTGTATACATGCACACCTACCCGTAGTATAAACCCTACAAGCAACTAAGGGATAACCATAGCTAGTAGATGCCGTGAAGATCACGTCAACCATGACATGGTAACCTAGACTTAAGATCTTGACCCCACATAGAGGAGTTTTGATCCCGAACCCTAGCCATGATGATAGAACCTATCCACACCAAGTGACTAACCCCTAACCGGGCCGAGACTAGCGACATCATGACAACCGTGGTAACACCTCTCCACATGAGAATGCGGTACTTAGTGTCGCGATAACGTAAGCCACCTACACGTATGCTATCTAACTATCCTAGTAGACCAATCCTCATGAACCCAGGAATATACCTCTACCCTGAGAAGGTAGTTGCTTAACGACATGCTTCGATAATAGGAACTACCTACCTCAGCTTGACTAGCTGCCTAACCACTCTGATGGATTGACCCCCACTAGACCACCATGGTGAGACAACCCCACGACTATGCCAAACTAGAGCAACGTGCCCTAACCCTATGACTATAACCTAGTGGACCACCAGGTCGTCATAGTGATATATATAGAGAATGATTAGCAACTAGAATGAGGTATGACTACCTAGTTGATGACTTATGACCTAATTACCCGGCCAACCTAACTAGTGTATCTAGAGTTAACCCTAGGAAACATACTAGGCTTAGGAACCCGAGCAAAGGAGTTACATAAACATAGGACATAATCCCTCTACGAAACTTAGACTCCTAAATACCCCTATGTAGTTTTGTGAGGCACATAGAGAACCATCATATCTTAATCACTAGTAAGACCTACTTGAGCCTTAGTTGTCATCACATGTCCAAATACAAGATAAGTATGCATCATCTTCTTGCACCTTAAACTATTTATGAGTGATTTGGATTTTATTGGGATTTCTCTTGTGTTGATATCAAATCAACCAACACACTTTGCAATAAATATACAAAGTATTAAGGGGAAATAATACCCCAACAAGACTATGACCTAGTATGACCGCCATGGAACTTTGTGCAAGAGATACAAATCACAAAGTAATACAATGTTATATAAACAAAACATAAAGAAAAAAAAGGAAAACAAAACAAAGAGGAGATGGCAATGGCCATTGTGGCCCATGACTTGAACCCGGCCTGCTAATCCCATCTCTCCTCCTTCTTTTCACCGAAACGGCCCACCGGGCCGTCGCTCTCCCTCCTCCTCTCTCTTTTCCTTCTCTTGAACCGAGTCGGCCCAACCGGCCCGCTAACCAAACCGGCCTCGTCTCCTTCTCTCCATCACCGAGCCGGGCCGCCACCCATTCTCCTTTCACTCTCGGCCCACGAACGAATGCAGCCCAAACTCAATTGCGAAACGGGAGAAGCCATGTGCTCCGCCTCTCTTTTGTGACGCCGACGAGAGGACCCCACCGGTCATACCTTTCCCCTCACCTCTGCTTTTCCTCCGCGACGTAACGTGATGCCGCGGGGAGGGTTGGAGGAATCCCAGCCGACCCCGGTCATCCTCGCCATCCGTGCCACGCACCCTTCGGATGGACGCCACGTCAACAACCCGCACCAACCACCCTGGGGCCGGCGCCCGAGCCAGGAGCACGTTCTACGCGCGCGGACGCGAACGGCACCATCCGCCATTGCCATGAACCCGTCCCCTCTCGCCCTCGCCTTTTTGACCACGGGAGCCAAATTGAATCTCGCAAGCTCGCCCGGAGCGCATCGCGACACCGGATCACACCGCGCTCGCATGCCCGCGGCGTACGCACTCCACGATCGCGCCCTCGGCGTGGGACCGCGACGCCACCTACCCGTGCTCGTGATGCCGCCACGTCGTCGGCTATCACATCACATGGTCACGGACGCCGAGATTCCCCTTGAACCCTAGCGACTCCGCTATAGTAGCGGCCCCGCCCCGCTCTCGGCCAATTTTCCAAGCCGCCGCCGCCATACTCCCCCTTTCTCTCCCCGCTCGCCACACCGCTAGCATCCTCATCGAGCCAACCAATCACCAGGGTCGAAGGATAGAGAGGAAGAAGCAAGGAGGAGGAGGTGAAGGAGAGGAAAGGAGAAGAAGGGAGGCGGGGGAAAGGATGAAGCGGAACGTCACCGCCGCCGGAAAAGAAGGTGCCGCGCCGGACTTGGAGGGGAAGAGCTCATCGGCGGAGGAGAAAGGAGCGAGGCGCTGCCGACCTTCTACCGCAAGCGCACCGCGACGTCGACTACGCCTTGCAGCTCGGCCTCGCCATCTCAGCGCCCCTACTTCCTCTACTCGCGCAGCGCGCCGCCGTGCTTCCTTTCCGACCTCGGCCCCGCGTTTCTCCGGTCATGGTGCTCCACCGAGCACGTAGGCCGAGCCGTCCCCGGCCACCGGACACGCACACACGAGCACGGACCAACCTAAGCCCCCGGACGCCGGGCACCACCATGCCGGCAGACCCGCCCGCCAAGCTCGCCGCCATGGCCGAGCCATGCCGTGCGCGCCGCCGTCACCGGCCACCTAGAAGCCCTTGGACACGCCGGAACCCCCGGGATCACGCCCGCCGCGACGGCGCATCCCATGCGCACGCGCGCCGGGGACGCCCACGGGAGGACCTACCCCGACTCACCACCGAGGACGAGTCCCGCACAGGCGCCCGGGAGCGCCACCGTGGCGCGATTTGCGCGGCCGACCCGGCCACCTCGCTTGCCGAGGCAGCGCCGCGGAGTCGCGCCGCGGGCCGCCGCACGCCGCGGCACCTCCGTTGGTGAAGATGGAGCCTTGAAGTGCTCACCTTGACGCTCGCGCGCACCGCCATGCCGCTGAGCGCGCGCCGCGTGCCTCCGCGGAGTCGTGCGCCGCCGTGCAAATTGGTCGCCGCCAACGGACCTAACGGGGCTTCGTGATGTCAATCGACCGTCCGCACCCTCAATTGAGCCGGAGTTGCTCCGTGCCCCCGCCGCGGTGCGCGCCGCTTACGGTGCCGCCGCCGGCCGCGGTGAAGTGGTGTCCCGCCCTTGCGACCGTCGTCCTTGGGCATTGAAGGTCGCCATGCCGCCGCGGAGCACATGCGCGCGCCTATGAACGGTGGTCCCCAAGTCGCCGGATTGGGCAGCCATGCGCGCCGCGGCGAGGCGCCGTGTCGCGGCGCAGCAAGAGATGGGGACGAGAAGGAGGCGGAGATGGAGATGGACTCGCCGTATACGCCACACCGCCGCGGAGCTGACGCGCTCGCCGGCGTTGGCAGAGCCTCACCACGGAGCCCAAATGCGCCGCCTTGCCGCCGGCGGGCACGCTGTTGCCGCCGGGCAGCGCTGGGAAGAAGATGGGGATAGAGTAGGGAGGAGAGGAAATGGACGCGGTTCCCATGAACCTGAGACACTGATAGCTGGGCCCCGCAACAGCCAGTCCACGGTGTGCCGCTCCCGTGAACCGAGCCCCCACCCGGAGATGATTTCGTGAACTCGGACTACATGGACCAAGAGGAGGAGGAGAGTGGATGGATCTGGTCCACGTAGACCGTTGTGGTCTATGGACCAATGAGCCGTCCACCGTGAGCCGACCGCGTGACCGGAGAATCAAACCCGGCCGCGCTTACGTGGCGCAACCACAAAGGAGCCACGTGGCGGGCCGAGCCCGCCCGAAGCACATCCGGCCCGCAACGGCCCATCTCGGCCCATTAGCGGCCCATTCGTGTTTGACCCGGTCAATGGTGACGTCATCACGACCTCACGCCGACGTCACTCGAACCCGTGTCG
Source organism: Themeda triandra (assembly GCA_018135685.1). Classification (NCBI taxonomy): domain Eukaryota; kingdom Viridiplantae; phylum Streptophyta; class Magnoliopsida; order Poales; family Poaceae; genus Themeda; species Themeda triandra. The sequence continues at coordinate 23,495 of JAENPR010000768.1, forward strand.
TGCCACATCAGCGTGCCACGTGGACTATTTCCCGTGCCGACACGTGGTGGCACTTTATTTATCTCGCTATTTATTATTTTCGAATATTGTTTAAACTTCGGAAATTCATAACTTATTCATACGAGCTCCAAAAATTATGATCTTTATATGGAAATTCATCTAAAATCGAGATGTACAGTTTAAGACTATGTTTGAGTGCATTTGGTTCTTCTATATTTCATTTGCTTCTTTGTGGATTCTATAGAGCCGCTAACGCGACTATTACGTTTCGGTTCGTAGTCGATTCGGGAAAGGAGCGACCTAAGGACGTGAGGTGGAGATCCGCTTGTACCACTACTGTCGGACTTGTACCACTACTTCCTCGACATCGCAGGTGTCATGGCAGCACCTTTATTTTAGAGAATCCTATTAGAAGGTGCATGTTTAGAATCGCTAGCGCTTTATATTTTATTCCTTTGCTAGTATATGATGTATGATATTGCTCGAGCTATATTTACCTTGTTCAAGCCCTTTTACCATGTTACCGTTGACATTTCTAACGCCACTCGGTGTTAGGTTGTCATCCCCAATATGGCGCCAAAAATGCTTTGGTACTAAATAATGCAACTGCTACTAGAAATAAATATGGGATCCGTAAGCTTACGATAATACCGATGTAGCATTTTAACCAAGAGTAATCCAGGTATCGTTATTTATATTTTTACCACTAGGAAGGGAATGCACTGGATAATGAGTGATGAGCAATGCACATGCCGTAATGGAGAGCTTAACCTTGTCTCGTATCAATCATCTCATACGTGGTAAGTGTCACATAAAATATAGGAATGAATGATAAATGACATAAGATAAATGAGAGCAATTAGCCACATAAAATAATAGTAATAAGCCATCTCAACTTAGCACTCTAAGCTTATAACACTAGCATGGACTAGGTCGATCTAGGGTATAATCCTATGTTATTCTAACTATAAGGTCAAAGCATACAATGATTAGTGCAAGAACATCTAGCAATCATGGCGGGAAAAGGTTACATCTATGCATAGTGATATTACAGAGAAGACAAGAGACATAGCAATGACTTCAATGTAATAGGTTGTTCTACTAAGACCTACCAACGGGGATGGAATACAAAGGACTCAATGGAATCGTCACTTCCGCGATCTACCACACGACCCGGCCAATAGGGTGCAATCGCAGATAAATACGGTCTAAGCACCACGCCTACACAATATTTACCACTCACCCATCGATCTAATGAGTAAGCGCTATACGATCCTATGCATAAACATAATTCTAGTCCAACTATGCTAAACATATAATCAAAGTAAACTAAGAACAATATAATTGAGAATATAACCAAATAGAGCAAAGTCAAGTATGATATAATAGAATAGAATAAAGTACTACTCATAGTATCACGAGCAATAATGAATATTACAAGAATGTAGAGGGGAATTACCAAGAACTCCGACAGATCCGGACTCCAAGCTAGGCTTGATTCCCTCTAGATCTATTCCTATGTAGCTATGCTACTAAACTATGGAGCTCTAATTGAGATGGTGGCTCTGGCTTCTCTGAATTCTGATGAGAGAATGAACTCTTGAATGAATTAAGAATGAATTCTGTTTCACCAGGGCTAGGGGCTCGAATATATAGCCCCTAGGATTAACCACAGCCCCTCGGATCAAACCGACCTAAATGGACGATAATTATTCATCCTCAAAGGCGGTGGAGGCAGATCCACGAGACTCCACCCGATTGGTGGAGGGGGAGTCGGCCGACTCCCCCTGGGGTCGGCCGACCCACCACAATGCCGTGGGTCCCCAATTCCCTGTGTGTTGCCTTCCGGAGTCTTCTAGATTATACAATTTTACCCGTTCGGTCTTTATCTCTATGTAATCATGACATGTGGGCCTCCTTTGGTTCTCTTTCCGATAACCCCCCGTAAATAGACAATCACCAAAACTCGGGAATTCGTTAGTGTAACCCCTATATCTAACAAGTGAACTCATATTAGTCCTTTCTCTTGCTGCGTTGACGGTATAAAATTGATACTTAAGGACCGTCACACAGTTTACCCACCTTGCGCTCGCACTTATATATTACCGCCCTTCTCGTGCTTGCATTTATTATCACCATACTTATTTTAACTCCACTTCGCATTGTGTATGTGGTGCGGGTGGTGAACCCCGGGAATGGTTTGGCTTGGGATGCCGGACTTGTGGTTATGGTGATGAGCGGTGTGAAGGGCGTGAGTCTTGGGTGTGTGGCGAGGGTTGAGTCGGCCGGACAGGATTACGACGAGCTTCGAGCGAGTCTTGCCGAGGGGATACGGCCCGGGTATCCCCGCTTTGTGAGTACCCGTGGCGGGTAACCGGGTTTGGATTGAGGTGTCCTTGGTGTGAGCTCCTTGGGGTGGAGCCTTGGAAAGGGGTGCCGTGGCAAAGACGGTAAAGATTAGCCCATACAGGGGAGACATCGCCGTCCCGGCCAATACCTAAGGACTTGAGTGCTAGTGACCGGATCATTGGACGCTTACTTTCCACTCGCTCTCTAATGGGAAGGGAGACGGTCTAACCATCCGGTAGAACGAATGCCATTACCGTCGGGAGTAAGCGGATGTGTCGGGAGGTACGGGCCGAGAGTGCTCACACCCTCCTTAACCAACATAGTGACCCCCGAGGCCCGGTACTATGTCTCACGCCCCGGCGGCCGTGGTCGAGTGGCAGGATGGTATTCGCTCTAGGCTTATGGCGATCGAAATCTGCCTAGATGTGGCCGCATCGATGATGGCTATCTTGTGGAATAGTGAAACCTCTGCAGAGTGTATGGTTGATCGATCGATACATAGCTGACTCATTGGCTATGGACGGTCTCCGTGTGATGCTTGCTTGACTAGAAGAGGAGTCTTCGCCTTTCTTGGGATATGGGTATGTTACATCCGGCCGTGAGCCTAGGAGGTCGGGGTCATTGAGGCCCGACGAGAGGGAGTCGTCTTGCCGGCCACGTGAAGCGTGGTGGGTGTGGTGTGTGGGGTGTGAGGTGTGGTGATATGTGGATGGGATGGATGGGATGGTGGATGGATGTGTGTGTGGGATTTGGGAATGTGTTAAGCTTGATTATTATTATTATATATTATACTTGTTGCTACTTCGCATGCGCTAGGATGCAAACCATACCAAATATAGGATCGCAGATCCCTTTATTTTCTCTTTTCCACTAAAGCTCATTCGGTGCGACCATGGCCTCGCACACATCCGGTGTGCAGTTTTCCCGTGATGTTAGGGTTGAAAGGATTAGAAGGTCTCGTGCCTACGCTCAAGTTGGAGTTTGAAGTCGCTTCCGCGTTATACTTCCACCTTCGCAAGCTGTTTTGGATGTTAGAAATACATTGTTTGCGCCAAAGGTGGCGTTGTAATTATTAATGTAAACCCTTCTACTTGTACTCGTATTCTCGAATTCGATGTATGGGATTGATTATCAACTCGTTGTATATCATTCTGTGGATTTTCCCTTCGCGGAAAATTGAGGATGTTTCAGTTCGGTTGTCCCAAGGTTCGGTTGTCCCCCAACAGGGATCATCTATTCTTTGGGTGCTCTTTCACAAGAAGATGTTGGGATAAAATCGGAATACAATGGAATAATAATCTGAGTCTGCATTCAAGGGTAGCACATGCAAAGCAGCAGCACAACCTACCATTCTTTATGGAGGCATTGATCATAACAGCATGGGAAATATGGAAGATCAGAAATGATAGAGTGTTCAATAATGGGGCTATTCATGTTGGTACCTATTTAGGAATTTTAAGAATGAATGTTTACTTCAATCCCTCCGTTTTAAAAGATGAACTTAGATCAGCCTTTTGCTTTTGGCTAGATGGTTTTAGTTGACCACAATGTAAGTCCTCTTGTAACTCTTTGTTTAAATATAAATATAAAATGAAGTGTTGTGGTGATCTCCCCCTATAGGTGTTGCCCTAAAAAAAGGTTAAAAGTGGAGAACTCTAGGAATTGTTCCTTGACCTTCATAAGAATCTTGACAAAAAAATGATAGTCTCCTTGTTTCCATTGTGCCTCACTTAAAGTTTTTTTTCAAGTACTTCTTATGAGAAGTTCTTGCTAAATCCCATCTTCATTTGTAAGTCTGTAAAGCCATTTACTAAGTAAACATTCATTTTGCACTTCAAGATTTGTGATTCCTAAGCCTCATTCATCCTTTGGTAAGCAAAGGATCTCCCATTTTTGCCTATATGTATTTTTTATGGTTGTCACCTTTGCCAGAAGAAACTAGATTTATAAAAGTCTAGCTCCTTAAGAACTCCTTTTTTCACTCCAAAGAAAGAAGGTTATAACTTACAAGTCTAGCTTCTTAAGAACTCCTTATGCCTCTACCTTTACCACACCGAGTCTAATTTGCCCGTGCCACCACCATACTAGAGTTCTATCCAGTATCCAATCATCGGTAGTCTAAGGTGTCATTTGGATCCTTTTATTTTGAAGGATTAGAATCTACTTAATAAATTAGGCTATTTAATTTAGAATTTAAGATTTTCTAATTTTTCAAAGTTCAAATATAAGTCTATCTTAAATTTATAGGATGAGAGATGGAAATGGATTTTATAGAGCACCATATGCTTTTGCACACTCTCCCACTTAATTCAATTTCATTCCAAAGTATGTCACTAAACTACCATGAATTCAATTCCAAGAATCCAAACGGTCCAAAAAAGAGTTTTAGTTATCTCTAACCAATGGTCACTGTTAATCACTTTGAGAATTGACTAACAAGAAAATGAGTAAAGTGCACCACCGCTCCCTAAACTTGTCGAACTATGTCATCCCGGTTTCTGACCTCACAAATCAACCGTTTAGGTCGTTCGGTTATGTCATCACGGTCCTAATTTGCTTGCAATATTGTACATCTTGGCCAAACTCGAATACCAGCACGAGTTCGCCGAAATCTCATGGTTCCACGTCTCGTTTACCGCATCGATGACTGCCTGCCGCTCACCGCGTCCGGCAAGGGCACCATGGACTTCATCGACTTACTGCGCCACCCAGACGCTCGCGATCTAGGCCAGCCGTCTCGCCGAGGACCTCTTCGAGCGTGCTGGCAATGACAGCGGCAAGTGCCTGATGCCGCGGGTGACCCACGCGGCGCTGTCGGTGGCCGGGTACGGGCTGCAGCGGCGGAGCGGCGGGCTGTTCACGGGGTACCCAGGTGGTGGGGCCGCAGTGCTGGATGTAGGCGTCGGGTGGGTGCTTGACGGAGCCTGAGGCCGCGCTGCTGACGGCGTGCCGACCCGCGCGTGCGGGCCGGCACCTTCGTGCATGTCTGGCGACCGTGCGTCGCCGCCGAGGTGCGCCGGCTGCGGAACATGGCGGACCCTAAGGCGCTGTGCGGCGTGGAGCTCTACGACGGCATCCTCATGCGCTACGTGAAGGCGTCCACGGCGCACCTGGGCAAGCCTGCGCCGCACGGGGAGCCGTCGGGGGACATGGTCGACTTCGACATCACCTACTACCGCAGCCGCGACCCCCGGCGAGCGCGCCTGTTCGAGGACGTGCTGGAGGAGATCGAGCAGATGGGCATCTCCAGGTACGGCGGCCTGCCGCACTGGGGCAAGAACCGCAACCTCGCCTTCGTCGGCGCCGCGCGCAAGTACCCGGGCTTGCCGGAGTTCCTGCGCGTCAAGGACGCCTACGACCCCGACGGTCTCTTCTCCAGCGACTGGAGCGACATGATGCTCGGCATCGGTGGGAGGCCACCGACGACGGACACGCCGGGCTGCGCTCTAGATGGGATGTGTGTGTGCTCGCGAGACGAGCACTGCGCGCCGGAGCAGGGCTACGTATGCCGCCCCGGCAAGGTGTACAAGGACGCTAGAGTCTGCACCAGAGTGTCGTCGTAGAATAAATTGGCATGTTCGTCTGTCTGTGTGTGTGTGTTTTTTTTTTTTTTTTTTTGAGATGCTGCAGCTTGTATTTTTTCGCGATCGGCATTTCACCCTTTTTTATTAAGAGGGAGCGAAACACCCCAAAAGTTACACGAACCGATTGAGGGATCTAAGCAAGATGCTGGATCCAACAAGCGGCTAAGCACACAAGAGTTATCCTCGGGTCTGAGATTACATGGGTGCACCATTTTGCGACCAAGCCTGCAAAAACTCACTAACTGGCGCGTACCCCCCAGTTGCCCAGTTCGCTGCTTCAACAATGGTTGCCTCCACGACTTGTGACGGAGTTCTGATTAAGCGCTAGAAATGATTGTTTCGCTCTTTCCAAATATTCCAAGCAATAAGAAGCACTAGTGAGTCGAAGATCGGACGCGACTGGGTGCTCAACCGTTTACGTTGTCGCATCCACCAAGGCCCTGGCTCGTCGTCAGGAGAGGGAGCAAGTGACCCGAGCAGCATCAGGTTGAGCATCCTGAACCAAACAAATCGGGCCGTTTGGATTTTATTATTCTTACTGGCAAAAAAAAAATCGTATTCGTGTGTTGCAAACTTGCAAACGAACCCAATACATATGGTAATCAGATTTCATATCATTACTAGACATGAATTGTTCCAACTCTTATTTGCACAAAGGGATTGTTACCTAAAAATGTTTAGTAACTACATTAAAATTAAAATTCATTAGGCGATCCACTCTCTCTCCTGTCCAGTTTGAGGGTATTGGTAATCTATTAGGAGAGGAGAAGAAAAAGTTACATTGCTGATAATACAAGAGATCACACATATACGCCCTGTTCGTTTGATTATTTTTGGTTGGCTGTTTCTGGCTGATGCTGATTTATTGTGAGAAAAAAACACTGTTGAATGGCTGGCTAAAAGCGCTGATTCGACCAAACGAACAGGGCGCAGACTTTTAGGAGATATTGGATAAGTATTCCACTAGAGATGTTCTTAGCCAAAACGTTACAAATCAACCAACTCTTGCAGATGAATTATAACCAAAAGTAGGTATACGTAACCACACTAAAACGACGTCACTTTAACCGAAGATAGCAAGTAAAAAATGGAACGAGAATATTTCTTGGGCCTTATGTTGTTTCAAGAATATTCATGCATTCAACCTTGTCATGCTATCAAAGCAGGCATGGCGACTGTGGGAGAGGCCAGAATCTCTCTATGCACGCATTCTGCGAGCAAAGTTACTTCCTTCGTTCTAAACTGTAGTTCACTTTAATATTTTTGGTGCGTGCATTTTGCTATGTATTTAGACATAATATAGTATCTAGATGCATAGTAAAATGGATGTACCAAAAAATCAAAATAAATTACAATTTGGAACGGAGAAAGTACTACACTAATGACACGGTCCTGGACGCAAAATCAAAGGCTGCTATGTCCTATACTCGGAGGAGCATTCTGAAAGGGATTCAACTTATGAAAAAAAGGAATGATCTGGAGGGTGGGAGATGGAAGAGGCTTGAAAATTTGGGAAGGTCCCTGGCTGCTGAGAGAAATGTCTAGAAAGCCTATCATGCCTAGAGGAAGCAATCTGGTGATAAATGTTGATGAATTGATCGAACCGAGTACAGGGGATCGGGATGCGGATTTGATCAAGGATATGTTCTGGGAAGAGGATCAGCGAGTCATCCTAGCAATTCCAAATTTTGAAGGAAGTGATAATTTGTTAGCATGGCACTTTGATAAGCATGGAAAATTCAGTGTCCTGAGTGCATACAAAGTCTGTCGGGATGATTTTATTAGAAGTCGGGACTGTCGAGCTGCACAAGGAGGGAGTTGACAACAGATCGAGCCCATCTGGAAGAAGTTATAGAGCTTAAGTTGTCCTAACAAAGTGAAGCACTTCCTGTGGAGAATGACACATGAAAGTCATCCCCTCCGCTGTAGCCTAGCACATCGTGGCATGGACATTGATACAAAATGCCCGGTTTGTGCGAGAGACACGGAGGATGGAGGTCATCTCTTTTTCAAATGCAAGTTGGCAAAACAGACTTGAAATCTTTTAGTTCTAGAAAGTAAGATAGAATCTAGCACGACAAATGATAGCAATTGATGCAGTCTCAGTTATCTTGGCAGAAAGAGAGCAAAATGCAATATTGATGGCCATTACTCTTTGGTTTCTCTAGACTAATTGCAACACGGTCAGAGAAGAAGGGAAGGGAAGAACAACCGAGGAACTAACAAGATCCATCAGAATATACGCTAATGAGATTTCTCAAACACCACGCCCTCCAACGAGCGTAGGGTTGGATCAAAGAGTGAGATGGCAGAAACCACAAGATGGTTTTCTCAAACTGAATTGTGATGCATCCTTTATTCTGGAATCAATGAGCGGCGGCTAGGGTTTCTTGATCCGTGACCATTATGGAGATGTTGTGATGTCAGGACGTGGAAGAATTAATAATGCACTAAGTGCCTTCCATGCGGAGGTCATAGCTTGCTTGCAAGGCATGCAGGTGGCGAGCAACTTCGGAATTGGGAAGCTCATTCTTGAGACGGATGCAACATTCAGACAGCTCTGCAGCCTCGAAGCTATGATGTCTGTCCCGAAGGAGGTTTGATTGAGGAGTTGAAGTCTTTTGTTAGTTTGAATTTTAGTGTTTTCACTTGTTATTTCTTGGGTAGAAATGGGAACAGGGCTGCCCATGTGTTGGCGAGTCGAGGGTTATGGTTGCATCGAAGGCGAGGCTCTTATTACTAGTGCTCTCCCTGATGATGTCGTTGTAATCGAGTCATCAGAGAAGTAATGAAGTCGACAATTTCAAAAAAAAAGGAAACAATTCAACACTTGTTTTTTATTGCCTTCATGCAATGTTTCTCGTACAGTATATATTGTTTTAGGCTTAAGGCCATCTTTGGATGTTACTGAAACTTTTTCATAAACGGTACAAATAAGGACATGATGAGATAAATAATAGCACGAGATGGAAGTTGCGTTTTATGTTCCATCTACTATAACAAGTGTTCTGATTTCCTTGGTTCGAAGGGATAAAGAGCCTGTTTGGTTACACGGACTAGAGACTAGGGACTAAATGAGACTAGAGATTAGGGACTTTTTTCTGCTTGGTTTAAGGGACTAGGGACCATTGAAGCTGGTGGCCAATGATGAAAATACCCTTCTTGTCTCCTTCTCGTGTGGACCGCTCCGGAGCTCCGGCCGGCCAAGATGGCGGCACGGTAGCACTTTGGGCTCGCGCTAACGCATAAGGGACAGGCGAAGCTTGGCTGCCGAGTCTAGAAACATGTCCGAGCCCGCCGCGCCCCTGACCCCACGCTCCTCCCCGCCGGCCCTAGATGTCGATGTGGGGTGCGGCCCCAAACGGCGAGCACGAGTGGCTGGAGTAGGCCCACACAGAGCCGAGCGGCCGTGTCACATCTAGGATTTTTAGCTTGCTTAATAAAGAAAAATCCTAATGCATTCACCTAATCATTTCATCATGAGCATGTGCATGCATGGTAGTTGTAATTGCTAATTCCACGATGAGTGCGAAACATGATAAACACCAAGTGCTTGATGTAACCTCATCTAGACATGCCAAGAGTTTAATTTGATTAGGGGGGTGCTGGCAATGACCATAGTTAATTAACTCATGTCACCTTTGGCTTGGCTAGTTTGAAATGTGATTGCTAGTTGTGTTAAAAAGTGTGGCATGGGGGTTTCATTTGCAAATGCACCTTGAAGCTTCTTTGTGGGGAATTTATGAGAAACAGAACTTTCAATATTCACTTTTTATGAAAATTAGTGGAAGACTTTCAAAACTGCTGAACAAGAGGAGTTTAGGGGACTGTTTTTCAATTAAATGAATTTTAAAGCTTATTTTCTTTGGAATTTTATAATTCAAAATCTATTGGGAATTTGACCTAACTTTCTAAAGATGAAATGATCTACTCTTCATGGGGAGCAATTTGTCTTCTCGGAAGTTTTCCCAAATTCAGCTTTATTTGGAAGTTATGGGAAAGGGAAAAACTTGCGAATTTCGGTTTTAAAATAAAAATAAAAAAATAGAAAATGGGGCCCCACCCGTCGGCCTCACCACCGACCGAGCAGGGGGAGCTCTCCCTTCGCGTCGACACGCGGCCGGGATCCGTGCCCGTATGTCGGCATGCCCGCGTGGGAGGCGAGGTGGATGACCACCCCCACCTCGGCCCCGTCGTCCCTGTCGCCCCCATTCACTCACACCGCCACCCACTCACTCCTCCCCATCCTCTCTCGTTCTCCGCCCCACTGAAATCACTGTCGCCCCACTCTGTCATCGCCGCCGCCGCTAGCTCGCGAGCGCGCCGCTGTCGCACCGACGCAGCGTCGTCGCCGAGCCACCTTGGCTCGCGCGCGCGAGCGCGTAGCGCTGCCTCGACCGGACCGGGGGGAAGGTGAGAGCCTCACCGGGCTTCCTCCTCTTCTTCTCCTCCGGCGTGACCGCCACCATGGCCTTGGCCAGCCGCGCGTGCTCGAGCACCGCTGGCGCTGCTCCCGCGCCGTCTCCGTGAACACATGGACCCCTTGGTCTTCCGTCCCCTCGATTTGGCCGCCAGGGAGGCGTGGTGCCATGACCATTGTCGCAGCGCCTCCGCCGTGCGCCTTGCTTGTCGACGAGGGTGCTCCGGCGAGCCCGCCGCCACCTCCTGGGTGCCATCGGCTCCGCCGTGACCTGGGAAAGGCCCTGGCATAGACGCCAAGGCCGGAGACCTCACCACCGGCGAGGTTCGCCGCCAGCGGGGGACCTCCCCGGCCTCGGGCCCGCTGACCGCTGGGTCCCCGTTGCTGACTGGACGATCGACTGGGATGGCTGGGTGCATTCTCGGATGTGCCTAGCATGGCATGGCAAGACTGTGGGGGACGAACTCGGGGTACCCGTAGCATTTTCGGATGGGAAATTCTGGAAATGGAACTTCCAGAATTTGAACATGAACTTTTGAATTTTGTATCTGGAGATGTACTTATCCAAATCAAGTGATGTAAATTCCTAAATTCATGTTTTGATGAGATCTATATTGTGGAATATTTTGGGAATTTTTGGAGATACTTTTCTGTGCAAGTTGATTTAAAATTGATTCAAAGGGGGGTTTGGATTAATCTTTGAAAATTCATAACTAAATCTTGGTTACTCCAAAAATTGTGATTCTTGTTGCTATGTTCATCCTTGGTGATGTAGTATCTTTAGAAGCTATAACATGGTCATGTTATGTGTGAGATTTTGAAGATGCTTTAGAAGGTGCTACTATCTAGTTAATGCAACTAAATTCACCCTGATTAATCTACTTAGGATTTGGTCTTGATAAATTTTGTGTGATGGTTCTTTTCTGTTATTTATCCATCCATGAGATGAAATCTGGTGTTTGCCATGTTTCATGGTGCAAAGTATTTTTTGGTCTATTAATTGTTGCTAGCTTGTGAATTTTGCATAGCTTTAACCATAGGTCCAAATGGGGTGAAATTTGGACAATGAGCTGTGGTAAACCTGATGATGCTATTGTAATGTTTTCAGAATTTTAGGACATGTCGAGATTGGGATTGTAGTTATACCTAGTTTATAATTAGGGGTTAATTATGCCTTGATTTGGGTCATGTCATATGGGTTTAGATGATCTTTGTGATGTGTACTATGTTTAATGATCATGTTAGGATCAGTTTACAACTGAAGTAGGTTGTTTGACTTGGTCATGACAAATATAGTGCTAGCCTCTAGTTATAATTGATTTATAAATGCTATTAAGGAGCATGACTATTATAGGACTTACTCGATACTATGTAATGTGATGCTAGTCCAATGTTACTTAACCTAAGTCATGCCATGTCGTTCATTTGCATCGATCATCGACCACCATTTAGTAATTCGTTATGAGTTACTCAATCACGCAATGCATCATACAGGATCGACGGAAAACGTGTCGTTGTTGGTGCCCGAGGAGCCAGAAGGGGGAGGCCAGCAGGAGGTAGTGGACCAGGGAGCAGCCGAGGAGGAGCTGGACGTTGACTTGCCGGAGTGTCCAGACCACCAGCCGAGCTCCTTCGAGAAAGGCAAGCCTCGGAGCATTTTTCCCACGGTTTGCCAAAACTAACTTTGCGTCATTTATTGTTTATGATGCATTACGTGTTAGGAGTTGATTGACACTTTTGATGCATTTACCTTCCCTGACCACTTGATATACCCTACCCTAATTAAGTATATGCTTAGCCTTGCTTAATAACGGTAGAAGTCGGGTGGTTCGGTTTAATCATCCGTGAGAGTAGGACTTTACTCATATGTGGTTGATCGGAAGGATGAGAATTGAGAAATTGACACATAACCTAAATGGGGTGCAAGGAACACCGCTTTGTCTCAGCTCTCAGTCATTTTGAATGCTTCTCACATTTAGGTGGTGATGTGGCACCCAGAAGCCTAGTAGCTCTGTTTAGGTCAGGTTTCGACTTGCTGGGCGCACTATGCTGGTGTTGGGGTGGCACAGGACACAGTGGTAAGACTGATGTTGGTACCCGACTAGAGGCAACCGTTGGGTCCTAGGCACGAGTGGTTCCTATTGATCCTGATCATTCTAACCGAACGAGCCAACGGTGACCTAAGGTGCCTCGTACAGGCATGTCTGGGTTTGTGTGAGGAATCTCGCCAGCTGGTTAGTAATCAATTCGAATCGCCATTGTTCCTCGATAGGAATAACTTGACTTGAGCACCGGCATCTGCGGAATAAAACGGGTTACGAATATTGGTTATGTGGTCAATGATGAAGATGAGATTTATAAATCAACCATTGAGTATGTTTGTTGATTTTCTATCTTGTTTCTATTGTATGGCTAGTGCAGGTGCAAATATAGCATAAGATAGGCCATGTTAAATTGATGAGCTGACAATCCTGTTAATAAAAGATGAAAGATGCTTAAGCTTAGTTGCCATGCTAATTATATTATTAGTAACACTTAATAAGCTCAAGCTTCTATGCAAAGGGTTGAGTCAAGCCAAACCACCATAATGCCTTGCATACTCCTTAAGAGTCACTTTATTTTCAGTTGGACGGGTAAGTCTAGCTGAGTACAACCTCGTACTCATGTTTATCCCTACGTTGTTACAGATGGAAAAATGTTTTATGGCTATTGTGCTACTTGCTTTTATCCTGCTCTTGGTGATGACTAGACTGTGGGCACAGTCCGTTAACTCTTCTCCGCCTCTTGATGCTTTTGGTTTGGGTCTGGTCGTGGACATGGCACTAGTTTGAACCAGGCATATTGTAAGGTTAAAACTTGTTGCTTCCGCACTTAAGGTTGAACTTGGTTCGTAATAATATGACTTGAACTCCGATGTAATCACCTATCTGTGAATTTATATATGTGTGCGGATGATGCGGTTGAACTTATTACGATCTTGGTTGTAATGGAAATGTTTGAAATCCTTTGAGATTTCGGATGACTACCGGGTTTACATGGGCTCAAGTGTGTTCGCTGGGCGCGGTCGTGGAGGCGACGGGACCCGCAGACGAGCTCGTGGAAGTCGGCGTTGCTAGAGCCAAGAGGCGGAGGCTGGTCCTCTCCGATGGCGCGCTCTGCCCCACCGCGAGTGGAGGATGCGGCGCTCCAGGCCTAAGCGTGGAGGAGGCCACAGTCTGCTTGTCGACGAGGCGACTGCTGGTGAGGGAGTGCGGCGTGGGGTGGGGATGCAGCCGCCACCGGTGGGAACCGCGGCGCTGGGTCGGGGCGCAGCTGCCGCCGGTGGGTAGCGCAATTCGGGGTCGGGGAGCAGCTACCGCTGGTGGGAAGGCACGAGGAATGGCCATGGTGGGCAGGCAGCGGCGCCGCCGCCGACGACGGGTCGAAGGACCGCGACAGCCGGTTCGCGGGTGCCCATCGCCGCCAACGCCCTGTTCGCATGTGAATACCAGCATCATAAAGCAGCGGCAGGGAGGGAGCGAGGAGGCTGCTGGCGCCATGGTGGGCGCGCATCGCTAGGCGGGTGGAGGAGCAAAGCCGAGAGAGCATCTCGCCTCGCCGGGCGAAGGATCCCGCCAGGGGAGCACCTTGCATCGCCGACGGAGGAACCCGCCAGGGATGGCCCCAGCCCGCCGGGAATGGCCACAGCCTCGCCGAGCGAAGTAGAAGAGGGGCGCGGCCATGGCCAACCTCAGAGAGGAAGAGGAGGGGCCGACCATGGCGAGAGCTCAGAGGAGGCGGAGCACAGCGTGGCCTGCCAGGGGCAACGGGGCCGGCGTGGGGCAAGGGTATGGGTGGAGGTGGTCCCAACACAAAACAGAAGCGGAGAGGGAGGTATTTGGTGGCAAGTTGGACAAATAGTCCATTAGCACCTCTTGAGGATCTAATGAACTAGAAACTAATAGTCCCTAGTCCTAATGTTTGGTTATTTAGGGACTAATTTGTAGTCCCTAGTAACCGGCCAAAGCCGGATTCCGTTCCTTTTATGGAAAAAAAAAACACGTGACAAACAGGCAGCGTATGTTACAGCCAGTTCTGATTCCTTTCTAAGGGACGTACGAAGCCACATTACGCCAGGCAGCAAATGGTACAGCCATTCAATTTTCCTGAGAATGCTAAGCAAATGAGATTGCAACACAAAATGTAATATAAGGACTCTAACGAAGGCAGGAGTCTAACAATTTTCTGTACAATCTGTAATATAAGGACTCTAACGAAGGTAGGAGTCTAACAATTTTCTGTACAATCAGTGATATCATGTCATAGATCTCCAAGGAAGGCATATATCATAGGTGCTGGCATTTGGCATGACTACTCTTACTCGTAAGACACAATTTTGCTAAACGCACAACCCTGCATGGATGCATGCTTGTGGAATACTAACATAGTTACCATGTTACACCCAGGTAAAGTCAAAAGTTGCATACTTTGATATGACAATTGAAGTACTGTGGGAACTCCCCCACAGTTTATGCCTTAACAAAACTTTGATAAAAAGTTCCAGCGATCAGATATGAGGCAACCCGCCATGGGAAGAGCCAGATTGTCTGAACGGGTACTGCTCAGGCAAGGAACTCATGGGTCTTGTGCTCGTTCCATCGAGGGATGCAGCATATCTGTCCATAACTGAGCTCGATGGAACGGTCGGACCCAAAAGATCACAAGAATACCTGTCCATTACTGAGCCTCGTTGTGAACCTGCACCTGTGAGCCCAAATGAGGGAACAGTTGAAGCTGGTTGGCTAAAGCGAGGACCTGAAGATCCAAGGGAGTATCGTGTCGACTGGTAGTTATCAGCACTTGTTCCACCATGCATTCTTTGATGTGTTTGCGAGTCTGTTGCTAGTGGGACCGTACGAGCTTGCGGGTAACTGTCACTGCCAATTTGTACATATCTTGCACTGTATCCTTGCATAGGCACATCAGCATTAATGTTTAATGCCTCTGAGTTTGGATGCCTGTAGAAGCTGCCATCTCCTCTAGACCGCAAGCTGTAAGGATCACTGGTTGGAGCAGTAATATACGGCCTGGTCACTTCTTCAATGCTGAAGCCCCTCATCCTCGAGCTATCATCAATGCCAGTAAAGATAGGATCATTTTCCCTCTTGGATGCCAAATTACTGTCCTGATGAGTAACCCTATTGAGCACAGGGTCATAAGGTTCTGTTGTCAGACAGCCAATGTATCTATCTGGGTGAGCCATATCTAAGTGTTCAGTTGGTCTCAGGGGGGCATTGCTACTAACTGGGGGTGAGATACTCATGTCAGAATCCCCTCCCTCTCTGGACCTCATGTTCGGCATCCCTGCTGCAATTTTCTCAAAGTTGTACTGAGCACTCTTGGTTTCGTCCACACAAGGACTACTTCTATTTTCACGGCAAGCACCTCTTTGTTCGTTATGAGTAATCTTTTTGCTAGGAATAATAACTTTCATTTCTTCATATGCAACTTCCACTTGTTTTTCAGGGGGGAGGCTCTCTACGTGATCAGGTGTCCGCTTCCTACTCCTGTTATCATGTCTCCTGCTGTTGTACCTGCCATTCTCTCTATTTTTTCCAGAATGAGAGATGACTTTGCTGGAAGCTTCAGCTTGTTTCTTCACTGGGAGATTATCTGGTATATTAGCCTCTTTCACATGGGGTTCTATCTTCCCTAGAGTTTCCTTCTCTTCAGATCTTGCTTGCCTCTTAGCAGGACCATCATCAAGTAGATTAGCTTTTCTGTCATTGCATGTAGTTTCTTTCCCTGATCTGGAGTTCCGTTTGTTTACAGCCTCAGTTTGTTTCCTCACAGGCAGATCATCTGAAATATTACACTCTTCAACATGGCAAGCTATCTTCCCCATACAAGTGTGACCATGCTCTTCCGCCACTTGCATGTGTTTCTTTGTCCAATGAGGATGACTCCACAAATAAAGGGGTGGCGCAGATGCATTCCACCCTTCAACTGTTTTATCATTAAGATCAACAGAACCAGGCAAATAGAAGGACTGGCAATTTCAAGAAAGATATTAGGTAAAAAAAACTAGAGAAAAACCAAAGAAATTCATTATTATGATATATAATCTAAGGTATTACCTTCCCAGCAAGAATCTCACTGTCCTCCCAAATCAAATCATAAGGTGTCCTCTTCTGATCTAACCTGTATATTCAGTGAATGAATGTAGAGGAAACACAATTTCCCAAAAGGAAATGTGAGAAGATGTTATGAACAAAATAACAGGAATATATTGCATACCTTTTAGTTTCTTTAGGGACAATTAGTATAATGAGCTTAGGCTTGAATGTCAATGCTTTGTCAATAAATTTGTTCGCAAGACTTGCTTTGACTCCAAAAGGAGGATTAAGCCCCATAATCTAATCAATAAACAATTGAATGTTATAATTATATAAGATAGATTAAATTGTCTCAATAAATAACAAATAGAACATACTAGTTGGGATCCACGAGGCAGCTCATTTGGCCGCACAGTCATCCAATCCCTCTTTTCGAAGCAAAAGCGATCCTGCAATGCAGGAAGCACATACATTTACATGTTACATGAAGCCAGAAACTCTGAAGACAAACTAATCATGATCAACAGCTAACCCTGAAATCTTTAAGTGAGGCTTTTGAACGAATAGCATGATAATAATAAGTTAAATGGAATCAATAGCAACAGACTAAAAGTCAGTAAAGGAACTCTCTGGCCATGAAACAGTAAGGAGCTCTTTGCTTCAGCGCCTGCTAGGCATCATGCCAAAACCATTAGTGGGGCTAACATTAACCTCATATGATTCCACCACTTTGTTTGTTACTAGCATTGTCTTTTTGTCTGCATTAACGGCATTCGTTCATACCTGTACCTAAATTTAGAACTTAGGCCCCTTGTGTGTATTAATTCAAAAGGAAGCTCTCCTACTGTTTACATTCTTTTTTCTAATAAAGCTGTATTTAGTTATCAGAGTTGTTGTTGTTCAAATAGTTCTTTACAGATGTGCATCACTTCAGCTTAGACTTCATGAAATTTCAGATTGCTACTGAACTTGTTCCATTAAGATATTTCTCATTTTTTAATATCCTCTCAAAGATCAATTGCAACTGGATATTTTACTAAATATTGGCCCAATTTGGCAGAGGCAGAAGCCCAGGCATGAATCACAGACCCAGGTAAATAGTCGCTTGCACCAGGCAGGCTTTGCTTGGATGAAAAGCAAACAGACCCTAAAGATCACACGTAGATATAATTCAAGCACCAACTTCTAAGAGTTCTATTTGATGTTACAAAAAAAAACATGTTAAGGAAAAATCAAACAAGGACTCAATTGTCATCAATCTTACCTGTGGTTGGATAAGATCATAATTCTTGAAATTGCACTTTTTCTGAACTTTCTCGAGTTTTTCTTTCATAAGCCGGCTAAAATCATTTGCCCCACAGCAGAAATCTACTATCTGCAAGATCAATTGAGTTTAGGATGTTCATAAATTTCTGTAAGAAACAACATTATATCCAATTTTACTTGTATAACTTCAATATTAACAAACAAAGACGCCATGCTACAAAATATCACAATACAAATCGTAGCTAATACCTTCATTAAGAACCTTCAGTTCCATATTAACATGTGCAGAAACTGATAAGCATAAGAACCAGAGTCTGACACAGTTGACCTCTACAATGATATGTCAAATGTATGATCCATATTAACATGCATTGGGACGTCATTTTGGTTACAAACATTCATAGGAAAAAATACATACAAAACAATGGGTCAAGTAATAAAGAAAAAGAGCATACATTGGGGCGTCATTTTGGTTACAAACATTCACAGGCAAAAGACATACAAAACAATGGGTCAAGTAATAAAGAAAAAGAGTGCACCCAGTGCAGAAAGCTCCTGCTCTGTGCAGGGTCTGGGGAAGGGTGTCGGTGGCAAGCCTTACCCTCGCCTATAAACCATTTCACCACTCGCTAGGGAGGGCTTCGGCACACTCAATGCTTGCCCACACCCAAACCCAGATCATCATTTTCCATTTCTCACCCTCCCCAATCTCATACATACCAATTTGGCCAAACCCACTGTATAATGATCACGCTAATCGGTTTGGAGTTAGAATACTCCTTGATCATCTTGGCCCATTGGCTACTAGTGGGTAATATCAAGATCCTACCTGGGTAGATAATTTTCTACCCATACCCTACCCATTTGTTGTGGATGCGGATTTGCAGAGTCCAAAAATAGGTATATATGTGCACAAAACATTTAGAGTTGATGACTTATTTGAGTTTTTTTGAAACTGCTAAAAAGAGGTATTTCAGAGGGAACGATCAATTGATGGTTGCTTATACCAGTAAAAAAACATACCATGTCACCAGGTTCCACATACCAGTGAAGTCTATCAACAATCTGTACAAAGAAAAAAGAACATTAATGAAGAATAATGATATGAAATTATATAAAGGGGATGATTGGTACACAATATAATAGGTACTAAAAAATCCATAACTTTCCACCCATCCCAACCCCTTCCACCTCCATCTACCCCAATTCCTCATACAGCCTCAACCCCTGAAACTGACAGTTAAATTAGATATTTCCATAACTTAGCCATCCCCATTTTTCAATCAAGAGAAATAAGAGATTATAGCTCTTATAGAGGTTATGAATGGAATCTCACATACAAAAACAATGGAGCCTTTTCTTTCCTAGCTTTTTTCTCTCAATTCATTTTCACGCATGCCTACTCCTTGTACAGTGAGCAATGGAAAATGTGTACAATGCACAAAAACTAGCACACGTGCCGCATTCATATTCTTATCCTGAAGTCCTGAGATTATAATTTCCATGAAGATAGCACAGTAGCACTTATCAACAAAGTGTGCATGAATCAAGTTCAAGAGACACACAAAGCTAATCCATACATTAAGATGTGTGTTTCGACTTTCGAGGACCCAACAACCCGTAATTATAATAACAGAGATTTCTTTTCAACAGTTAAGCAAGTTGAAAGGATGTCATTTCACAAATGCTGGTGATGTTGCCTGTCAACACCAGATGCAGAAAAAATTCACAACACACGAGATGAATAAGTAATATCTCACAACAGATGCAGAAAATTACAGTTTAAGAAAGTGATGTAATAGCCTTTTTTTTCATATGCAACCCCCTATTACACATGCTATCTTACATAATAGGTGGATTTCAACATACCTCAACAAGTTTCTCCACCTTTGTAAAATGTCGACCAAAAGAACTGTACCTTGTGCCATGAATAAATGGAGATATATATACTCTGAGTTTACTCTGGCAGGAGGAAGAAAAATATGAGTTAGTAATTTGGTTGATTACTAGTTAAAGTATATTCATGCAAACTACTTGGAAGATAAACACTACGATAACAAGGAGAATTTGTGATCACAACATATCATAAGTCCATTATAACAACCAGTACTTATCTTCATTCAACTATGTACCCATCTAGAAACAATATAACGTCATTTCCATCAAAATAAAATGAGACGGACTTTGAACTTGCTCCACATACAATGTACTAATACTGGGGACAGTTAGGAAATGCTCGTCGGTACAACTTAAAACCCAGGTAACCATATGGAGATGAAACACGGGAGAGAATAATTGATGATGACAGTATAGTGATGAAATAAAAAGCCAAGTACAGACTGAGACATAAATAAACAAAATATATATATCATGCTTCAGAATCACATCTATTACAAATCTGCTTCAAGTACACAGAAAGTGTAACAAAAGGGATTTCAATGCAGGAAGGGGAGCACTGCACTAAATGCTAACAAAAAAAGCTGTACAAAATAATGGATAATTATCTACTCCCTTAGTCCTGTGCATTCAAAAAAAATTAAGGCAACTTAAGGGAATCCTCAAATGATGCATGTAACCATAGATGAAACCTAATTAATGTGTTTTTGCTCAAATTATGGTTTCCTTTTTAACAAACTTTACTAAATCTAAGCACTGACACCATGTAGAATGCATTATGTTTCAGTACAACTTTAGAAGCCATAATTCACTAATTCCAGCCTTCCAGGACAGAGGGAGTATTGAGTATTCACTTACATGCCACCTTGCAAGCTGCCTTAAAACGTCAGGTTCACATACTGCTTTAGCATCATTAACACTACCTCCATTTTCCAGCTTTTTTAAAGCTGCTTCTACAGCCTACAATGGCATGCTCAAAATGTCAAAACAAAATAATTATAAGCATGAATTTAATTTGTATATGATGGAACGAGGAAGCACCTGAACAGAACGCTCAAGTTTTCCCTGTGGTATCTTGTCAGTCAGTTTGCCAGAGTATACATGAGTTGATGGCAAACTGCAGTTCCTTGTAACATCTTTTATTGTCAACGAAGAGACTTTATTTCCCAATATGGTAATCACCCTGCAAATGGAAGATCTCACATAGTCATATAACAGTATGCAGACTGCAAACATTGTTGTCATCATCATATTAGAATGTGCATACATGGCATTAAGATGAAAACATGAGTTTAACTTAAGACAGAAGAAGAGGATTCTGTGACATGATAAAGAAACAAAATTTCAATGCCCTCATCAGACCTGATTAAACAAACAAAATCCCAAAGCCCTCATCAGATCTGATGGAGTCATGTAGGAAAGACATGCACACTAGCAAATTTTGTACAAAAAGTCACATATCATGTCAACTAGATATTTCATTCCCAAGTATTTTAGAGTTTATATATACCCAAGTGACTCACCTCTTTTCAGTTTCACTGTCCACTATAGGAAATAAACTCGGGGGAATCTTCCTACTGGCAGATATAGCCAAAGGTAAGTCTTGTTCTCGCTCTTTCACAGATTTTGGACTGCTTACAAAACTATCCTTGGCCACACATGGCAACTGCATTTTCTCTCTCAACTTGGCTTTTTCCTTTACAGGTCTGTCAACAGCGTTTTCAGTAAAACTCTTCGCAGAAACTTCTCTGGTGTTTTGTTTGTTTTGTTTGCTTTCTTGCATGCGAACCTTGCTCTTCATCTTCACAGTATCTTTTGGGGGTTGCTCAAGAACCGTTTCACTGTGAGTCCTCTTTTTCTTCTTAGGCAACGAGTTAGCACCCTTTACAAATTGAAGTGGTTTTTCAATCTTTGGAAACTTTATATGATCTCTAGCAGGTGTCTCAATGTCACTATCAATCTCATGGTCCCTGTGACAGTTTATGAGAAGTCTGTCATCTGAGCAGCATATATACAAGGAATTTAAAAAGTGACAAGGTTACGTACAGGCAGTATATCAAAATTCTTTTTGATAATTCCCAAGCCCGTATAATGACGCCCTCCTCTTCAATTTCTTCAAAGGAAATTTCTCTGCAAAATAATTCCAAAATATTTCAAGAATAAGAGACTATACACATTATATTTAAAAAGCAAGACAGAGAGCTTGTTCTATAACAGAACCTTGGTAAACACTTTCTGTGATATGACTTCGGGCAGCGTCTGCAAACAGCAAATTGCAAAGGCCCTTGTGTTCTATCCTCCAAACCTTTGCAATGAAAGCACCAGTGAATTGGGCACGTAAAAGAAAACCCTTCTGTTATCTTCTTCTCCAATTCTGAGGCTTCATCAATATTGTTAGGGTGAAGTTGCTGGGCAACACATTTCGGGTGGTAAAAGTGCCCACATGTAGCATTGTTACATAAAAATACCTAACAAGCAGTACAGGAGTTAGCAAATAAAAGTAGATCTTGAATTGAAATCGAATAGCAATTAAGTGATCTGGAGTAGCAGTTTGTCAGATTGCACTTCTAAGCTGCTAGAACTATAACATTACTCAATTCGGAAACCGCCACAGGTAAAAAAGAGATTAATTTCAAAGAGTTATACAGCCAGATGCTAATTACGGGATGACAGCGATCAGGTACAATGGATACAGATAGCAAATTTTTTGAATGAAACGGGCAGGAGCTCTGCCATTCACGAACAAAACCCACTTGTATCCTTGCTCATTAGCCCAACCTTTGTTTCATGATCACTCATCCCTACATACAAGTGGAGGAAACCAGCAAAATATTCCTTCACCTCCTATTCCTTATATACTTACTACAGATCCTTAGGTGTAAGACAGATGAAAGAGTTGCGGGTGTTTATTCGTAAATCCATTTGTTCTTAGAAGTACCAATATACCTTAGCCGCTGCTCCATCTGAAGGTTCTAACAGTCCACAGATGAAACACTGGTGTTGCTTATATTCACAATTCTTGCATAGAAAATTTTTCATTGCCTAAAACAAAAAGATAATTTCAATAAATATAGAAAAAATCATAACAAGAAATCCAAGTTATGTTTGCATCACTTAGAGGAACAACACATACCTCAACTTCTGCCTCAGTATATCCAAGGGTATCACAGAAGGAGTCTTCACCACTTCCTTCTTTTGCATGGAAAGAGCGCATACATGGACCATCACAGCTATAGTCGAACAATGCGACAAGTACACCACAGAAAGAAAAAGATTAGAATATGGACAGTAGATGGCTAACATGTTGATATAAGCACAAAAATATGGCCACTTGGTGAAGAACCCTTCGCTTATGGTTTTAATGATCTTGGCAGCTGAGGCCTGAGGGATGTTGAGTAGCTGCCATCTAGTGATTTGAGGGGTTCTCTTTAGTCTTTTGTTTTTCTGGTTGATGTTTCAGTCCTGGTGGACAGTAAATGTGGGTTTAAACTCGTGCGCTGTAATGACTCTGGGTCTTTTTTAATGTTAATTAATTGAAGGGGCACAATAAAACAGGTTATGCAAGGTTGTTTCAATTACGTATAAGTATTTATAAGTATTTAGCAACAAAAGGAACTATAAAGTCAATAAAAACTTCACTTCAGAAATTTAGTATTTTTTTTCAAAATGTGTACAAGGTATAAACACACAAGCTAAATACACAACCAATATCCCATACGGATGATTGATATGCATTCACAAATGCTGTGGCCAAGCTGTCCGCTGAGGTTGTGCAATTGAATGGCCAGTGGGCTCATGTATCACCAGCAAGTCAGTGCCTTGATAGCAACAGCTGGGGCTAAGAACTAGAGAATAAGATTTATAGATAGAAGTTGGATGCCTGGACCTTCAACATCTACTGTCATGATCTTCTTCCAAATACAGCTCCTATATTAAGGAGAGCTATAAACTTAAATAATCTCAGCCTGTAGCTGTGAGAGAATGCATAAGCTTGCAATTGCTCCTCGGAACATGGTTTGCACTCAAGCACCTTTAAAAGCAAGTTATCTGTGTATAGATTATGCAAAATTCCATCAAATCTATCTTTCCGTTAGCGCTCGTGTCACAATAGAAAGCACTAAATCTCTTGATCCAGTTCTGAGAAAGTAATATCAAATTTAGGAGCTTTCTGTAAATCAATATATCACACTTCATTTCACATCAACAACAGTACTATTGGAATTTCCATAACAAACCTTCTCAGCATATGGTGTAACTCTGATGATCTACTTCATAGTAACACATATAGCTCTGAACCATGTATGTTATTTTTCCAGTAAGATGCAATTTCCATCCGGGGCCGTTTAGATCGTTGGAATTGAATTCATTGTAGTTTAGGCACATATTTGAGCTAGGCTATGTACTTGGAATGGAATTGAATTAAGTTGGAGAGTGCAAACATAGCATGGTAATCTATAGAATCCATTTCCCATCTGCCAACCTATGAATTTGAGATAGGCTTATTTGTGAACTTTAGAAAGTTGGGGAATCTCAAATTCCAAACTAAATAGTGTAATTTATCAAGTAGATTCTAATTCCTTCAAAATGAAGGGATCCAAACGGACCCTCAGTCGAATGAGCAGCATTTTTTTAAACACTATACTTCTCCCACCACTTCTGTTTCAATTTTATGATGATAGTGTTAACTATCAGTTCAAACTTCACAGCCTAACATTAGCAAGTGATCTCTCTACCGGTAGCCATTAAGTCATGTCCTGGGCCTTCCTAAGTTTAGCATATAATATAAATAGTGTTTACAAAAATGATCCTAGCCGCTTGGCACAATGGTAATGGCCTAATCACGGTGTAAAGTATATTTGAAATGGTTATGCTGTGTGTGCTCAACTGAAGACATGAACAACTAAATACTAACTAAGCTTCCTAGATTCTCAAGAAAAGAGAATATTTTCAGGTAGCCTACTCAATCACACAAGGGAATCCACCTACCATAATATTTCTCCTCCATTGTCACAAATGGCACATATTGCATCAAACAAATCTTCATCCTCTTCTTCATCAGATTCATTATCAGCATCTTCCACAATCATCTCATCTATGTCATCATCATCAGCGATAAACGGCTGCTTGACATCGATGTGGTCTGCACCAGCCTAGTCAAAATTATATTAAGAGTAATAATAATTAATGTGTGGTTAATTTCTATTCCAAAACTTTCAATATCATGCAGAACCATATACACATACCTCAATGAAATTTTTTCTAGATCTTCCTTCAACAAATACACGCAAAATCTATCAAATAATCATCATAGCAAAATCAATCAAATAATCATCATACCAGGCCAGATTAACTCGCAAATAACAGCAATCAAGCACAATAATAAGTTGTTCCAATCACTTTAGTTAATTATGGAGATAGGAGAAGGAAGAAAGGCCTTGTAGTTGGCATCACATGCAGATCAGTCCTTTTACATGTCGGTATCATCCAAAAGATTATAAGCATCAAGTAGCAAGCAACTAATCAATGGCAATACGAACCCAGATTATCAAATATTGCAACTCTATGGGTTATAGTGGTAGCTAAGAGACAGTAGAGCACAGACATGCCAGAGAATTACAATCATAGAGCAAGAATGTGTTTTGTTGCAAATTAAGGAGTTAAGGACAATGTTTGCAACTTTACATAACACAGCTAGGCATAAACAAAGTGTGATTACGTAGTTAAGCAAGAACTGAGCCTAGCACAGTTGGTTGGAGGTGTGGGTGCACACCCCCCCCAGGTTTGAGTTCTCTTCAACTCGACTTGGCTGTCAATTTTTTCTAATTCACAATGCCACCTTAGGTGATTATGTTGTTAAACCCTCATAACATTTAGATTATTTCATGCACATGGTAAACACGGTTGTGCTATGCTAACAAACACAATTGAGAACTTCGATAACAAGAATGGAACAGATACCTCTGATTTTGCTAAGACAGGATCTTTTGCTACAAACTGCTTCATCAGTGAGCGGTGGTTCCTGAAATCGTCCTCCGAGGGTCCGACATCAAACTTGCTGCAGAAGCACAAGTCAGATCTGTAAGCATCAGTGTTCACTACCTGCCAAAAGAACAAACGCAACAGAGTGTGCCAAGGAACGTACTTAAAGACTTTGCAAAGGTGGTTCCACAGGGCTTTCTCCGGCTCCTGAGGCTTCCTCCTGAGAAAATGCAGCATCTGCGCCGTGATCAGCACGGTCCTGATGATCTCCTCGTAGCTCTTCAGGGGCCTAAGGAGACGTACCCAGCGCCCGCCTTCCGCTGCGAGCGCCGCAAACTGGGGCTGCTTCCCCTCGAGCACCAGCCTCCAGGCCACAACCTCGTTGTACACCTTGACGCCCGGGTCGGCGGTCCCGCGAAGCACCAGCCTCTTCTTGGAGCCGGGGTGATCATCGGCGTCCCCTAACCGGAAAGGCAGGGTGGAGAAGCAGACGGGCACTTTCTCGTCCTTGGGGTCAACGAAGTAGTAGCTCTCCACCGCGTTGAGCTGGGGCTCGGCGTCGTCGTCGTCCGACATCATCATTGCGGACTGCCGCTGCGTGTTCTGTGCGGCGGCCTAGGATCAGCGACCCCAGATTTCTTGGAGAATCACTCGCTGCACCATACGGCACGCAGCGAGAAACCCGCGACGAACTGATGATTGAGGGAGAAAGAGATGAGATTTCGGGTTCGGTTCGGGGGCAAAACACCCAATTCCCCACAGAAATTCGTGACGGCGAGCTAGGGTTCTTCGTCTTACCGAGAAGGGGAATCGAATCGATCCCCTAGTCTCCACTGCACGGCGATCGGGATGCGGATTGGAGAACGAGGAGGTCGGCGGCGATGGCGCGCAGAAGCGAGGCGATCCTGCGCGGCGGCGTGCAGGCCTCCGAGGCTGGGATGTGTGCACGGGCGCGGCGCTCAAGAAAGGAGAAAGCGAAGGGGTCGGAGTCAGAGATGGATATGGATGTGACTATGTGAGCCGGGCCGCTTTTGAGTCGGGCCGGGCCAGAAGCCTATAAAACATACTCCGTCCACGGAGAGTTTGACGTTTTTGACTTTTAGACTTCATTTTTGATCATTTGTCTTATTCAAAAATTTTAAGCAAATAATAAAATAAGTCAATCAATATTTAAGTATCTTTATTGATAAAATAAGTCATAATAAAATAAATTATATTTATATAAAAATTTAAATAAGGCGTATGATTAAATAAGATGGCACGGAATCTAAGGTGACAAACTCAATGGGACGGAGGGAGTATATAACATTATCCTACATGCTATTCTACATTCTACACCAACTTTGTTATCTTCGAACCGTCGGCACTCGAGTGTCAAGTATTATTCAGATATTTCGATGATCTTGACGCGTTTCTACTGATCTTGAACGCGGTTCGGTACTATTCAGTATTTCGGGGTCAATTTTAGTTATTGAGTGTTTTACCGAACAAATTTTCATAATTTACTCATATGTCAAGTATTTTCTTAATACGGCGTGTGATCTTGACGATGTCTTGACTAATACTGATCATACTGACCGCCGCGAGCCAGTATTACTCAGTATTTACAACCAGTATTTCTGTGTATTTCGTGTCTTGGTGTAGAATAGCACTGACGTAACATTATTATATTTATTGATTTATCAGTATATATAAACCTCCTCGCGTTGCTACGGCCAGTAAAATTATACTACTTATATACTAGTATAGTATAGTGCCCGTGCTAACGCTACGGTTTTTTTTACAGAAGCACATGAAAACAACCAAATGACATTTCTTTCCATAGTTTAAGCTTCATGCAATTGTTGTTAAAAAAACACAAGCCAAGCCACAATGGGGTGATAACTTGACAACTAAGGTTCCACTACCTCTTCTGTCCATCTCGGTTCATCTCATCTTCAATGTTTCCCTCCAATTCCTAAGACACCAGCGAAACAAGCTCATCTCCGGCAGTCTAGTGGCAGTGGGCGTCGATCCGATGGTTGCTCCTCCATATATGTCCGAGCTCCACCCAGCTGCAACCCACCATAGCTCCTGCTCCATCTCTACTCGAGTTGTGCTAAGCTCCGATCCGTGCGCCAAAAACTTGATTCATAAAGGAGAAATTATAGTGAAAATTAAAAGAAATACTTCATTCAACCATTCATGTAATGGACGACAAGAGTCTAGACATCTAGATATAAATAAAAAGTGCATTTGCACAAGAATTGAGATAAATATAAAATTGAGATAGATATAAAATGCATGCTTACAACAGGAGATGACTGACACTACATTTAGCTTAAATATAATCTACTTCTTCTTCTCTGGTTGCACTCCGTAAACTATGTTGCACATGAAGAACGGAGCGCCTTTCTTTCTTCTATAGACACTCAGTAAACTAAACTGGAATGAATGAGCACAATACCAACAGTGCTTCCACTAAGTTCCATCCCCAAACAAAAGTTTTAGTATATTTGATGTGGAGAATTAAATATATTATACTACTTATATATTTACTAATATAATTAGATAAATAAATATCATAGCACAATTCAGTGAATAAGTTTTAGTATTCTGATGTGGAGAATTAAATATATGATAGTAAATAATGTGATTTGTTAATATGAATTGTTGGATGTGTTAGTGGATGATGAAATGGATACTTTGCATTGAGATAAAATATGCTAGTGAGATATTGAGTGGATGTTGATGTCACACTTTGTGTGATAGGAAAAATAGCTAGTAAGATTTATCTTTGTAAGAGAGATATTTTCTAAGCTAAAAAAAAACTATCTATCTATCTACGTCTACATCTATCTACTTTAAGAAAATTGACTAACAACCATTAAAATATTCAATCTTTAAAAAAAATATCATTATAAGATTCCATCTTTAGAAAAATACCATTAAAAGATTAAGCTATAAAAAATACCATTAAAAGATTCCTCGGTTTGTAGCTTTTTAGCACATTTGTTAACTCCACGTTAGTTTATTCATTTGAGTAGCCTTCACACCTTATTCTAGCAGCAAATATGTTAAAAAATCAGCAAGAACTAAACTACCTTTTAAGACTTGGTGATTGTAGCATATCTGTTGCCGTCTAGCCCAAGTCCCCAAGATATAACACTCTCAACAAGGCAAATAATAATAATAATAATAATAATAATAATAATAATAATAATAATAATAATAATAATAATAATAATAATAATAATAATAATAATAATAATAATAATAATAATAATAATAATAATAATAATAGAAATTTTATCATGGTTACTCCGAAAATTTCACAAAGAAATTTGAGCATGGTTTCTCCAAAAAAAAAATTACACACATATATACAAGATCATGGTTCGCATACTAAAGTACTAATATAGCTAATTCATCTGCTCGACGATGAGCCTCCGATTGATTCTACCAGGTGAGATTGCAGCCATCCTTTTAGTTGTTACACCTAGGCTGGTTGGAGAAAAAGATGGCATCCTTCTTTGTTGTTGCACCTAGGCTAAAATGAGGCGTTAGGAAGGGTTCAACAACTGCTTTGGATGTCCTAGCATTAGTTATGGAGGCTCCGATAACTTCAAATTTGTTTATCCTGTGTTTTGAGAACTTGGGTTAGTAAAACATTTTGAGCACATAAAAGAAACAAAATATTATGTTACCTTGGTTTTTCCTTTTTGGGGGCGAGGTGGCAGAAGTTCTTGTTTTAATTTAGCTTGAGTAGCATTACAATCTTGCTCTATATGTTCAAACCGAAAATACCTTTTACATTAGTATATGATCCTCTTTTTATTGGCTCTCCTTTAGCTTTTTTTTATTTGTTTTCTTGGTCTACCAGTAGCCCTTTGTAGTGGTGGAAGAATCATTTCAAAACCAAGATTAACCTTTGGGTATTCAGACTTGTCATATAGGAGCGATCTGAAATTGATAAACCATCTTAAATGAGTTAAATCTCTCTACAGAATAGTAATTATGTACAAAGTCCTCAATAAGTATATAACATGAGTGTATGTTTTCCAGACACCTCCCATTGTCCACAACCACATTCTCTTTTCGTAAGGTCAATGTTATACCTCCAATTTTTCCTTCCTTTGTTGTTCTTAAAATTCCAGTTGACATAGGACCGTTTTTGTCAATGTCAAAGTGTAGTCCTCAACTCTTCATGTTAAGCTCATGTATCACACTAGGGGGGATGCGCCCTTGAACTAGCTATCTCTTGCCTCGTGTAGATCTTCTCCATGATCTTCACTCTGATCTTATCAACTAGATCAACAACTGGAAAGTCTTTATAATCCTTCTTTAATAGTTGAATTTGCTTTGTTATATATGTGTTGTGAAAGGTAGCATAATCATCCATCATAGTAGCATCAACATCATGGACACATCTAGAATCAAAGTCTAGAGCAGACCTTGCTCTCTTGCACAAGAAAAATGCAAAACAAGGAAAATATAGACAGAGAGGAGGCACACCATGGGGGAGATTGCCATGAGAAGTCGTTGCCACTGCTGTAGTTGCCGAGGAGAGGAGCGTCTGCTGTTGAGGGGAGGAGCGCCGCAAAAGGTCGTGGGTTCGCAACACGAGTAGGTTGCATGCATCGGCCATCCGGCCAGAAAGCGTGTCCGTGTTTCCTTCTGAGTTGGATCCGTTTTTTATTCTCTAACCAACGTAGAGTTAACGGGAATGGTAAAAGGCTATTACAGAGGAAGCTTTCAGTGTTATTTTTCTAAAGATTGAATCTTTTAATGGTACTAATCCAATTTTCCTATCTACTTTATACACTATAAAAGAACAAGTGAACTGAAAAATAACTTTCACTCAACCAAATCCTACTTACCTTGTGCCGATAGATTTGATAAATCCAACACTCCTTAAATTTACACCCCAAAGTGATGAAGCCAGACCTAATCGATAACATCAGAAATACATTATTTTACATGGTGCCTTCATATTGATGCTTGTTCCGATTTTTCTCTCTCCAAACCTAACATAGAATGCGTATAAAAAAATACAACATTCTATCTCTAAGAACAATAGGTGGGTAAATGCCGAGAGAAAGAAGAGAAAAAAAAACAAATGGTAAGTTCACATATGCCCAAGAACTAGGGACCTACTTGATTAGAGTATCTCCAAGGGCTTTGCATTTTCAGTTTTGCATTTGAGGGTATTTGCAAAGTCTCAAATGAATTGGCAAAGTTCCCAAAGGTGTGATTTCCAACCGTTTTGCATTTTGATCAAGTCCCCACAATTTTTTTCCCGAAATTTTTTCCTCACGCGCCATTCCTTTGGCCTCCGCCAAAAATATTTCGCGCGTGTGTGCTTTCCGTCGCCGGTCTTCGCGCCTTCCGTCGCCGCCAGGTCGCCCGCTCGCCCACGTCAAACCGTCCGTCGTCATTCGTGGACGTGGCCATCGCCCAGGTCAAACCGCCAGGTCGCCCAGGCCGCGCGCGTCGTCCTTCATCGAAGCGTGCGTCGTCGTTCGCGTGCGTCGTCATAATGAACATCTATCCGACAACTCTAGAATTCATACCTTCGTCATAATGAACAGCGATCGCCGGCCATCTACACCCTACGAACAATGGCCGCCATGTATTATCCTCCGAGCCCGCCATGACCACCCCCACATCCGGCCATACCATCTGTCCTCGTCCATACCCGCCATGTTCACCCCCCCTAGCCGGCACAGAATTAATCCCCAAACCCTCCCATCCCCCAACCCTAGAAACGATGGCCGCCATGCTATAGGAACCGAGCTGGGAGAGATTGGGATCCATGGAGGTATACTGTGTTCGTCATACCTTGCGTTCGTGAAGACTGTACGTGCTGGAGGAGGGAGATCGCGCGCTGAGACCTTGTGGCGGCGGAGGGAGAGTCTTCGCGCGATGAAACTTCACGGGGCAGAGGGAGGGGTCGCACGCGTAGGAAGGTGTTTGGCGCGCTGAGTGGAGGGGAGTCCGCGCGCGCGCGAGTCCTACGTGGCCGGCCGAAATTGTCGCGAGGCCCAGATGTCAAAGCGCGGAGGAGGTTTGCATATATGCAAAGCCTCAACCTCTATTTGCAAAGTTTATCAAATTGCAAACCTCATTTGCAAAACCATTGGAGGGGTGTTTTCTAGTTTTTTTTGCAAATTAGGCAATGTAAAGTCTATTTGCAAAGTCCTTGAAGATGCTCTTAGGTACCAATTGTTGCCCAACCAAAATCATGACATGCTAAATTAGTTGCCATCAATTGGTTTATTACCATAGATTTGGCATACCAATTTTATGACCGAAGTTTTGGCAATATTTTAGAAAGTTCTTATAGAATGCAGAAATAGAAAAATTAGCAAGCCTTTATTTTGTTAGTCTATCAATTCGCTTACCTATATTTTTTATCCTAACTTTGATAAGTGGATTTGATCATACCTAGATTTTAGCTTGGCATCATTTTGATTGGCCTAGAATTGAAACCCAGCCAAGTATAATCCTCTACGCACTGCTCTATGCGATGAGAGTTTTTTTTTATCGGTCTATGCGATGAGAGTTGCAATGGCCACGGTGGGTCGGTCCGATGGAAGCCAAAAAAGGCAGCCTCCCCAACCATCTGTTGATCCCTCGGCTTCCATCCCGATCGGACGGACGGCACATAACCCAGGCGGCCAGGCCTCCTGCTCCGCGTGGGCCCGTCGACTAGGGCGCACTCGCACCCGGTCCTGTCCTGACCGATCGCAGAAGCGAGAGACAGAGTCCGGAGGAGGCCGCACCCCCGCCGCCGCTTCGCCGCCGGCGACCTCCGTCTCTCGCTCCCACCATCTCCCTCCTCTCCACCCTCTCCCGCGGCCACCCTCGGCCGCCTCCCGGAGCCCCACCCTCGATCGACCGCTTCCCAATTCCAGTCGAACGCCCCCCTCCCACCACTATCCACGTTCAAGGCGGCTCGGAGCGGCGCGGCGCGGCGAGCCGCGCGCGCGCGCGATTCCTCCCGGCGCACAAGGGTCGGCGATACATACAGGGGCTAGAGTCTCGTCTCCCGGCGCCTCGCTGAGTTGAAGCTAGGAGACGGAACGGGAGAAAGTGAAGGCGGTGCGGCGCTGAAACCCTAGCTGCTGCTGGACAACGCGCGGGCGCGCGGGGATGGCGGGGGAGCTGGGGCACCAGACGGTGGAGCTGGGCGCGGTGGTGCGGCGCGCGGCGGAGGAGTCGTACCTCGCGCTGCGGGAGCTCGTGGAGAAGTCGCAGGCGGAGGCCGAGGGCAAGGGCCTGGGCGCCGGGGCCAATGGCGGCGGCGGCTGGCAGCGCTCCGACACCGAGAAGAAGATCGACCTGCTCAAGTTCATCACGCGCACGCGCCAGCGCATGCTCCGCCTCCACGTCCTCGCCAAGTGGTGTCAGCAGGTGCTGCCTAATTTCAGTCTCTGCAGTCCTATTTTTTCCCTTGCCTGCTCGTCTCCTTGTCGTAATCCCACTGTGTGAGTACCTCCAACTTGATACGAATATCCTGGTTTAGGGCTTGTTGGTTTAGTGGCATTGTCTCTCACCTATCTACCTCGAGTGGCATAGAAGGAAGGATATTCATCATAGTTGTTGGCTTTGCAGTGTAGTGGGCTAGTGAAGATTGGTGATTGTTTGTCGATTGTGCCAGCATTTTAGCCCCTGATTTTGTAGGGTCTGTACTCCAGTTCCTAGTATGACGTAAGTAATTGTTTGGTGGACAAAAAGTAATCCAGTTCAATCTTAGCATACTCATTTATTTGATTATTTTGATTTGGTGGAGTGGTAGTATGAAAAAACTCACCTTGCTTCGTGCTAGAAACTTATAATTTTTGTTTCTGGTGTTTTCCTGGTGCGCTCTGGCATACATGGAGGAGTGGAATAAGACCAATGTACTTGAAATAGTGTGCATAGGGATGAAACTGGATCGGATCAGAGCTGATAATGCCTCTCCTGTATCCTAATCCATTTTTCTTTGTTGGATTCGGAGCGGAGTGGATAGTACATTGGTGTGGATGCGGATTTTTTGGAGGTCGGACGTGGTATGGATATGGAACAGATGCAAACGTAGAGAAATATATGCTTGCCAAGAATTGATTTAGTAAAGAAACAAGAACAAGCAATAGATATAAATCTTGTATTGCATTCCAGATCACACCAATACATTAACACTTAACATGGTATATTCATTCGCAAATGATAAAGCTATTAACCAATAAGTAAAAGCGGCCAGCAAATTCTCCATTAAAAAATTAGGACATCAAACCACATCACAAAATAAGAGTTCTCAACTAACAAGTTTTTTTAGATCCGACATTCCTCTTGGATTTAGTCAGGGAGAAAATCTATCGGATATCCTATTTTAAATATCAGATAATCCGTTTAGAATTTGCGGAGAATCCATACCTGTCGGATTGCCTATTCCATATCCTACCCCACATCCACACACAATCAGATTCAGATTATCCCTATCCATATAGATATTAAAAGTTCTTCTCTGTATCCTCAAAGTTCCGATTTGGATC
Source organism: Themeda triandra (assembly GCA_018135685.1). Lineage (NCBI taxonomy): Eukaryota > Viridiplantae > Streptophyta > Magnoliopsida > Poales > Poaceae > Themeda > Themeda triandra. Next base: position 57,600 of record JAENPR010000768.1, read on the forward strand.
AGATCGGATTGGAGAATTTTTTACGTCACTTTCACCCCTAAGTGCGAATCACCGTGCACGCATAGATCAGGGGAATGTAAAATCAACAAATAGAATTTAATAACTAAACCCTTAAAACATTGAAAGTCATGGGAGTCTCTTTGATTTATATTGTTTCCATTTCAAATTATAATACAGTATTGTATGGTTTGAACTGTGGTAATGTGGCTGTTATGCTGTCATGAATTATTTATTTGTAGCATATATTTGATGCAAACTAATTGTAGTGCAACAGTGCAAGCGTTTTTGTTTTGTAACAAAATCAAGATGAAGTATTCTGACTTTTTATTAGACTGCTCTTTTGATTTGGTTTACATCATAAAACCCTTTTGTTTCAAATTTAATTGACATATAACTTTTTTTTGTTTCAAATGTAATTAAACGTAGGACAGGAAAATGAGACTGCATAGTAAAAAATAAGTTGAAGACAAGGGCAATGAAATCAGATAGATTACTATTTACCTTAAAATTAAGATTTCCTTTCTTTGTCTCTAGCAAGCTTAGGTATGGCATTGGCCATAGTCCATAGAGCACTTCCTCAACGGCTTCAGAAGTACTGAAGTTGATTTCATGGTGTTTTGCATCATTCTCACTGAGTCAATGGATCTCTTTAAATATGCCCCACTGTACCTTAATTTTGTTGCCATGTCAGCTGTGTACCTAGTGCTGAAAGCTCAACACAAGATGGGGTCTCGGGAAGGGAATTTCTTGGCAGCTTTACAGTCATTCATGCTTTGTTAATATAAAGTATGGGAAACTTTGTTTTACAGCCTCTGTTAATATACTACTAACCTTTGTACCTTTGATGTCATAATTAGCTAAGTTTTCTGGAATTTTTTCTTGCTAGTGTAGCTTTTTGAAGATATTAATTTCAGTGTACTTTGTAATTAACATATCTAATTTCAATCTACACAGGTTCCTTTGGTCCATTATTGTCAACAGCTCGGGTCAACTCTCCACAGTCATGAGACATGCTTCACCCAAACAGCCGACTCACTGTTTTATATGCACGAGTCCTTGCAGCAGGCTCGGGCTCCTATGTTCGATGTTCCTTCTGCTATTGAAGTCATGCTTACAGGGGGTTATCAGAGGCTGCCCAGATGCATAGAAGAGATAGGAAGTCAAAATAAACTTTCCCCAGATGAAGAAAAGCGTGCTCTGCGGAAATTAGATGCTAGCGTGCGATACAAAGTACTCGTGACACCAAGACCTAAAGAAGTATCTAATGTTTCAGTGACTGATGGGATAGCTGTTTTCCGTGTGGATGGGGAGTTTAAAGTTCTTCTTACATTAGGTTACCGTGGAAATGTAGACTTATGGAGGATATTGCATATGGAGTTACTGGTTGGTGAGAAGAAGGGTCCTATTAAACTAGATCAAAGTAGGAGATTTGCTCTTGGTGATGATATAGAAAGAAGAATGGCAGCTTCTGAGAATCCCTTTGCAGTGCTCTATGCTATACTTCATGAGTTCTGCATCTCTCTTGCTATGGACACTGTTATTAGGCAGGCTAATGTTCTTCGACAGGGAAGGTGGAAAGATGCCATCAGATCTGAACTCATCTCTGACAGTGCCACTGGACAAACTGGAAATACTCCTCTAATGCAGATTGTTCAAGATGGGGAACTCGATTCAAGTGGTTTTAAGATACCTGGCCTGAAAGTTAATTACTGGATAGATGAGAAAAGCACTAGCACAACAGAACCAGATTCATCTCCATTTATCAAAATTGAGGCAGGGCTGGACATGCAAATAAAGTGTCAGCATAGTTCATTTATACTTGATCCATTTACAGATAAAGAAGCTAACCTTTCTCTTGATCTAAGTTGCATTGATGTTGAACAACTTATTTTGAGAGCAGTTGCTTGCAATAGGCACACACGTCTTCTTAATATTCAGAGACAACTGTGCAAAAATGTCCAAATTTCGCAGTCCCCAAAAGATGTTGTCTTGACACGAGATGTTGCAGCAGCGAAGGACCCAACGAAGGTATATTAGAATATATATAGTTAATTAAATTTTGTATTTGCATGGCCTTACCTCTCTACTACTGACTAAACAGTCTTTTAGACATTTTATTTCTTATTATGCATCTGTTGTCACAAAAAAAGCCCCTAAACTGGAATTTACATGCTTGCATTCCCATATTCAGTTGGTGTGGACTTCTATAAATTGTTTGAGCGATGTGAAGGACAACTGAAATTAACATTACTGTTCTTGTGTGTGATATTTCTGAGTCTAAAATCTGAATAGTTGTTACACGTGTCTGCGCGTGAGTCTATTTAGTCATCCATACATCTTTTGTTGCAAATAGGGAAACTGTAACTGGTGGGTTTGAACATTTTTGAAAAGCTTCACTAGCCTCAGAATTTATTTTCTTTGTTGTTTTAGTTGAGCTTGATGACTACTACAAAAAATCTGATAAATTCATTGTGCTCTCAGATTTATTTGCATATTCATATCACGCTTGAACATGATTAGTTGTGTATTTGCATTGAATTATGTTAGGTATTTTTTCTTCCTTAACATTGTATTTGTAATATGTAATGCATAAATTGGTAATACTATGAATAATTTTTGAATGGTTACACCAAAATATTCTGGTAATGATGCATGTCTAGATCTTCTTAATGCAATGATACAGTGTTCCTGCATATTCAAGAAAACAGTGCATGTCTAGAACATCTCCCTTATAAATGAGGCACATACATGGAATGGTAGATTCTGTTCGGCTTTCAATTGCATCTGCTGCTTAATTTTTTTCTTGTGTATGCACTTTTTTCATTTGTTGTAGAGTATTTGTTGCGGAATTGATAGGTTTTTATGTTTATAATTGTGCAGAACGCAGAGAAGGGCTTCTCAGATTGTTTTGGGAACGAAGTGCTTCAAGTAAGGGCATATGGTCAGGCATATGTTAGTCTTGGAATAAATATCAGGTGTGTCAGTATTTTGTTGATTTACATCTATCCATTCTTTATTAATTATCATCCCTATTTCGTGTAAGAAAAGGCTCTCAACCACAACGTGTCACTCGAGTTTGTGTGATAGAAAACATTTCGAAATGTCAATCATTAAACGATATCGAGGAAAAAATATTTGATCTGTAGTGTGTCTACCTGGTGGCAGATTGATGTTTTCGATTGTCATTTTGGCGTCGCAAAAAGTTCATTATTCGGGAAAAAAATCAAGGTCCATGTTAGCAAAGCTAGGTTTTATTTAATTTTAACTTGATTGGTTTTGGTGAGTTTGTAATTAGTATAGATAGATAGATTCATCACCGCTCAAGGCATTGAATGAGAAGGGATGGGAGCTTTATTGGATCATCTTCATAGGCTGTGGGATGAAAAGGATCCAGCTGATCCTGCCATGCCAGAAAACCACTCGGCAAAACCAGCCAAGCAGTTTAATTCCTGTGGTCTACAACTGCTATGTGGCTGCAGTTGTGAGGGCGCCTGTGATTGGTAGGGGAGAGGGGGCCGGCCCGGGCCTTGCTTCTAAATCTTGCTTTTCTCTAATCTTTGTACATGTTACATATAAATAGCTTCCCTGGCTAATCCTCCCCCCCCCCCCCTCTTCTTCCCTCCCTACCCACCCACACACCCACCCACACACATAATTCCTCTCTTCCTTCCTATTATTCCCCCAACCTTCCAAAATATACACCATCTAGGCGACGAGGGTACATGTGGATGCCCCCCTGGATCCCATGGTGCAGTATGGCGGGTGTCGAGACCTTGGAGTGGTCACAACAGCGACCAGCGGAGGCGCCCTCGCGACTGCTGGTGGCGGAATGCAGCGGCGCTACGAGGTGCGCGCATTCCTATGACCCCATGCCTTCTCCCCGCAGGATGGCTGCTGGTTTGCACCACAGGGAAGAGAGGAGGGCTTCCGATGCAGAAACGGCGAGGAGGGGTGCGCCTCCCAACTCAGTCGTCGTGGACTGAGTTCGCCACCCACCCAGGAAATAGCATGTCGCCCATCCCCAAGATCTAACGCGGCAGACGAGATCGAGGTTCTCCACACAGCGATGCGCAACTTGGAGGAGCTGCAAAGGGGTGTGGGGCTGAATCAGCTGCAGATCGTGCATCTGCCGCACCCGCCAACGCTTTAGTCGGCCGCACGCAGCAGCTTGCAGCCGCACCGCCTCTAACACCTGACGGCTAAGCATCTTCCCTGCTGGCTCCATCGCGATGTCCGTCGATTGCTCGATCTGCTGCAACTTCTCGCCCTTATCTTGGATCTGTTGGGCGCCGGTTATGGTGATAGTGGTGGTCGCGGGTGTTGTAATTCTAGGGCCTCCCAATGCCCCAAGAGAGATGCCACCTGCTGGGCGTGGTCAGCCAATGCCTTGGCGATGGGATCCAGCGGTGGCTCATCGGAACCTGGCATCTCTGGTAGATGATATGGTGGCGGCTCAGGTTGTGAGGGAGGGAGGGAGGGGGGGGGGGGGGGGGGGGGGGGGGGGTGGTGGGGGTGGGCAGGGGCCTTGCCATGGCTGAGCAGGAGAAAAGGCTTCCCTTCTAATTCTTGCTTTTCTCTTATCCTCGTACGGTTACATAGAAATAGGCTACCTGGCTAATCACCCCTATAATTCCTCTCTTCCTTCCTATTATTCCCCCAACCTTCCAAACTAACGCAATCAGCCAACTAAGGCAAGATTTGCCTCTAATTGCCCATGACATACGCCGCTAACAACAACACTACGTAAGCAGTGGCAGCCCCCCTGGATCCGCCAATGTACATAAGGGTTGCGTTTGGACCATTTTTATTTTTGGGTAGAGGTGATGTATCCTAATTTTCAGGGCTCGGATAGTTTTTTTACAATACTATGCCAATATTTTGCCCATAATCCGTATACGGTATACCCATTAAATACTGGATATACTCCAGCAGCTCCAATTTATAGTTCAGTTTTAACTTTGTCCTAAGTCAAACTCCTCTAACTTTGGCCAGGTTTTTAGAAAAAAATATATTAACATCTACTTCTCAAATAAATGCTCTATCAAAGCTTATTGCATGAAAAAGTTAATTGAACTCATTTGGTGTTATAGGTGTTGGTTCTATAAATCTGGTCAATGTTAAAAAAGTTTGACTTGGTACAAAGCCAGAGTGAACTATAATTTGGAACAGAGGAAGGAGTATCATGTAGGAGTAACACATTTTTAATCCTGAACACAAATAATGATATATTTATGTATATGTCTACAATCCTGGTTTAGCATTTTCAACTTCTTAATTTTGTGACTCTTTCTTTTTCCCTTCAAAATAGGAGTGGCCGCTTTCTCCTTCAATCACCAGAAAATATATTACCCTGTGCTGCGATTATGGACTGTGAGGAAGCTCTAAACAAAGGGAGTATATCAGCTACTGAGGTGTTTTCAAGCTTAAGGACCAGGAGCATCCTCCACCTATTTGCTGCATCTGGAAGTTTTTTTGGCCTTAAGGTTGTTTATTATGTGTTTACATACATGTCTGACCTTTTCACTTAGTGGATGTGGTGTCATCTTTGCTTCTTGCATGTCATTTGAAGTACCATTGGATGCATGCAATCACACTACACTTTTGATCTTTAATATCCTTACAAATATTTAAATTGGTGACATGCGATGATGAAAATGCTTTCAAGTATATTTTTTAGTATTATTTATAATTATATTATTGTGGAATCAATGAGATGATATTGGAGATTACAAGATGACACCCTTTTAAGTATGACTTAACAGTTGAAATGCTTGTTTAAATTAAATGATGCTTTTCTGGATGTGGGAAATTTCTTTTAGCTTCTGAGAAGAAGAGAGGCACAGTACAAATGATGTTTGCTTGGTTACTATACGGAATATAAGGCAGTCTATGGTTTATTATCAGATGACTCGTTGGACCATGCCAAAGTCTGCTTGTTCAAACATAAAGTGCTAAACTACATTGTTTTTATTCTAGGTCTATCAGCAGTCTCAGGGCACTCTGAAGATTCCTAAGACCATATTACATGGCTCAGATTTGATGGTCATGGGATTTCCACATTGTGCAAATGCCTATTATTTGTTGATGCAACTTGATAAGGACTTCAGGCCTGTTTTTCATTTGCTTGAGACACAATGTGATGCAAATGATAAGAATAATGCAAATGGAGATGCGAAAGAAGCTATTAGGTTTAACAAAATCAATATAGGACAGATGCAAATACTTAAAAATGAGACGAATGCAAATCCTTTTGATATGAAGCTGCAGGCCCTACAAAGTTTAGTGGACCCTGCTGACATGATGGAGAGTGATGGTCCTGTCCAGAATGGAATTGAGCCTCTTCCACTACTTCCAGCTTGTTCACCATCATTTTCATCTATTGTTGATGAGGTTTTTGAATATGAACGTGGTTCTACTGCTGCACAGAATCATTCTCTTTCAGTTGATATTCAAGGAATAAATGCTAGAGTTGTCTCGCCAATGCATGATGGAAGCTTATCTCATACCCAAGCTAATAATACGGCAAAAATTCATCCTAGTGCCAGTTTGAATAGCTATTTCCCAAGTAATTTTAGACATTTACAAGGTACAAACACATTTTCTTTAAGCTCTGTAATGCCTATGACCAAGTTGCCAGGTTCTAATTCTAATCATGACCTGTGCTTGCTAAGCTCTCCATATGACTGATATTTCAGGTTCGAATAAATCACTTCAGCTTGTACCTTCAAGCAATAATAACAGCAATCAAATCCCTGCTCAAAGCTCACATTCAGGGAATATTGGGAATGCTATGCCTGGTCATTTGATTGGATCTTCAACTACAACTGGAGGTATTTAACAAAAATTTTCTTCTATATATTAGAGTCAGATGTAAATCTGAACTAGATTACAGCTTCAGATGTAAAACTTTTGGTAACCATTATAGTGAACTAAATTACGGCTTCATTGAAATATATATTGTTCAAATATATGTTTTCTTACTTTGGGAAATTTTCAGGATTAGAGAAGCTCATCACTGCTGGTTCTGATGGTGCTTCTAGGAAACGCTCTCTTTCAGATTTTTTACCAAGTATCCCTTCATTACGAGGACTGCAAGCTAGTGAGCCAAGAAAGCGGAGAAAGAAATCAGAATCAGTGCAGAATCTCCTGCCTTTGCAGGCACACTCTTCTAATTTGCAATCAAGAGTCAGCCTCACCTATGGGGATGTTCTTGCGGAAAGAAATAATTGTGTTCCGGCAACTATATATGCTTCTGTGCTACTGCATGTCATAAGACACTGTTCATTATGCATCAAACATGCTCAGCTAACTGCTCAGATGGATTCCCTTGCAATTCCATATGTGGAAGAAGTTGGTCTTCGGGCACCATCTTCGAATCTTTGGTTAAGATTACCTTTTGCACAAGATGATTCTTGGAAGCATATATGCTTGCGTCTTGGTAAGGCTGGAAGCATGTCTTGGGATGTTAGGATAAATGATCCACATTTCAGGGAACTTTGGGAGCTTAATGGAGGAAGCACCACAACACAATGGGGTGTTGGCATTCGCATTGCGAATAGCTCAGAAATGGATTCACATATCTCATTTGATTCCAATGGTGTTGTTTTAACTTACAACACTGTCGAGGCAGATAGTGTCCAGAAGCTTGTGTCAGATTTACGACGACTTTCAAATGCTCGATCCTTTGCTCGTGGAATGAGGAGACTGATTGGTGTGAAATTTGATGACAAGCTAGATGACAATCAGTTATCCATGGAAGTGAAATCACAATCTGTTAATAAAGGTAACAGTGATGCTGCTGACAAGCTATCTGAGCAGATGAGAAAGACATTCAGGATTGAAGCTGTCGGTCTAATGAGCTTATGGTTTAGTTACGGCACCATGCCTATGGTACACATAGTTGTTGAATGGGAGATTGCTAAGGGTGGTTGCACAATGCATGTTTCTCCAGATCAGCTTTGGCCACACACAAAGGTTTATGTTCCTTTTCCATTTTGTTCCTGCCTTCCTGGATCAATCACATTGGATGTGTACTTTGGATCTTAAAACATCAAATTTACAGCCAATATTTGAATATAAATAATAAAAATTCTATCTGTTTATGCCTTCTTATTGTATTGTGATGTTTTTTCTTGTACTGTGATGTTTTTTGTAAACATTCCTTAGCCACTTTGTAGTTCCATCGAACCTCAGCGTGCTGTACATTAATTCTGACTGTCAATTTTAATTGGAAATCATGTCTGAACATTCTTCTGTGGACAATGTACTCACTACACAGTTGCATACTTGCTAGCTATTGCTTTCACAAGAAGCATTTTTCTTATACATTTTTCCTTTAATAATGGCATCATTATTTTCTGGAGTAGTCTGGAAGCATAAATGACTGCTGGCATTTTTGTTGTTTCACTTTACAATTCCTATGATCCGTTTTACTGGCAATGCCAGACGGGTCATTCCAATTGGCTTCCATCCATTCACTACGCTATTGATAAATAGGTGAAACCTGAGTACAAAAGCTTATGCTCTCTGCTTAGGCATAAAGTTCCTGTGAGATTGCTCAATCATCTTGCAATGAAGTTTACCTTTATTTGCCTCATTATCTGACAGCCAATCTTGCAAAAATGCAGTTTCTGGAGGATTTCGTGAATGGTGGAGAGGTAGCATCCTTCTTGGATTGCATTCGGCTTACAGCAGGACCATTACTTGCCCTTGGAGGTGCAATTCGTCCTGCAAGGATGCCTGTTACCGTTTCATCTGGATATAGCTCTATGCCAAAACAGCCGAACATCCCGACACAAGGGCCTTTAGCAAATGGTTCATCTTCATCAACCATGCATCATGGACCCGTCCCACCAAATGCTGCAGCTTCCCATTTAGGCAGTCATAATCTTCATGCTGCTGCCATGCTTTCAGCTGCTGGACGGGGTGGACCAGGGCTTGTTCCCAGTTCATTACTGCCTTTTGATGTTTCGGTTGTACTTCGTGGGCCATACTGGATACGCATTATATATCGCAAGAAATTCTCTGTTGACATGCGCTGCTTTGCTGGGGATCAGGTTTGGCTCCAGCCAGCTACTCCTCCTAAAGGTGGACCTTCAGTTGGTGGATCGTTGCCATGCCCACAGTTCCGGCCTTTCATAATGGAACATGTTGCTCAGGGTCTAAATGCTCTTGAACCCAACTTCATGAATGCTACACAGGCTAGTGGACACTTAAATAACAATGCTGGAGCTCCACAAACCGCTCCTAGTGCAAATCGTGTAAGTGCTACCCCTGGTGTTTCTATGTCCAGGCCGACTTCTGGTGTTGCTAACCATGTAGCAGCCAGTTTGAGTCGAGCAGGAAATGCCATGTTGGCTTCTTCAGCTCTTGCTTCTGGTATTAGTGGAGCATCTGTGCGACTTACTGCTGGAGCTGGTCTCCCTGTTCACATGAAAGGGGAACTAAACACAGCTTTTATAGGGCTGGGGGATGATGGTGGATATGGTGGTGGTTGGGTTCCTTTGGCAGCTCTTAAAAAGGTGCTGAGAGGGATCCTAAAGTACCTTGGAGTTCTATGGTTGTTTGCACAATTGCCTGAACTTTTGAAAGAAATACTAGGATCAATCTTAAAGGACAATGAAGGTGCTCTCTTAAATTTGGATCAAGAGCAACCTGCTCTCCGATTCTATGTCGGGTAAGAAAATATAAACTGGCAAAGTATCCTTTGTTTTCTAGCATCATATTTAAAGTCTACGTTATTCACTTTTCCACTGCACAATTAAGATTCAGGATCTACACAGTATTCACTGGCAAAGTATCCTTAATTTCTGTTGTTCGTGGAAATTTTGGTTCTTAGCGGTACTGAGTTCCCTGTCCTTTTGGGAATAGTACTTTATTCTGTTTATATCTGCCCTCCGGATCTATTTTCATGTTACAAATTATAAATGTGTGTTGAATCGAATATGTACTGTGGTATTTACTTGATACCGTAAGACTATACTTCATTATTTACTGAATATAAGTGGTGTTCTTTTTATTTAATTTGGTGTTATCAGCTTGTAATTGGTTGAGCTTAGGCTAAATTGCTAGTGTCAGGTGTCAGCAGTTCAAAATGACTCATCTTTCTTGTATTTTCTTTGAGTTGAGTATTTCCATTTGGAACTGCCAGTAAAATGGTTCCTGATTTCATATTTGCAGAGGTTATGTATTTGCAGTAAGTGTCCATCGCGTTCAACTGCTTCTACAAGTCTTGAGTGTGAAAAGATTTCACCACCAGCAACAGCAGCAGCAAGCTCAGAGCAATGCTCAGGAAGAACTAGCAGCTGCTGAAATCAATGAAATATGTGACTACTTCAGCAGGCGTGTTGCCTCTGAACCATATGATGCTTCTAGAGTTGCTTCTTTTATCACTTTGCTTACATTGCCGATTTCGGTACTGCGCGAGTTTTTAAAGCTGATTACATGGAAGAAAGGTCTTTCCCCGGTTCACGGTGACATTGCTACCGCTCAGAGGGCTCGGATTGAGCTTTGTTTGGAGAATCACTCAGGATCAGCTGCAGCTGATAACACAGAGAACAGCAGTTTAGCCAAGAGTAACATTCATCATGATAGAGCCCACAGTTCAGTAGAATTTGCCCTGACATTTGTACTTGACCATGCTCTCATTCCTCACATGAATGTAGCTGGTGGAGCTGCTTGGCTTCCATATTGTGTATCTGTGAAACTTCGCTATTCTTTTGGGGACAACAATCATATAGCTTTTCTTGTTATGAATGGGAGCCATGGTGGGAGAGCCTGCTGGTTGCAGTTTGAAGAGTGGGAAAGATGTAAGCAAAAGGTTTCAAGAGCTGTGGAAACTGTGAATGCGTCTGGTGTAGCTGGAGAGGTGGGCCAAGGCAGGCTGCGAATGGTTGCTGAGATGATCCAAAAGCAGCTTCAACTCTGTCTACAACAGCTAAGAGATGGCCCACTTTCTGCAGGCTCTACTGCATCATGAGCTTGCTTGGAATAAGCTCTCTTGTACAAGGCCATTGCTGATGAAGTCTGTCATAGTCAGCATGGCCTTTGGCTTTGTTAACGTGCAGATGTAAAGGAGTTATCACATTTGGTAGCAACGATGGTTTCTCAGCCTGAGGCTTGCTCAGATGACAATTTTGTACAGTATAAATGGTGTCGGTTGGCTCTTATGGACCTTTACTTAGCCCATTTGAAGGTGTAGTCTGTAACATAGCTAGGGTGGCTAATAATGTATAAGGTGGAGTTGCTCAAAGGGATGCAAAAGGATCTTCGGTAATTGGTTGTCTGTATCATGTACTGCTGTAATTGTGTCCCTTATTTTTTTCTTCCCTTTCTGATGGATAGTTCATTTAGGAGTCATTTTCGTTCATTTAGGAGTCGTTGTCTTCTTCTGTCTGTAGGGTGGTAATCTTAGACATGGCTGGATCTGGTATGTACATGATAAATTGACACTGGACTTGGAACTGACGTATTTGACATTCTGTTAGCAGGACATCTCTAGTTGTGTTTAGAATGACCGGGGACAGCAAAATATATTGCTTGGAGCTTGTTTCAACGCGTCATCTTAGTAAATGATGCTTTTGTAGTTGTTAGTATGTTCATTACATCTGGTGCAAATTGATGCCTGGATGTTAGGATAGATAAGATGATGCTGTCTTGTAGTTTTTCAAATTTCTAAATCGTGGCTGGGAAATTGAAACAGACATTCGTGAGTAATTTGTTTAGATCAACAATTTTTGTTGTGCTGGTCCTTGTGATCGGAGGCGTATGGATAGGCTTTTGTCATCGGAGTTTGAATCATGTTAACCGGCATATGGGTGGGCTTGTTAGTCATCAGAAGAGTTTAAATCATGATAACGGTGGTTTCTATCGGTGCTTATTGTAGAAAAACTATTGCCAGGATGGGTTCTATTTGAATGGGTTGAAACCCTTTGATGAATTGTTAACCAACGGCTTCTTATCATGTCCTGCTCATCGAACACGTCTTCTTGTGGTGCTTTCGCGATTACAATTACGAACACATGTGATAACATCAGGAACCATGAGTAGATGCCAACACCACATCTTATAATGATGCTCACCTGATTACTGACATCATGTAATTAACAGTTCTCAACTTGTCGGAAAAGAGAATTTTTGGTTTCACAACCAGCTGTCCGGGAGGTCGATGTTCTGGAACCTAAACGACGAGTCCCTCGAGTCCTTGCTGGAGAGCCCCGGCCCGTCGAGGTCGTCGTCTGCCGCCACCTCGAGCACAGGCGCCGGCAGCAGGAGCACAGGCGGCGGCTTGTCGGCGTCGGCGTCCTTGGGCAGCGCCGCGGCCAGGTCGCGGTCCCACATGAGGAAGTGCAGCGTGATGGGGCGGAGCGCGTGGCGGTGCAGCGACAGCTTCTGGCTCAGCGACACGGTGTCGAAGCACTTGACGTTCCCGGCGGTGGACACCATCCAGGGCAGCACCTTCTCGCCGCCGACGCGGGACAGCACCAGCAGCTTGGACGCCCTGCGCGCCGCGCGGTGCAGCTCCAGGAGCCCCGACCGTGCCGACGCCACGCCCGGGGTGCCCTCCTCCGCCACGGAGGACACGTAGATGAACCCTTCCTCGGTGCGGCTGATGGCGAACCCGAGGCGCGTGTCGCCCTGGCGCAGGCGCAGCTCCAGCGCCGCCTCGCCCGCCGCCGGCGTGTACCACAGCCGCACGGCGCGCACCACGCCGATGTCCACGCCATGGTAGTCCTCGAAGCCGTACAGGCTCGCGTTCGCCATGCCGGCCAGGTCCGACAGCGAGGACATGCTGTTCACCGTCGACAGCGCCGTCTCGCCGGAGATCTTGGTCAGCAGCGCCTCCGTCTGCACGTTCATGAACACGACCGGCACGCCGGAGGCCTGCGACGACAGCAGCCACGCGTCCGCGCGCGCCAGGGTGTCCTCCAGGGAATTGTACCGCGTGTTGGACCCGTCCGTCGCCTTGGGCAGCAGCAGCAGCGAGAGGAAGCAGCTCGCCTCCGGCACCGGCAGCAGCTCCCTCATCTTCTTCTCCCACGGGAACGGCTCGTACGCGTGCCCGATCTTGGCGTCGCGCAGCGCAGACAGCGACTTGCCGTTCTTAGAACCTTATAAACATAGCATAATGATACTGATCAGGGCATGTATTCATCGATTATAGCAGTTATTAAAAAAAAAGAGTCAATTAGATGTAAAAAATTCAGATTGCAGTACAAGAGCTAGTGTTTCTTTATGGGATCCTGCATATTCCAACTGTTTCAGGTCATGACCATCAGCCACTTGATAAGACTGTTGTAGAAGCCAATTTGCATTGGCAGTATATTTATATTATGCAACATGAATGATAATGAATATAGAAAACTGTGCAAAGAATCAACAGAAAAATGCAACGATGGAACAAGCCTTGGATCCAGGATCAACGAGTACTAAAATACCCACAAGAAGGCCAGTGACAACAGGTAAGGCAATCCAGCATAATAGATGTAATCTTGGTACTTGGATTGACAATGCTTGTTGGTACCACTCAACCAAACTTTATGATAGATACGAAAGCTAATTTCTCATTCCTATTCTCCAAATTGTTCTTTTTTTTAAAAAAAAAAGAACTTGAAGCAAGTGCATGAGCATCTGCATCTATACTATGAGTTGCTAAAGAAAAAGTAAAAGATTATCTGTTTGTCATAATCTTATGTTTTAGACGCCTTCGCTGTTACCTGTGCTGCCAAGTGTAGGAGCACATAAGACATTTTGCCCCTGTAAGAAAGGGACTAACAAATGGATGTGGACCGCTGCCAAAGTAGTATAGCCGCCAATTCAGTACCATGGGTCTGTTATCAACCTCTAGAACCTTAAAAGGGCTGGCGGAAATAAAAGACCACTACCTTTGTTAGACTTTCTGAAATTCTGAGCTGAGAAAGCAGCAAGAGGGAAAGAGACTTATTTGTCATACCCAACTAGTTTCACACGGGACAATAACAACTTCATAAGAAGTGACAGTTTGTTTCAGTTTTCTCCCCGCCTCTCTGGCACTATTTCTCTCTCTAGTCTCTCCTCCCTCTACACAGAAGATTTTTTATTTTTTTATTTTTGTGAATACGCAAAGGATTTATGTATCATTGTATTAGCTAGAAGAGTTTAGACCCTCTACCGAAGATTTTAAACTGCTTCTAGATTGACAAGTTCATGCAACTCTTACAGAAATTACAAAGTTATATGTACCACAATATATATAATCCCAACGTCCTTGTCGTGGGTACATAACCAATTTATGATTAAAGAAAGGCATTCTTATTATTATATAAGTTTAAGAGCCTTGGAAGTTCCAGCATCCAACAAGGCCATGACAACCCAATGGCAACCTAAAGGTTGTTGTGCTGCGTACATTAAAAATAGAAGCTGAACAACCGTATATTTCTTGCATTCAACTTGTGCAATTTACAGTTGGAAACTCCTCATTTTCCAAATTGAAATGCCAAATATGTCTAAAAAGATGCGGCAATTCAGTTTTGACACGCCTTTTTTCTATCACTACCAATTTCGCTGTCTTAGTTGTGTGAGTAGGCTTGCAAAGTTGCAAAATCCCCCAAAAAGCGAAGCAACTGAAGAAGTACAGAATTCAACCAAGCAACGCATCATTCATGTCATGTCCATGCCATGTGTTTAATTTCTCTACTGTAGCTAATATAGACGTAGTAAAAGATTCGCTAAATTTCTATGCAAAAAAAGAAAAAAAAATCCAGATGCGATCAACCGAGGAAACTTCGTCAAAAACAAGGAATCCCGCGCGTCTCACCGTCGAGCTCGAAGCTCTCGCGACGACTGGATCGGTCGCCGGCGTCGCCGCGCCGGGCGGCCCGGCCCCCAGACTGCGGGCGGCCGCTGCTCGCCGCCGAAGACGACGAGTGGGACGCCGACCGGCTCAGCTGGTCCGCCTCCTCCCCGCTGCTCGCCGAGGCGGAGGCGGAGTCCCCGCGCTTGAACGCCGACCTGAGCAGCCGGTGCATCTTGCCCCCGCCGCCCTTGGCCAGCGGCGGCGGCGTGGCGTCGGTTTGGAGCTCGAGCGGCGCCAGCGACGGCGGCTCCGGATGGTCGCTCGGCATGGGCAGAGCTCGTTGAGAGAGAGGTTCTTGGCGCTGCCGGGTGTGCGTGGGAAATGGAGGGAACGCGGACGGGGACACGAGAGCAGAGAGAGGCGATCACTGGTGGTTTATACAGAATGGAATGGAAAGAAGGGATGGACATTTGGGCTGTGTTAGAATAGAATAATTTTCGAAAAGAAATAAAAAAAAGATGGCCGTAGCTGTTTTTGTTAGTTTATTATTTCCTCCACTTACAAATATACGCTGTTTTAGATTCTGGTTGGTAAGTTTTGTTTCAACTTTGACCATCAAAATTCTTTTTTCACGACCCTGTCCTAGTGTCATTGACATCTACTCCCTCCATTCTAAATTGTAGTTCACTTTGATTTTTACGGTGCATGCGTTTTGCTATGTATCTAAATATCATATCCAAATACATAGTAAAATACATGCATCTAAAATATCAAACTGAACTATAATTTAGAACGGATGGAGTATTTCATTTGAAAAACAAAAGTTTTGGTACAAGTTGAGCCAATAGTAATCTAAGGATTACACTAAACGCAACAAACAACAATCACATCGAAGAGCTACCATTATTGGGTAGGTTAAGATCTTGGGTTAATTGGATGGTTCCCATTATAACGATCACATATTGAAGAATTACACATTGTAAGAGCTGTTCCTTTTTTTGTTTATAATAAAATGCCAGTTGGGGCGATTTGCCCCTCCTGTCCTCTTAAAAAAAACATATTGAAGAAATACCATTGTTATTTATCTACATGGAAAACTACCATTGTAATTTATCGTGTACTTGAATCATGTCACTTTGTACACATGACTCATCCCTACACTCATCTATAGGTGCTTAGCTAGAGACATACTGTATTTCTTATGGACTAAATTTCCCATCTCCCCACCTCACTTACAAGGGCACACTTCATCCCTTCCTTATTCTAATCTATTACCTTCCTCACTCTCTCACCTTCACTATTAACCACTGCCATCTATTTGTCTTATTCAGTTGATGGTTTCTGCAACTGATAAGACTGATGTTGTTTTGTTTGTGAGAGAAAAACACTATATCATGACTAATAGTTTCAAACAAACATGGTGATTAGCATCTCCTCTCCCTACCCAGAAGCCCCTCCCCCCTGCTTCTTCTTCAGCTCCAACCTACCATGGTGTCTAGGACAAGGCCGTGAAATCAAGCCAACAATGAGCCACACCATGCAACAGTGCACGTGGAGCCCACCATGTATAGGTCAATCATCTTCCACACGTGAGCGAACAAAGAGTAGCAAAGGGAAGAAGTTGCATGATAGGAGATCTGCTATTCACCCGTGGGAGCTCCACCAGAGTTGGAGAAGAACATCTCGTTTGTGGGAGCTTGGCTGTGGTAGCTTCGTCTAATTTGGAGAGGGCGATCCAGGACGGATGACAAGGAGGTGGCAGAGGCACCGCGCCATCCTTCCTCTTCAGTAGCCTATTGTCTTCCACTTAGGCCTAAGCAGTGGCGTGCCTAGGTCCACAAACTATCTTCCGCTTGGGTCCGAGCTACTATGGTGGTGCAACCAGGTCTGTAGGGGTATAGTGAGTCCGAGTCCATGGGCGGCAAGGTGTTTTTTTTCGCGGCCGGGACATTACCCGTTTTTCATTAAGACGGGGTAAAAAACAGTTTACAAACAAGCAATACGAGTTGGACAGAAGCCAACAAGCACTGCAACGAAATCCTATACTGATGACCGTGGATGGGCGGCAAGGGTGGTAACATATGTAGTTGGGTCAGCGAGGCACGAGAAGCAACACTGATGACCATGGATGGGGGCAAGGAATTGACCGTGAGTGTGAGGGTAGGAGAAGACCACTAGGAGCCATGGCAACCTCTATGTTCGGAAGGATAAGTCTAATAGTAGACCCGCCATCCACGATAGTGTCAGATGGGACCCAAACGACATCGAGGGGAGGGTAAAGGGAGTAATAGGGGCATTTTCATCTATACAAAAATATAATAGCTCAAGAGTGAGTCAAACTGAGTCAACCTAACTTCCAAACATATATCATGGCATAGTTCTGGTAGACAAAAATTTATAGTGGCAAGTCTCAAAATATGCAAATAATAAGTAGACACTTCTCCAGTTCATGATAGTTATATAATAGCAGCAATTCAATTAACCCTTAGATCTAGCACATGAGCCGAAGGCAGTAGAGCAAAGAAGAAAGTCCCTCTTCTCGGTGATACAAGTGGTGTATAAACATGGGAATCGGTAGACATCTCATTCGAAGGAGCTACTCCCTCCGTCCTGGAATAAAGAGCATTATGGCTATTCTCAGACAAAATAAGAGAGAAGACAATAGACGCATGTACCCCTCACTTAACTTCCTAATCTATAAAAATCTAATCTATTCTCCATAATTAAAGGATGCAATCTTAGTTTTATTGTAAAAGAATATAGAAAGCACTCTATTCGCAGCAATAATGAATTCTTATTCAAGGAAATAATATCTCTTTTGTTCCTAGGCTCAAATGCCAGAATGCTCTTTATTCCAGGACGGAGGGAGTAAAAGGTAACATTATTTGGGGAAACACTTTCTAACCTCTTGATGTGCATTCAACAGCCGGAGCGTTGACCTTATATCAGGATTTAATGATTGAATGAACTAACATGTAGACAATCATTGTAGTGTCCGAAACAAGTGTGCTTGTAATTCAATCAGATATATGTCTCTCTGATTATAAAATAAATATTTTTACGATACTATGCGCATCTTTCTGATTAGATATAATGATTGGCTACTAGTTGAAAATAATTAGTTGAAGACTTAAATAAAAAATCAGCTCATCTATTAGTCCTCCTGTTTGAATGCACCAAAACTAATTTAGACTAATTTTTAGCTAGCTAGCAATTAACCATCGGATCCCATTAGACCCCAAGAGTGAACTGAGGCAGCTAAGCCCCTCCTTGGCTTAGTTGTGTGGTCGCTTTACTACTCTTAAATGCGCTCTAAGGTGCATTTGCCAAACACACACACATCCCTAGTCCTGTTTGATGACTACATAAAAAAAAGTATGGTCCGTTCTTTTTTTTTGGGCTTTCCATGTAGCTTCTTATTATTCTCAACAAGAAATACAAGTGCTGTCAGTTTTCATGGAATATCTGATCACTTTTAATTGGTTTATGCTCATGCATGTGCATCTCTTTGCAGATTCGCTCTTGACTTCTTCTAGGCATGGCAACGATTTTTTTTGTCTGTGTACATCTAATTACTGCAGAGTTCCAGGACCTGGTGGGTGGGCCCTTTTGGCGCGTGCAAGTCAACATTGTGCAACTATAACATTATTAGTTCCCAGAGGTCCAATTTCTAATAAACAAAAAACTATATACTACACATTGCAATTTTGTAGGATGACTAGCAACATCTTTATTTCTTACATAGACATTGTTTGTAGTATATAGATATTCCAATGGGAAAAAGAATGTTTTGACAATCAACATGTATTTTGAATCAGAATAAGTAATTGTGTTTTGTTTTAACCCTACTATACTAGTAACCAATGGGTTCTATCTTGTGGATAAACATGATTTGGTATGAAAATCACACCTCAAAACTGAGGCATCAGGGACTATCAGCATCAGGGCATTTTGGTCTACCTGAAATTCTTGGAGAATGATATTAAGTTTAAGAAAGCTCAGTTTAAATGAGGGACCAGCAGCATGTACGGATTCTATCTCTGACATTCCAAGAGTTCCTTCTGTTCAGAATCCCTGCGTTGCTACGAAATTGCATGCCAACCTTGGAATCTTCAGAAGACACTAATTACTAGGGGTCAACGGACCGATCAACACACCACACCACACCTAGCGTGAAATATGGTCCAAATCTGCTGTCTAGCTTAGACGACTTCCAAGAACATACTCATCACTTACTTGGTTACTTTGAGCCTCCAAAATTGTGCTGATAACATTCCATTTCTTTACAGTTATATATATTCGATAAATTTTCGAATTCGGAGGATCAACCCAGGTCGTTTCCAGAAATCAGTAATTATAAATCACTGTATGCAGGATCATATGTCAACTAGAGTATTTGCTATGTGTAATGAACAAAACAAAGAAGGCTCAAACCTAATTGATAAGCAATTTCACACAAGATGGCCTTAAGCATTAATTACTTCCATTCAGACAGATAACTTACCTTTATCAGTCGGACTTGTAGGAGATGAGCTCTTCAACTTAGGAACACTCTTGGATCGCTTCATCCTCCAATCCATGCAGACGAATTGATCAGCTTCTTGCCTTCTTGGTCTTGGAGTACACAACCTAATTGCCGGTTTGGCTTCTTTTGCAACGAGCTGAACTGAAGCAAGTTCCTCTTGCAGTACCTAGCTAGCTTAGATGCATCTGGTTTTAAAAACAAGTCTTTTCTCTAAAAAAACAAGGAAGGGTGGTCATGGAGAGCTAGAGCCAAGGTTCCTTGTCTCAGCAATGATCTTAACTAGTATGCCTTTCTAAGTATCTATATACGAACAAGCTTGCAAGACCAAGAGCAAAATCCCATTACTTCCAATGCAAGTCGTTTGTCTGAAGATGAGAGCTTGCTTCTAGATTCCATGTCGTTGGTGGAGTCTTCAAATTCTAGATCTACCAATGGGCAGTGGCATGTTCTTAAAAGGAATGCAATAACACCAAAAAATTGTAACCCTCGTATAAATGTGTTGCTTAGTGTAGCGCAACTTGTGGCAACTGGAGTCCACTTTATTGATTGGCTGGATCCATGGCACCAAGATAGCAAGATTCAGCCTCCAAGGACAGTTAAATAGTTTCCAACATCCACTTTCCAAACATCATTGCTACTCATCAAAGAACACAACTATTAGGATGCAATGCAAGTAGGCATGTTTCTATGGAAGAGATGTAGCAAAAGAAAAATGCGTTGTTTTCTAATTTCAAAAATTGTGGTCTCCATCGACGGATAAATATATTTTCAGGACCAACCAGTGATAGATCCTTAACATGAAGGCAACACATCTCAAAGTGGCTCTAGTTTGGTGTGCACCTTCTGCAAGTGGAATGTTTAGAATAAGGTCAGGTGCATGAGTTGTTAAACATACATGATTAAACTAATTGTTGCAGCTTGTGTATTACGCTGTATCAGGCGGTATCCTCAGTCTTTAGGAGTTGCAAATGCTTAGCGCCACAGTAAAATTGTGAGACCAGGTCCAGAATTTAATACTACGTTATAGAAGGCAAAGGCAAAGGCAATAAAAGGTATGGACTATGGAGCTAGCAAAAAATCCACTTGGATTGCCTTGGAAAGTGCAGCTAGATGCAAGATCCCTCATGGAATGATGGAACCTGAATCTTCCACTTCTATATTTATGAGATCCCTCATGGAATGATGGAACCTGAATCTTCCACTTCTATAGTTATGACCGGGTATTTGTGTTTCCTTTAAAAACATTCAGGTGAAGTAATTTCAATATTGCTGAAGAAACCTGCAGAGCACAAATATGTTGAAGTGGAAAGGAGAAAGAACACAGAAGGAAGTGGAAAGGAGAAAGAACACAGAAGGACTTTTGGCTATGTTCCTTTTCATATTATTTTACTGCCTGGCTAAATACTTTGTCCATATATTCCTTTATCTAAGAAAGTGACTATAAGCCCGGTATATTATTAAACTTATCTGATCTTCTATAGGATTTTTTTTGTGTTTTTTCATAAAATTAAAACAAGAGAGATATAATTTGCGAACTCTGAAAACACGACTATGGCTGTTAGTAAGCATCTTCTTAAAAATATATAACTAGCTATTCACAAACCATTATTCACTTCCTATGTCCTAAAATTTTTATTTACTAATAATACTTTTTATTCTAGAGCAGCTTATTTGAAAATCAAACTTGCCATATTGACTTAGTATTTAAGAAATTATCTTGTCTTTGAAATAAACCAAGTTTCATTGTCATCCTACCTGTAGATGAACGAACTGCTGAAGTCACGCAGGAATAATGAATGGACACTGTTTGTCTTGTTATGTGTATCTGCACCATATCAAACAGATACATAATTCTTGCTTTCGAGGTTTTCGGCAGGAGGAAAGGGATAATTCTTGCAACTCTTCTCAGGACTCTGAAAGATCCACTCGAGTAACTAACTTTGGATTTTGTGCGTCTAGAAGATTTACCTTTTGTCTGAACTAGAATCTAGAAGATTTACTTGGAAGAGGGTAGAAACAAGGGTCACCTCTTGGACAGTTCGCCAGACCATATCGGTTCTAGATTTTTTTTTTACATTTTTCTTCTTCTACCTGTTAATCCTTATCTAAATGACTAGTACTAATGCCTTTCTTGGGGTTAGTACCGAAACCAAGACAAAAGATTAAAATTGAATGCATGGAGATGCTCCAAACGAAGCCTTTTATGGATTTGACATGTATTCGAGGAATTTAAAGATGAACAGCTCTCCTGCTTGTTTGAGGAAACAAAAAGTATGAAATTTAAAGAGCAGCAGCTCTCCTGCTTGTTTTTTAGGAAACAAAAAGGCAAAGTTTTTGCAGATAATCATCCAAATTGTTGAACGAAAATTTCATGATGATCCACAGAAGTATTAATCAACAGGAATGCTCAAGGGTGAACGCAAGGAGTAAAAGGTTTTACAGTATTAACAGCAGCTTCAAAGCCATCCAGAATGAGTAAAAACACATCCTAAATCTATTTGGCATGCTCCTTTCCTGATCCACAACAAAACATAAAGGGGTTTGGCCAACTATTAGAACAAACAGTTTTGCCTTTGGATAGTCTGCTGGGACCAGACTTCTGCCATCAATAGAAAATGTATGGTCAGCGTTTGGATCGTCCCTTTACCTGGGGACTCCGGCCCAGGCACGTCAATCCAGCCCCAGGCGCTGGTCCACGTGTTTCCAAACAAGCCCATAGTTCATGTTCATGCAAACAATATAGCAAACTGACAAGGTTGTAACTTGCAAGTATTTGAAGGGAAGGATTCTTAATGACTGCACTATATCACATAATCAGATACAAAAAGGGCGGTCCAGATAGTTACAGTGTATGAGTTAACTGTTCCTGTAGATTTTGTCATCTTTACTTCCAAGAATCCCAGCCATTCATCATGCAGATATGGCAGGAGTAATCAGAAACTCTGACTACCAAGAAAGGACATGGTACATTAACATGCTTAGGAGGACATACAACATGTTGCCTTGGATGTAGGGGGTGGCTCTTGACCAGGGACAACAATCTTTGTTCCTTTCAGTAAAGAGTTTCCACTAGAATCAGACTCCTCATTGGCAACAAGATTTTTCTTGCTGACAATCCGGTAAATCTCCGTCAGTACATTCATGAAAGCATTTTCAACGTTGATAGCCTCAAGTGCAGAGGTCTCCATGAAGAAGAGGTTCTCACGCTCAGCAAACTCTTTTGCATCCTCAGTTGGGACAGCACGAAGTGTTCCCAGATCAGATTTGTTACCAATAAGCATGATAACAATGTTCTTATCAGCATGGCTGCGTAGTTCCTCAAGCCACCTAGCCACATGATCAAAGGACTGGCGCTTGGTTATGTCATATACTAACATAGCTCCAACTGCACCCCTGTAGTAGGCACTTGTTACTGCTCGGTACCTGTTACCACATTTAGTTGAAGTTTAGATATTGGTAGTCTAAAGGTCTACATAACGAGATAGCATAGATGAACTCATGAAGTAAGAGACTCCCTCCACCCTTTATTTATTTTATCTGCATTAGGAATGAAAAGTGTCGTTTTTTTTGCTAACTTATGATAATACAGAATCTAGAGAACAGATAAAACTAACTCTTTCTAATGTCCCTAGCTGCATAGAATGTAGACTATCTTTGTTGAATTGTTATTAACACTGAAGATAGATGATTCAAATGACAAACGAAACAAGGTCATCACATTTTTTTTTTAATCTTATTTGTGTTCGAAAAGCTAAGCTACTAAACAAAATACAACAGCGAGAGTAAATCCATCAAACTTTTTCTAAAATATCCCTCACAAAAATCTTTTATGCTAAGATACCAGTATAACATTTAAAAGTTGGTGTTGTTATGCAACCGTGATAGTTTCAGGTTTGGAATGGGGCTTACAGCATTGTATCTTATTCTGTACCATTCCCTTATGCCTACAAATAAATAAAATATTCATGAACAAATTCTTTGAGTATACACTTACATAAATGCTAAGTCATGAGTACTGGAATTAGAACAAAGTCCAGTTTCTAGTTTTACATTGAAAACAGAGGTTACACCTGTGGACATGGATTCCGTGCACCTAAAAGTGAACAGATTCCGCTTACCTAGTCATACATTGTGCTAAATCATGTGTTCGTTCAAAATTTAATGTTGAACATGTGTGCACTAAGATATTGGTGTATGCAATCACGCTCACATTTGTTTCCCCCTATATTCCTGAGATTTATCTATGAGATAACATTGACACTGTAATATTGACTACATGAACAACTGATTCCTTGCTGTACCAAAACATAGCTCAGTTAAGTTCAAAAAAAAAAAAAAAAAGCTCAGTTGGAAAAACTAGTGCATATCAGGTAGCACTGGGTATATTTTGCTTCATATTTACCATGAATCATTTGGTTTGTTTAGCCTTGACAGCAAACTACATTGACATGCCAATTGGGACGTCTTGCTGGAGCATTTTAAGCTGGAGTTTGAGGAAATAAACTAACTTCCCACATTATGCTGAGGGAAAGCTAATTTGACTCTCCACTGAGCACAAATATTTTAATTCCTTGCTGGTACAAACTTGGTAATGACAAAAATTTCTCTCTATTAGGATTTTCCAAACACCTAACCTATCTAAGCAAGGCTAGCAAATCACTAGATGAATACAAGATGTACAGTGTGGTATAAAAGACACATGAACATTCATGACAGTATTTCCCCCATCTGTCAAGCAAAAGTTGTAGTAATACTGTTAGCACACAACAAATCTTTTATGTAAAATATTTTACCCCCAGCTTCCACTGCTTGTTTAATTCATTCAATGTAAAGTGAGATGTTATGTCAACGACATCTATCGTTTTATTCCAAAGCAAGAAATTCAAATGATAGTAAACCTCTTTGCCAGCAATTTCACCAATTTATCATTGTACAATCGCTGGACATGGAAAACAGTACTAAGATCCTTACCAACATACAGTCTCACCATTGCAAGTCCATTTCTCAAAACAAAGATTATTGGTAGTAGTATTGTGTATAGGAAACATACATAATAGAGGCATTAATAAGAAAGCAACACAGAAAACTATCATCAGTTCTTGGATCAAGATGTCATTTTATTTTTGTCTATCGAAATTTGATCTGTTTGAACTTTACGGATGGATCCATTGATTACCGACCTTTCCTGGCCTGCGGTGTCCCAGATCTGTGCCTTGACGGTGCGGGCGTCGATGTTGAGGGTGCGCGTCTGGAACTCGACTCCGATGGTGGCCTTGGAGTCGAGGTTGAACTCGTTGCGGGCGAAGCGGGCGAGCAGCTGCGACTTGCCCACCGCGGAGTCGCCGATGAGCACCACCTTGAAGACGTAATCGATCCTCTGGCCCAGCTCCCCGTGGCTACCGCCCCGAGACATCTCCTCTCCCCCCTTTATCCCCAATCTCAATTTCTCTCTCCGTCTAGAATCGTTTACTCCGATCCAAGAACGATGCCCTCCCTCCCTCGACTAATCCCGAGTTGGAGGAAACTAGGATCTTGGCATCAAGAACCGGGGGTTTTTGAAGAATCACAAGGTAGGAGAAGAGGAGGAGCAGGCGGTGGAGTCTCTGATGATTATTGCCAGGAGTAGAAGCAGTCAATAGGATTCGATTGGTTAACAATGTTAAAATAAGGGAAATGTTGAAGGGATCAACATTCAACAGAGGGAAATTAGGGGGAGAAATGGAAACGCACTAGGAAGGTCTGCAGACTGCAGGAGCACGAGCGCACGAAAGCCGTCAACGCCATCTACCGTCATATTTACCTAAAATAAAAAAACATATTTCCTCCTCTCAACTCTGAGTAATATAGTGCATTCTATTATTTATTAAAATTTATTTTTAAATATAAGAGATTCAAGAAATAAAAAGATAATGTCTACTAAATAGAAAATTCATGATTCAGTAGTTGTCATGATTTATAAGGTGAAACTGAAAAGCCCATTCTTAAATCATTAGAAATTTAGGGTTTGACGACACGCTATGGTCCTACACCTGTGGGCCACAGATCTTAGGCCCACACCAGTTTTTCTCCTCTTCAAGTGTCTACACCTCCAATCCAAAGATGGACCAAGCTATGTACCAAATAATGGTACAAAATTCATTTCACTAGGTTATGAATTCAGACACCATATCCCAATAGTATATGCTTCTCAAATCATATATCCTTCTCACTTAATAGGCAATGACACACTCTCCCGTCTCGTTATATAGTAATTCTGTCCCACTTTTCACATCGTCAAACATCATCTTTGCTATATCTTTTTTTCTTTGTAACCTTCTTTCAATTTTAATTTTTTAATATACTTAAAATAATTATGATCTATTAAATTAGGCATGTGACTCTTCATTGCAATACTAGTGGTGATCTTTAAACAATCTTCTCAATAATTTCCTCTCGTTCTTGTGATTGTTTCACAATATGGCACACTCTTCTGTTGAGTATTTATCTACATCTTCACTTCATTGAAATTTAGTTCATTTACAACGTTTCTATCTTCTCTTCTGAACTATATTCTTTCAATTCCTCTTCCTGAGTTAATACGGGTTATTTATTGCTCTTTTATCTTTCACAGGAGATCCATCCCGTTAGAAGTGTATGGAATATTTATTTGTACTAATATAGGTTCCAGTGAACTTATGTTGTAATTAACAACATAGGGTTATGTGAGCTAGAAGTTGATCTTGTAACTCGACCCTCTATAAAAGGAGGAGGGGGATGCACTTCTAATCAACTCTCTAGTCACGAGAAAGAGAGAGATAATACAAAGTGACGGGCTCGCGAGGGGTGCTGAGATTTTGGCCGGCGCCCTCGATCAGCTAGTGTCACGGTTTTAGGGAGGAGTGCATGTAAGCAATCGTTTTAGGGACACATGCTTTGCCAAACCTCGTTACTAAACATCGAGTCTCCTGTACGGTATGTGCGATCTCTCGTGAGCTTCTCGCCTAGGGAGATTCAAGCATTCGTTTCCGCATTAGGTGCCCATATCATAACAATCCCTGATAAGGTCTTTCTCCATTGTATGATCCATGAATCTGGATAAATTATCTTTATTTTTCTTGGGTAAACCCCCACCCTATAATCCTTTTTATTGCTATGTTATCATGCTTATTATCATCTGAATAATGAATTGAATAACCAGCAGCAGGAGGGGTCCTTGTGTCTTTGGATAACACACTCAATGTTTATTATTTTTATGAGGCTTTTGCAATCTTGCCCCTATTTTAAAGTAAATTTATGGTTTTTTTCTTTTTTTTTTGACTTTGTGATTTTTCTCTTAACTACAATCAAGACAATGCAATTTTGCCCTAGTCAAGGATTAAAATAGGGGCAAAACCACAAACAAACAGGGGCAAAATCGTATCGCATTGACTTGCTTGTAGTGAAGGACAAAATCACAAAATTAAAAAATGAATCCAAAATCACAATTACATATCAAAAAGTACGGGAAAAACACTAAAAATCCTATTTTTATTGTTACCATGTCAGATCATCTCAGCAAGAACCAGCTAGCTTTGTCTCCATCTGCAGCATACAAGTAGCTAGAAATGCGCATGCAAGCTAGAGATATGAGATTGCATGGCATGCATGATTGGAGCTGAATTATTTGTGAAATCGGTTGAGTCTCGTGTGCCGCGTGTTTGGGATATACATTTCAAGTCTCGTGTGCCGTGTGTTTGAGATATACATTTCAAATTAATGGCCACGCTGGCTGCGCTCAGAGTAGCTTGGCTCCGTCGACCACTACAAATACCCATCCCCGCCGGTTTGGCATGCAGCTCCGTCCTTCGAGTACATAACCTGTTGTCTATAGTAGCGAGAGGGTAATAAGCAACAAGCAGGTACACTCCAGCTCTCCCTCACTATCAATTCTTCTTCCATATATTATCACTAGTTATGTACTAGCTACTATATATACTCATCAGCTATGTACACAGATTATGCATGTAACAACTAGGCGCCTGCATGCGATGCAAACGATTTGATGGACTCTCTCTATATATATGGTAATGTTATGTATAGTAAGTGCAGGGTTAAACACGTTTCTATATATTTTCCAAGCAGCCCGAATCATCCATCCAATCCATGTATATGATGGCGGCGGCGAAGAGCCATAACGCGTCCGTGCTGCTGCTGGTCCTCCTCTCTTTGCTGCTGTTGCTGGCTGCACCTCCTATGGCAGCGGCGGTGGCCGTGGCGGCCGAGGACGGCGAGCCTAACGGCTCGTCATGCGTGTTTAGCCAGAAGTCGGGATGCCCTGTCATGATCAAGGCGGTGTCCCAGACAAGTGGCTGATTGGCGCCAAGGCGGGAAGACGTATTCAGCATCGTGTTGGCCGAAAGTACTATTGGGCCGGTTGTGGTCGTAACAAGTTGTTTGGGCTCAGCCCATTAATCGAGTCGGTGGCGTGTGTTGGCTATAAGCCATTGTAATCGAACCCGGGAAAGTTATCGAATAAGAAAACTCTGAAACCGTATCTTTCCGAATCTTCTCTGAACTTCCCCTGTTCTTCCTCTGTTCTTCCTTCTAGCGGCTGAAATTCCCCAATCCAGTCGAATTATTTGTCACGTTCGTGACAATTGGTATCAGCTCCCTCGATCTTGAGCGGCGAAATCGGCGTGCTGGCTCCGACGAAGAAGGTCACCAAGTTCCAGCAAGAAATGGCGGCGAACATGGAAGAGCTGTCGAAGCAATTCCTAGGGTTTCAGAACATGATGAAGAAGGCGCTGGATGATCTCGGCAGCATCAATTCATGGAGAGGCGCAGTTGATGAATCCATGGGGAAGATCCTATGCAAGGCGGATGACAACTCCGCGCGGCTTCTTCGGCTGGAGACCAAGTCTCCACCGCCTCAGGCCACGGGAGGAGGCGAGATGGGCTTCGACCTCAACACCGACGCGCGAGCATCGCCGTCAAGTTTTGGTGCACCGGCGGACGAGGGTGGCGCTGTTGCGACTCCGCCGTCTGAGGAGACAGGGGCGTTCTGGGATCTCCACCGATTACGGTCGCAGGTTCGATACCCAACCCATCGATGCGTGATGCACACGAGGTGTTCGTTCCAGGGCGTGAGTCGGGCAATAGAAATCAGCATGTGCCGAAGATGGAGTTTCCCAAGTTTGATGGATCCAATCCTCGTTGGTGGCAAAAGTAGTGTGAGCAGTATTTTGAGATTTACTCTGTTGTGCCATTTCTAAAAACAAGCTTTGCTACGTTGAATTTTGTTGCACCTGCTTCTGTTTGGCTTCAGACAGAGGAGAGGAGGGGTAGGATTCAGAATTGGGAGGAGTTGGTTAAGCTTGTTATGGAAAAATATGATAAGAATCATTACCCCCTGCAATTGCGATAGTTTGATTCCCTGAAACAAGTGGGTACTGTTCAAGATTATCAGACTAAGTTTGAGGAATTGGCTCATGGAATTTTGTTGTACAACCTTGCTTATGATGATACTTACTTTGTCACAAAGTTTGTTGGGGGTCTGAAGGAGGAGATTAGGTCTGCTATTTCCTTGCACAGGCCTAAGAATGTTCAGGCAGCTAGTGAACTGGCTGAATTGCAAGAATTGGAGTTGGAATTGTTGAGAGTAAAATCACAGCAGAGTGGGAAGAAGCCATGGGTGGAGAAGCCAAAGCCACAATTCAAGAGAGATGAAGTTAAGGAAGGTAAACCTGATGACAAGTTGGCAGCCCTGAAAGCCCAACGAAGGGCAAATAACTTGTGCTTTGTGTGTGGAGAGAAATGGTTCAAGGGACACAAATGCCCTGCTCATGTCTCTATTCATGTGATTCAAGAATTTATGGATGCTATTCATGCTGAGAATGATCCTGATTATAGCTCTGATGAGGAAGATACAGAAGTGGAAGCTGGTCAAGTGATGGCTGTGGATCAGCAGACCAATATGAAAAGGAGGTGCAGGACATTGAGATTCTCAGGGCAATTGAAGGGGCAAGAGGTGCTCATTTTGCTGGATTCTGGAAGTACTGGTACTTTTATAAATGCTGAGCTGGTTGCTAAGTTGAAGTTACAATCTCAAAGCTGTGAGTCCATTCAGTTCAAGGCTGCTGATGGCTCTGTTATGCTCTCTGATACTCTTATTCCTCAGTTGCAATGGAATATTTAGGGTAATTGTTTCAGGCATGACACCAGAGTACTTTCATTTCAAGGATATGACATGATATTGGGTGCTGATTGGCTGGAGGATAATAGTCCTATGTTGTTCCATTGGAAGAAGAAGTGGGTGAAATTTACCCATAACAAGACAAGAGTGATGTTGCATGGGGTGAAAGATGATTGGGAACACTGCACCCCTGTGCCTGCTAATAAACTGAAAGGGTTATTGAAGAAGGGAGCAGTGAGTCATATGTTTGCAGTAAGAAAGATTCCAGAGGTATTCTCTGAAGATGGTGACCCACAATCCAGCTCTGAAGTTGGAACCCAAACAGTGTGTTCTATACAGCAGGAGTTACACCCTGCTGTGGATTCTTTGGTCACCCAGTTTTCCCATCTTTTTCAAGATCCAACAGGGCTTCCTCCTCAAAGAGTGTATGATCACCAGATTCCACTCATTCCTGGAGCTCAACCAGTGAATGTCAGGCCTTATAGATATGCACCCAAGCAAAAAGATGAAATAGAAAAGCAAGTACAAGAAATGCTTCAAACTGGTATTATCAAGCACAACACCAGTTCCTTTGCATCACCTGTGCTTTTGGTGAAGAAAAAAGATGGATCATGGAGATTTTGTGTTGATTACAGACAGCTCAACAACATCACTGTCAAAAATAAGCATCCCTTGCCTGTTGTTGATGAGTTATTAGATGAATTGGCTGGAGCTGCTGTTTTCTCTAAACTTGATTGCAAATCTGAGTATCATCAGATTATGATTGTGAAGGGAGATGAACTAAAGACTGCCTTTAAAACTCATTCTGGGCTGTATGAGTTTAATGTCATGCCTTTTGGTCTTACAAATGCTCCTGCTACATTTCAAGGAGCCATGAACATCATTTTTGCTTCATTGCTCAGAAAATGTGTATTTGTTTTTATGGATGATATATTGGTATTTAGCAATTCCATGGAGGAACATTTAGAGCACTTGAAGTTGGTATTCCAGATTCTTCAAGAGAACAACTTCTTATTGAAGTCCTACTGCAGTTCGGGGTGCCATCTTTGTCAGCAGAGGCTGGCTACCACTACCATGGAGGAGCCCGGCAGCAACGCGTCGCCGTGCGTGACCTGCATGAAGTCCGGATGCCCATCCTTCTACAGCCGCGGGTGCCATCTTTGTGTCGATCTGCAAAAGGATACTATTACTACTATGTGACATCCAGAGGTCACTTTGATTGCTTATGTTTCTGCCAACAATCGTGTGTTGACTGAGTGAGGGTGTGTTGGCTTCCATAAGGGCGCTGAGAAATAGTCCCCGTGTATTGGGGCTATCGTGTTGTTTTATATTGTACTGCCTCCCAAATCAATAATACAGTATGGTTTCGACTTCAAAAAGGAAAACAAAAATAGAGGCCTGTCTATTTGAGCTCCATTTGGTGGGGCTATATAAACAAGTAACAACTCAACAACTCCATCTCTTTATTACAGTGCACAAAAGAGTTAAAATTAGTTAAAAACAGTGATATCATCAGTTTCTACTATCTTTTAATAGAGAGATAAAAACAATTCTTTCTAGTTAGGAGCCAGAAACAAAGCCAGCCAAATAAAGTTGAACAAAATGGAGTTTTTTTTCACATTATGTGTGCTCTTACCACTCCTTCAGGCACTGAGTTGTCACCATGGTTATTAGGAAACGATCGGACCGGCAGTCCGACCGGTAAAAAGACTCACCTAGAACGGTCCAGTTCACTTTAAAAACCTTTCATGCACTTGTACATGTAAAAAGTGCTTGAATCGACCGTTTTTCTATCGAACTAGTGAACCAGCAATATGAACCAGTGGGTCATAGCTGATTTATAACTTTTTATGACTGATAATGTTTATTTTGGCTATTTCTTCATCTGACAAATTGATAGTAATGTTGTTTACAAAATCTATATTTCTCTAATAAGTTTTCTAAAAACTACTAGAGAGACATATAAGAACTGTGAACAATGTTAGAACGACCTCGGATTGAGAAACACCCAAAATAAAGTTTGTAGGCTATGAGAAGTTATGAAATGTTGTAGTTGAAATTTTTTCATTTGAGTTCATCTTATCATGAAAAACCAAGTTCAAATTTCAAAATATTAAATTTAATTTTTTCGAATGGCCTCGGATGGGAAAAAACCCAAAATAAAGTTTGTGGATCTCAAAGTTAGGAAACTTTATAGTTGAAAACTTTGTCGAGTTCATCTTGTCATGCAAAACTATGTTAAAATTTTAAAAATTTCAAATTCAAATTTCATAAATGACCTTGGATGAGAAACTTCCTACACGGAAATTACAGATCTAAAACTTTATAGTTGACAACTTTTTACTTGAATTCGTTTAGAGCCTCAAACAAACATTTTTTTCTTGACTTTGTATGATATATTGGGAACCAAAACTACATATAGACACATGTGATGGTGAAGTGCAATGGTTAGGTGAGATAACATGCAAGAGAGAGAGGGGTTATGAGTTTGAATCCCACCAGCCGCAAAGTACGCGATTTTTGTGAAAAAAACAGGCGCGGTACCTCCCTTAATTTTTAAATTTGCCGAGTGCCGCTGGCACTCGATAAAGTACCTGAATCCGGTAGTGTACACCTGTCAAGTGTGCCCTCCACATGCTCACATGCATGGTGTCACCCCTCCCCACATCGACCTAATAGCATCAGCGGTGTATGGATCCAAAGATGATACTTAGTGGACCCCACGAATGATTAAATACCATCTAATGTGTACTACCCAACCTGCACATTGCAGATGCTCTAAAGGGCAGATGTATCTATGCCCACGCTCAGGGCCACCATTGTCGGGGCAAGCATATGAGCTTCACCCATGCATGGGATTCACATTGCAAGTATTTGGTTGACTTCCAAAATTTGTCAAATCTCACATTTGGCTTGCCAATTTATTGGTAATTTTTTTGTCCAACTTTTGGCTTGTCAAATCCTTGGTGTGGCAAATCTTAGTAGCCAACTAAGGGCCTGTTTGGTATGGCTACAGAGCTGAACTCCATGCCAGAGTCAGGTGGAGCTAGCCAAACACCCCCAACTCCAAAAAATATTAGAGCAACCGAACTCCATGGAGTTATTGGAGCTTTAGTACAAATTTTCGGAGCACCTCTTCTCGTTCTCCAGAATGGTTCAAAATAGACCTAGATGTGGAGTTGGAGTAAAATTACCCGCAATTGTCACTGGTTACACACTCCCATCCTCGAATCGTTATTTTCTTTTGTTTGTTTCACCTCCAGTCTTCACGCGTCGGCGGCCCCTTCCTGGCCATGATCTCGCGGGTCGGTGCTGCCCCCTCTCTCCACCTCTCTTCCCGCCCCTCCCCGCCTTCGCTCCTTCACTCCTCTAACCCTAAACCTAAACCGCCGCCCAGAGCTCGCCTGCAACCCCTATGGTAGCGCTACGGCCTCCGGCAGGCGGAGTTCCCTTGCGCGGACGTCGAGGCCCCCCTGGTGGGCGGCGCTGGCGGCCGTCGCCAACGCGGTGCTCCCCTGTGTGGACCGCCTCCTCCTGGCCCACTCGCGCATCGCATTAGGGCTACCGCTACCATGTTTGTCGCACACCTCGTCAACTAGGGCCGTCGGCCTCTTCACCCACTGTAGCGCCAAGTTTTCTGGGCAGCGTACGACGAGTCTAGTGAGGAATCGAGATGGAGCCGGTCGTCGGCAACTAGACAGACACCAATCTCTTCAACCTTCGGCTGCTGCGCCTCCCCATCGCCTCTGTAATGGTCAAGTTTCTCCATAGCAACTAGGAAAAGATGATGACAGGTGGGTCCATTCAGAGGGCAAAGTGGACAACTACAATATTAAAACACTGTTCTGGAGCTGAGAGTATTGTTGCAGCCAAACACCCCTAAAAACAACTCCAACTCCGCTCAGAGCCAGCTCCACCTGGATTTCTGGAGTAGAGCTGCTCTGTCTGGAGTTGGAGCCATGCCAAACAGGCTCTAAGGGCCTGTTTGGTAGGGATTCACCGTAGTAAAATGTGAATCTGGATCAGGGATGCACCGTGAATCAGAAATAGACCGTGGATCCACTGAAACACTGTTTGGCAAAACAACATATCCAGATTCACACACCTGCTTGATGCGGCCAGGATCGCTATCGGCGCGTGCGCCACGGCGTCACGCTCGACACTGAGCAGCGGCAGCGCGCCCTCGTCATGGAACACAACTTCGGTAGGAGATCTGGGAACGCGACGAGGTTCCAGAGTATCCCGTCTGCTGCAGCCTGTGTTGCTGGGTGTCGGCGACGTAATTGGCTTGGAAGCATGACCACATCGCTGCGCGTGGCCATGGCGGCCGACGCGTCTGTTGACGGCAATTATACCCTGTTTTCACCCCATGAAAAGCCATCAACAGTGGTCACAATTCAGAGCTACACCTAGCAAATAAGTAGTGACATAGGTAGAATTGACTTAGTTCTAGATGTACGTCTCATTATTTGGGTGCAGGTGCAAACAGGCACTTTCAGTATTCGGAAGCTACAAATGAAGGTAGAACAACCAACCAAGATGGCCAATGATCAAACCAACTCCACATTCATCAATGTCGTAGCCTCTGGAGACAGTGTGCAAAAGATGAGCACAAAGGTCGGGTCGGACGACCTGACATTTGTGGGTCCAATACCACCATTGTGCTTAGAATTGCATGGTGAAGCTACCTACAAAAGATGGCCCTTTAATTCCACCAAAGTGTAGGGTCGAGATGGACTAGAGGGGGGGTGAATAGTCCTTCCTAAAAACTTACGCACCGGCTAACCGAAACAAATGCGGAATTAAAACTATCGGTCTAGCCAAGACTAACCCCCACTAACTACAACTCTAGTAGCACCTTGTAAAAGATCCTAAACAAGAAGCAAGGTGCTAAACTAGCTAGTGCTCTCCTAAACAATTCTAGCTTGCAAGGTCACACAAACCTAAGCAACTAGTACTTTGGGAAACTGGGGAGCACCTACACAATTCTAAAGAGCAAAAGCACAAAGCCAAACCTAAACTCACTAGATGCTCAAGGACAAGGCTACACAAGATGAACCCAAGAACGCAATTCACTTAACTACACAAGCTAAGCAAAACACTTACACTACTTCTAGCTACACAAGCAAAAGAGCACAAGAGCCACTATTCAAGCTAAGCAAGAATATAATAAATGTAAATACAAGCTTGAGCTAGAGGGGATGCAAACCACCGCGAAGAGTGGACACACGAAGTCGCGGTGGTGGCGAATCACCGGGCATAGAGACCAACCACCTGCAAACAAGCTCAAGGGAGGTCGAAGCCTCACACACAAGAACAAGGAGGTCGAAGCCTCGGCAATCACAAATTGACACACGATTTTTCCCCGGTTCACTTAGTCACCACCAAGCTACGTCCGGTTGTGGCGATGCACCGACTTGGTGATGAGATGGCCGCTCAATTTGGCTCACTGCCAAAAACCCCTCCGGGGAGCCCCAACTCCAATCAACACAAGACCGGGATCCTCCAAGCCACGCTCAACTAGAGTAGCCAATTCGCGAACTCCCGCGGGGAAGGCTCAAGAACCCCTCACAATCTCTTCTCCGGAGCACCGCACAATCTCCTTGCGTGCTTCGATGGAGTCACAATTCACCAACCGTCTAGGTGATGGCAATCACCAAGAGTAACAAGAAATCTCCAATTGCAATCACTATATAGTGCCACAAATATGAATCACAAATACATATGCACTAGGTTTCCAATCCCCTCTCAAATTAGCCCTAGGCTTGAGATGAAACACAAAGGGGAAAGGTGGATCTTGAAGCTCTCATCCACGTCAACACATGGCTTCCACTTCTCCTCTAAAATTTCAGCTCAATTCATGGAGAGAGGAGAAGGAAAAGATGAACCCTAACTCACCAAGAGAAAGGGAAGGAGGAGCTTCTCTGTTTCTGTTGAATGGAGTGAATGACCGAGCCACAGAGAGGGAGGCAGCCAGCGACCCGCCCTGCCCTTATCCTCTCGTGGCCGGACCACCCAACGGGTCCAGGGCCAACGGCCACAAGGCAACGGGCAGCAGCGCTCCCATGCTCCTCCCTGCCAGAGCACGCTAGCAAGCAGACGACGGCAGGTTCCAACGGCCCGCCTTCCCTGTCCACGTTAGACTGAACCAACGGCGGCAGCAAACGGTGGCAGCAGCAGCAACTGAAAAGATGAGGGCAGCCCAACGCAGCAAGAATTCGGCCCACAGCAGCAAGCGGCCCAGCGGCCTAGTGGAGCGGCGGCCCAGTACACCAGCGGCGGGCAGGCCGGCGCCTCCCACGGGCCAAGGCACGTCGATGGGCCGGCCCGGTAACTCCCCGGGACGGGCGGCAAAGCGGCGGCTGCACAAACCAGCCCCGTCCATTTTTCCGAACGAGGAACCGGCGCTCGGCGAGGCCACAACGCGCACGAGGCAAAAGAATTTTTTCACGAGAAAAAGGAAGGCGGGCATGCAACACTCCTCCCGCTCTCTGGTTCTGATAACAGGTCCGGTCAGCTCGACAAATTTCTTCCTCAAATAAAAAGCCAAGAGCTCCACAGCTAAAGATAGCAGCCAAAGAATTTTCTCTCTCCCGCACATAGAAGCATGCAAACCAACATGCAAAGGCTCAGTTGCTTACTCCTATAAATGGCTGCATGTAAAGATGAAAACGCCATTCTTCTATCTGCTGTTCGACGAGCAATGAGAGCACCAGCTAAAGATAGCAGCCAAAGAATTTTCTCTCTCCAGTACGTACAAAAAAAAAAGAAGTGAAGTTAGGGTTTGGGCCGCCGTCGCCACCACCACCACCGAGGGGCGCCACCGCCACCACCACCGCTTGCGGCCCCCGTTCCCTCGCCTCCGGCCTCGCTGCCGGCGGTGACGCGGAGCGGGGGTCCGCCTCGTTTTCCTGTTTTTCATAGGGTCTTAATCGAGTCTTAGGTCTAGGGTTTGCTCGCCGTCGATGTTAGACGGCGGAGTTAGGTTTGGTCGGAGGAGCGTGGTTCCTTTGCGACTTCGTCTTCCTGGCGACGCCGGCGATGCGGAAGCGGCGGCGGCGCAGAGGAATAATTTCTCCCAGTCTCTTCCGTTCTCCGATGGCGATCTACTCCGACGTCAACGGAGAGGCTGGGGAGAACTCTCTTGGAGTCGAGGGCCGGCGCATCGTTGTCTTCGTCGGGTGATGATGCTTGTTGACCCGTTAATCTCGAGGAACATGTTTGGTGGAAACCCGAGCACTTTGCTCGGGTTGTCGGCGATGGAATCGAAGGATGCGTCGTGGGTACGGAGAGCGGCCGATGCGCCGGGAGGCAACGTTGGCCGGTCGCCCGAAGTAAGTCCTTCTCTGCGGCCTCCACCCTGTGGAGTTTGGCTCTGGTGCCTGACGACGATTGGTACGCGGCTTCGATGGCGGTGACGGATGGATCTCTGAAGGCTTCGAGGAAGATGAAGAGGAGTTGTAAACTTCTATGTAATTTTCCTTTTCTTTGGAGTCTAGTCTGTAAAAGGGCCGGTGTAAAGCACTAAGATGAATATATGTTTCTTCTAAAAAAAAAGAATTTTCTCTCTCCCGCACATAGAAGCATGCAAACCAGCATGCAAAGGCTCAGTTGCTTACTCCTATAAATGGCTGCATGTAAAGATGAAAACGCCATTCTTCTATCTGCTGTTCGACGAGCAATGAGAGCACCAGCAAAAAACTCTCCCACCTATTTTTAGCCATGGAAAAAAAAATGCTCTCTCTTTCCAACGAAGCCAAACAAACTTTAGCACTAGAGAAAGCTTTTTCACAAACCAATTTTTCAAGCTATCTCATCAACTCATCGAACCACTAAGCCCAATGCATATGCAAAACATAATTCAACTTAGTGGCACTAGATAACCGATGCAACTAAAAGACTTCCCCTCTTTATAGTACGGTTATCAATCCTAAATCCGGTCAAAAACTTCTCTAATCAACCTTAGACCGGTAAAAAGAAATGCCTTACAAATATACCTTTGCCTTGCGCATTCCATTCCATCTCCGTCGATGTTGATGCAACACATGCACCAACAAATCAAGAATGATATGATCCACTTCATATCATCACATGATCGTATTGGTCCATCGATCTTGACATCACTTGCTCTTCACCGTTGCGTTGGTCCATCGGCGCCAAGTTATCTCTCAACTTGCCCTTCACACTTGCAACTGGTCCATCGAGCCAAGACTTGTTTTGATCTTCTCCACCTTGATCAAATGACTCCATGTCATGTCACATATTGAGTTATGCTCCTTCATCATATAACCACCTATGGACTAATCTCCTGTGTATCTCAACATAACCACATATTAGTCCATCCTAGGTTGTCACTCAATTACCAAAACCAAACAAGGGCCTTTTAATCTCTCCCTTTTTGGTAATTGATGACAACTCTACAAAGATATGGAAATTAAGATCATTTGGACTTTATGCCACTTATCCAACATTTAAGCTCTATGTCTAGATTTGGATAAGTACCACAAAGTCAACTTGGTAGTGATAACTCTCCCTACATGTGTGCTCAAATGGTTTGGTTTCAAACTTGCACACATGCATAAATATGAAATTTGTGGGAGGGTTAGCACTACTAAGTGATGCTAAGATGTATGAGATAAACCTTTGAAGCGTGATACCATCGGAGTTGCATATTTGAAAATCATCCTTAGCATCATCATGGTTAGCTAGATACATCAAAAACACTAGACACCTCATGAGATCAACAATATAAGCAAGGTTCTAGTATCACGAGATGAAACATACATATCTAGCTACCAACCTATGCATGCTAGTTATCATAGCATCATTCAAAGTTCTATAACTAGCAAGCACCACACAAGCATTGCATTTTGAATTTTAAAACTTATGCAAATGCAAGCAAGCACATGAAAATGCACATCTCAAATGCAATCAATCAAGTTCATGAGCTTGCTCCCCCTACTTGCGTGCATCTCTTGTCCAAGAATTTTTTATCCTTCTCTTTTCTTCAATCTAGCTCCCTCTTGGTCTATGTCCATGTCCATGTCCAATAACCTCATATTTCATATCTTTGCTCCAATTTCTCCCCCTTTGTCATCAATAACCATAAAAGGGATGTCTCTTTTTGATACAAAGGGTACTAGGGGTAGATGGTTGAGACTTGAATCTTCATTTTTGATGGACACCACCGATTGTGTTGGAATGACACCACTTGAGAATGCCACATGTGGAAGCATGAAAAACCATCTAGAAAGGCCACATGTAGGTCACTTGTAGGATCTTTGACCTTGATATCAAAGAGTTGGGGCAAATCCCCCTATGTCAAAGCATGGGTCATCCAATTCATAAATATCACTTAGGTGAGGGTAGCTTCTCTTGATTTGAATTGATCACTTAAAGTTGAGGATCACTTTGGAACCACCTTCTTGAACTAGATTGTTTTTACGAGCTTCTTTCTCTTTGACTTGAGCTAATATGGATTACTCATAATCATTCAAGTCCGGTTTGAACCAATGACAAGCTTCATTGGCCTTCTATATTGCTGCCAGATTTTACATCTTCTCACACTGCTACATGCTGAAAACAGCTGCACTATAGCTGATAAAGACTACTCCAAAATTGTAGCAATCCTTATCCAAATCACTTGAAATTTGTACAGCATATTGAGTCATAAGCATAGAGCATGCATACCATATTTCAAGCCAATCCAATAAGATTTGATTCATCAAACTCAGACTTGAACACAGCTAGCTGAGATTTTAGATTTTAGATTTAAGCAATTGAGCTATGCTTCTTCAAAAGTGACCCAAACTTGACATCAATCTTGGTAGCACATGATCATCCAATAGCAAGCTTCAACTCAATATAATTGCAAGCCATCAAGGTAACCAATAAGAATACCACAACTTGAATTTGCACTTGTATGTTGTAGCATATTTGGACTCCACATGTCATGACTTGGCATTGGGATGAGAATAGCAATAAGCTTCAATACTTGATTCATTCACATGATGAAGAATATGAACTCAATTGAATCAAGCCTCCAATGCCATGGTACCCACAAACATTCATCCACTTTTTGATGGTACCCAAACTAGTTTGGGTCCTCTCAAGTTAGGAGCAACATACTTAGGCAGATGTTTTGCAATAGCAACCGATGAGGTACCATTACCATCCTTTCTAAGAATATTATTTGTAACAATTGAAATAGGCTTAGAAGTTTTACCTAGGGGACATGAATGTGCCATGTGTCCCCTTTCTCGGCAAGAATAGCATCTTTCTCGGCAAGAATAGGACTAGTGGTGATCTTTACACAATCTTCTCAATAATTTCCTCTCGTTCTTGTGATTGTTTCACAATATGGCACACTCTTCTGTTGAGTATTTATCTACATCTTCACTTCATTGAAATTTAGTTCATTTACAACATTTCTATCTTCTCTTCTGAACTATATTCTTTCAATTCCTCTTCCTGAGTTAATACGGGTTATTTATTGCTCTTCTATCTTTCACAGGAGATCCATCCCGTTAGAAGTGTATGGAATATTTATTTGTACTAATATAGGTTCCAGTGAACTTATGTTGTAATTAACAACATAGGGTTATGTGAGCTAGAAGTTGATCTTGTAACTCGACCCTCTATAAAAGGGGAGGGGATGCACTTCTAATCAACTCTCCAAATCACGAGAAAAAGAGAGATAATACAAAGTGACGGGCTCGCGAGGGGTGCCGAGATTTTGGCCGGCGCCCTCGATCGCTAGTGTCACGGTTTTAGGGAGGAGCGCATGTAAGCAATCGTTTTAGGGACACATGCTTTGCCAAACCTCGTTACTAAACATCGAGTCTCCTGTACGGTATGTGCGATCTCTCGTGAGCTTCTCGCCTAGGTAGATTCAAGCATTCGTTTCCGCATTAGGTGCCCATATCATAACAATCCCTGATAAGGTCTTTCTCCATTGTATGATCCATGAATCTGGATAAATTATATTTATTTTTCTTGGGTAAACCCCCACCCTATAATCCTTTTTATTGCTATGTTATCATGCTTATTATCATCCGAATAATGAATTGAATAACCAAGCGGGGAGGGGTCCTTGTATCTTTGGATAACACACTCAATGTTTATTATTTTTATGAGGCTTTTGCAATCTTGCCCCTACTTTAAAGTAAATTTATGGTTTTTTTTCTTTTTTTTTTGACTTTGTGATTTTTCTCTTAACTACAATCAAGTCAATGCAATTTTGCCCTAGTCAAGGATTAAAATAGGGGCAAAACCACAAACAAACAGGGGCAAAATCGTATCGCATTGACTTGCTTGTAGTGAAGGACAAAATCACAAAATTAAAAAAATGAATCCAAAATCACAATTACATATCAAAAAGTACGGGAAAAACACTAAAAATCCTATTTTTATTGTTACCATGTCAGATCATCTCAGCAAGAACCAGCTAGCATTGTCTCCATCTGCAGCACACAAGTAGCTAGAAATGCGCATGCAAGCTAGAGATATGAGATTGCATGGCATGCATGATTGGAGCTGAATTATTTGTGAAATCGGTTGAGTCTCGTGTGCCGCGTGTTTGGAATATACATTTCAAGTCTCGTGTGCCGCGTGTTTGAGATATACATTTCAAATTAATGGCCACGTGGGCTGCGCTCAGAGTAGCTTGGCTCCGTCGACCACTACAAATACCCATCCCCGCCGGTTTGGCATGCAGCTCCGTCCTTCGAGTACATAACCTGTTGTCTATAGTTGCGAGAGGGTAATAAGCAACAAGCAGGTACACTCCAGCTCTCCCTCACTATCAATTCTTCTTCCATATATTATCACTAGTTATGTACTAGCTACTATATATACTCATCAGCTATGTACACAGATTATGCATGTAACAACTAGGCGCCTGCATGCGATGCAAACGATTTGATGGACTCTCTCTATATATATGGTAATGTTATGTATAGTAAGTGCAGGGTTAAACACGTTTCTATATATTTTCTAAGCAGCCCGAATCATCCATCCAATCCATATATATGATGGCGGCGGCGAATAGCCATAACGCGTCCGTGCTGCTGCTGGTCCTCCTCTCTTTGCTGCTATTGCTGGCTGCACCTCCTATGGCAGCGGCGGTGGCCGTGGCGGCCGAGGACGGCGAGCCTAACGGCTCGTCATGCGTGTTCTGCCAGAAGTCGGGATGCCCTGTCATGATCAAGGCGGTGTCCCAGACAAGTGGCTGATTGGCGCCAAGGCGGGAAGACGTATTCAGCATCGTGTTGGCCGA
This sequence comes from Themeda triandra, assembly GCA_018135685.1. Taxonomy (NCBI): domain Eukaryota; kingdom Viridiplantae; phylum Streptophyta; class Magnoliopsida; order Poales; family Poaceae; genus Themeda; species Themeda triandra. The sequence continues at coordinate 99,325 of JAENPR010000768.1, forward strand.
AAGTACTATTGGGCCGGTTGTGGTCGTAACAAGTTGTTTGGGCTCAGCCCATTAATCGAGTCGGTGGCGTGTGTTGGCTATAAGCCGTTGTAATCGAACCCGGGAAAGTTATCGAATAAGAAAACTCTGAAACCGTATCTTTCCGAATCTCCTCTGAACTTCCCTTGTTCTTCCTCTGTTCTTCCTTCTAGCGGCTGAAATTCCCCAATCCAGTCGAATTACCTGTCACGTTCGTGACAATTGGTATGAGCTCCCTCGATCTTGAGCGGCGAAATCGGCGTGCTGGCTCCGGCGAAGAAGGTCACCAAGTTCCAGCAAGAAATGGCGGCGAACATGGAAGAGCTGTCGAAGCAATTCCTAGGGTTTCAGAACATGATGAAGAAGGCGCTGGATGATCTCGGCAGCATCAATTCATGGAGAGGCGCAGTTGATGAATCCATGGGGAAGATCCTGTGCAAGGCGGATGACAACTCCGCGCGGCTTCTTCGGCTGGAGACCAAGTCTCCACCGCCTCAGGCCATGGGAGGAGGCGAGATGGGCTTCGACCTCAACACCGACGCCCGGGCATCGCCGTCGAGTTTCGGTGCACCGGCGGCTGTTGCGACTTCGCCGTCTGAGGAGACGGGGGGCGTTCTAGGATCTCCACCAATTACGGTCGCAGGTTCGATACCCAACCCATCGATGCGTGATGCACACGAGGTGTTCGTTCCTGGGCGTGAGTCGGGCAATAGACATCAGCATGTGCCGAAGATGGAGTTTCCCAAGTTTGATGGATCCAATCCTCGTTGGTGGCAAAAGCAGTGTGAGCAGTATTTTGAGATTTACTCTGTTGTGCCGTTTCTGAAAACAAGCTTTGCTACGTTGAATTTTGTTGCACCTGATTCAGAATTGGGAGGAGTTGGTTAAGCTTGTTATGGAAAATATGATAAGAATCATTACCCCCGCAATTGCGGCAGTTTGATTCCCTGAAACAAGTGGGTACTATTCAGGATTATCAGACTAAGTTTGAGGAATTGGCTCATGGAATTTTGTTGTACAACCCTGCTTATGATGATACTTACTTTGTCACAAAGTTTGTTGGGGGTCTGAAGGAGAAGATTAGGTCTGCTATTTCCTTGCACAGGCCTAAGAATGTTCAGGCAGCTGGTGAACTGGCTGAATTGCAAGAATTGAATTTGGAATTGTTGAGAGTAAAATCACAGCAGAGTGGGAAGAAGCCATGGGTGGAGAAGCCAAAGCCACAATTCAAGAGAGATGAAGTTAAGGAAGGTAAACCTGATGACAAGTTGGCAGCCCTGAAAGCCCAACGAAGGGCAAATAACTTGTGCTTTGTGTGTGGAGAGAAATGGTTCAAGGGACACAAATGCCCTGCTCATGTCTCTATTCATGTGATTCAAGAATTTATGGATGCTATTCACGCTTAAATGATCCTGATTATAGCTCTGATGAGGAAGATACAGAAGTGGAAGTTGGTCAAGTGATGGCTGTGGATCAGCAGACCAATATGAAAAGGAGGTGCAGGACATTGAGATTCTCAGGGCAATTGAAGGGGCAAGTGGTGCTCATTTTGCTGGATTCTGGAAGTACTGGTACTTTTATAAATGCTGAGCTAGTTGCTAAGTTGAAGTTACAATCTGTAACATCCCGGGTTTTTGGAGAAGCCAAAAATACGAACTTTTCAAAATTTTTCCTGCAATTGTTTGAAGCATGTAGTTGCTAGGTCAACTAGGAACAATTTATAAATAAATTGTTGCATTCATGTAGTGTTGCTTGTAGGAGTTTGCCGGAGTTCTTTATTGAGTTAGTGTTTTGTGTTGGAGTGCACAGACCCATAGCAACTTCCTTTGTCCATTGTTGGACTATCTCAAGTCTCTTCTAAACTGCCTCTCTAGTCCTCTTTGTACATTCCCCTCCTCTCTTGCGAGTGTCTCCCGATTTTGAGTCACAAGTTCGCAAGAAGGAAAGGCCCCTTTCCCCCTGCTACTCTAGTGTGAGTCCTCATCGTAAGTCCCTTAACTCTCCTCTCGACTCACCTCATCCCTTCTATATCTCATGCGAGCTCTATCAAAGTCCATCCAAGTATCGTGAATTCACTTCGCAACTCTTCACTACATCTTGTGCTCAATTCCCTTTTCAAGCAACCCAAGCACCTCTAGTCGTGGAGATGGAGTTCCACTCGCTTCTTTCCGAATCCATAGTTGGATTCATCTCAATGCCCTTGGCATCTTTCCTATTCTCCACTTTACCTCTTTCCTTGAACCTCTCTCAATTCTCTAAGTCAAATGACCCTCGACTAGATCTCCGATGATGCCGACCCTTGGCCCTGAACACCAAGTACCCTAGATGACCCCTAGTGGACCCCCAAGGGTGTGTATGAGCTTGGCAACACTTACACACACACATGGGTGCTCTTGGTGTAGCATAGGATGGAGTTTGGAAATAGAAAAGGAATAGCAAAAGGGGAGGAAATGGAAAAGGCCATTTCGGCCCAAGCCTAACCAGCCAGCCCACCACCTCTCTCCTCCCCCTCACAGCCGATCTGGCCCGAGTGACCAAACCGGCCCAGCCTGCCCAACCGGCCTCCTCTCCCACCTTGGCCCACGGGAACAACCCCAGCCCAGTTCGGCCTCTCCACCAAACCGGCCCATCTGTCCTTTTCTCCACGTCGAGCCACAAGGCATCCAGCCCAACCGGCCACCTCCCCCACTCTCGGCCCAGCTCGGCCTCTCCACCTCGCCTAAGCCCACGCGAGTGGCAGTAGCACCAGGCCGGCCCGCTTGCTCTTCCCGCCGTCGGCCCAAGCCAGCCACGACCCATCCAGCCGGCCCAGCTACACCCCACGCAACACGCCAAGGAAGCCAGCGCCCTCGTCGTTTTCCACTGCCGCTGACTGGTGGACCCCGCCTCGCGTCATCTTCTACCTTTCTCCTCCCCTTCCTCTGCCTTGCCAGCAAAAGCAGAACAGAGCACCGGCACGGAGCGGAGGAATCCCAGGCCGCTCCCGCGTCTCACAGCCGTCCGTTGCCCCGGCCTTGGGCCCGCGCGCTCGGATGCGTGCCACGCGAACGATCCGCGGCACCGCACCCCGCTCCAGTCCGCGCCGCGATGAGCACTGACGCCGCCGATGTCACCTGCCGCCCATGACGCCGCCCTGTCACCACTTTTGACCGCCGCCGCCCCAAATTGGAGCGCCAGAGCCCGCGCGAGCGCCCGCGCAACCACCACGCGCTCCCGAAACCCTAGCCCTCGGTGCATCGTCGCCATCCACACGCCCCCGTACCCATCTCCACCGTCCGCTCAGAAGCCGAGCTCAGAAGCCTCAGTGCCCTAGACTCTCCCCACAACCGCCGCCACCGAGCCCTCCATCCTGCCCTCTCTCACCACGCCCCTCCTCGCTGCGTCGATGTAAGGTCCTAGATGGCTAGAGGGGGGTGAATAGCCTATAAAAAATTTCTACAAACTCACTAAGCAAACTTCGTTAGATACACAAACGGCAGAAAGCAAGTTTTGCTTAGCCTACTAGAAGTTGCAAGCCTCCTATCCAAACAATTCTAGTGGGTGATCACTAGCACACACAATAGCTACCACTAGTGATCAAGAGTTCTACCCACGGGATTTAGTCTACACAAGAAGTGGTTCCCGACCGACCACACAAGCAATTCTACCCACGGGATTTAGTCTACACAAGAAGTGGTTCCCGACCGACCACACAAGCAATTCTACTTTGCAAGAATGTAAACGAAGTAATACAAGAGAGGGTAGGAGCTTGTTATACCAACGCGTAGAGTCGAGGTTGTCAATCACCAAGAGATGAACAATCAATCAATCGGCAACACACAATCGGAGACCAATCACCGGGAACAAAGATGAACACAATTGTTTTTGTTCACCCGGTGTTCACTTGGGCACCGCCAAGCTAGTCACCGGTTGTGTCGACCAACACCTAGATGGTTCTTCGGTGTGACCCTCAAGTCACTAGCCCCTCAAGGCTCGCCCCGCAAGGCACCACAAGACACCACTCTCAAGCGAGGTACTCAACGACACGCGCAATCCACTAGGATGCTCTTCGTGATCCCCACGAGGTGAGCTCAAACCTCTCACAAACAACCGGAGGTGGCCAAGAACAAACACCTTCTCTTGCCAACGCCTCCAACTTCCTCCAAGCCGGCTAGGAGCGGTACTCTCCAAGAGTAACAAGAAATCCACCGGCGAAACCACCCACAAGTGCCACTAGATGCCCTCAAGCAATGCAATGCACTAGGTGATTCACTCAATCTCTCTTAGGATGAACAACCAAGCAAGGGAGATGAGTGGGAGAGAGTCTCTTAGCTCAAAGAATGCACAAGGGATGAGAGATGGCCAAGAGAACCTCCCATGGCCGGCCAAGGGGCTAGTTATAAGCCCAAGGCGAAATCCAACCGTTACCCTCGGGCAGGCCGATTTCAACCCGCCGGACGCGTCCGCGGCTCAAGCGCCGGACGCGTCCGGCGCCTCCTCGCGCGCCGCGACGGCCGACCGTTGGCGGCCCAACGTTCAAATCACCTCGCGTCCGGCCCGCGTCCGGCCGCGTCCGGCGGCCCGCGTCCGGAGTAAACGCCGCGCTTAGAAACTTTCGGTCCGCGTCCGGCCCACGCCGGACGCGGCCGCCAGCAGCGTCCGCCGCCCTCAGACGGCCCAGCAGCCTCGCGACGAAGCCCAAGACGCGCCGGACTCTGCACAGTGAATGGCCCGCGTCCGCCGCGTGCGTCCGGCGCGCGTCCGACTTGCGACACTCGCTCACGCCAAGTCACAATGCGCCGGACGCGTCCGGCGCCCAAGCCCTGCGCGTCCGGCGCTGTCAAAACTTCGTTTTTCAGCCCGTCGTGACGCCAACTTCTCAGACATGCTATCCAACAAGTATACCAACTTGATCAACAGAGATAGCATGATTTCAACCAAATTTTGCATCCGGCGCAATAGAAAATATGCATCCATTTTTCCAAAAAGCGCCGAATCCCGCCGAGCCTGTGTAAACCCATCTCTACCCTGCAAACCACAGCGCACCAACACGCCACCTTTGTAAATGTGCCAACACCACCAAGTGTACATCTCCATGAGCTTGTGTGTTAGCTTTTCACAAACATTTCCCAAAGGTTAGGTTAGCTCACTAGGCCCTACATGCAATGCACTACATGAATTCACCTAGTGGCACCCGTGCGTCGAATAGCCGATAAGACTTCCCCTCTTAATAGTGCGGCTATCGATCCTAAACCACTCACACCCTCTATGGTGTCTTGAGTGCAAAAACAAAATGGCCCTATCGGTTATACCTTTGCCTTGAGCCCATTTTGTTCCTCCAAATGATATGAACACTTCACACCATCATGTGACCGTCTCGATCCATCGACCTCGACTTTACTTGCCCTTCACCGTGCATCGGTCCATCGGCGCCTAGTCTTGCCCGAGCTTCACCATCGCATGGTCCTTCACTCCGAAGCCTCGACTAGCCCTTCACCTTCAACACCGGTCCATGGAGCCAAGCATCGTCTTGATCTTCATCTTTGATCACATGACATGTGTCATGCTTCATATGCAATAAGCTCATCATGTGGACAACCTTTCTCTAAATCAACCACTTAGATAAACAAGGTTAGTCCTAGGTTTCATCAATTAGCCAAAACCAAACTAGGGACTTTCAGTCGAGCAGCTTCGCCACCTTGCGGTTCGCCGCCGCGGCCCCGCCGTGCCGACTTGCGGCCCGCACCGTCACCCGCACGGACGTGGACAAGCCAGAGCTGCACCGCGACGCCGTTCCTGCGCCAGCACCGCTGCCGTCCACCACTCTACCACGAGCCCCTGCCTCGCCACGCCGTCCGCAACGTCGCCCGAGCCACACCGAGATGGTGCCTCCCGCCTCGCACCGCGGACGTCGACGCCGGGCCGCGATGACCATGGAGCGCGCCACCGGCTTGCGCACCGGTGCGCCCTCGCCGCGGCCGCGACATCTTCCCCCGCAGCACGCCGAGCCGGACACCCACGGCCACGCCTTCGCCCAGGAAACGCGCGTCACGGTTCCACCTCGACGCCACGGCCGAGCCGCCGTCCACCGAAGCAGCTTGGACTCGCCGGAGAGGAAGACGGCGTCGTCGTCTTCCCCGTCGCGGAGTCGGCACGGCACTGCATCGGCTCGACCCGGCCTCGACTCGCCTGCACCGCCATCCTGCCACCACGAACCCCACGGTGAGCTTTTCCGCTCCCCTGCTCGCCGTGCACACCATCTCCATGGCCGCCGGCCAGAGCCCCGACCACCTCGGCTGTCTCGTGTAGCGCTAGGCCTCCGCGCCGCATCACCGTGTCTGCCCAGCTGTAGGACACGCTACGCGCTAGATTAGGAAGCCCGGCTGGCCAACCTCGGGGCGGACACCTTTGCTCCACCCTGGCCGCCGCGGTCTCACGGCCACCAGAGCGCCGCCGCGACCATCGTCGCCGTGCGAGCTCTGCCGAGCCGCTTAGACACCACCGTTGGAGTTGCCCCGCCTTGGAACGCCCCGTGCGCTAGGAAAGGACGGAGAAGGACCCTTGGAGCTCCAGGCATGTCCGCCTCGCCTGGCCACCACGAGCTCCATGCCGCCGCCGTCACCGCGGATAACCGCGCCGGGACCCCGCCGCCTCGCTACCGACCGCGCTGTACGCGGCTGGACTCCACAAGACTGGGGCGCTCGTCGAAGTCGGCCCTTCGCCTCCCTGCAGCCTCGCGGTGCTTTGCCGGCGCCTCGCCGCAGCCCGTAGCCGCCGCGCCATGCGCACCGACCTGCTGGAGACCCCCACAGTCGCCGTTACCACCGTGGCCGTGCTCCGCAGAGTTCGAGGAACCCTCTGCGCGCCTCGGAGCCTTCTCGGAGCCCGCAGACATCTGGCCGCTGCAGCCGTTCACCCATAGCCGCCGTCGACGGCACCGCGCCTCTGCCGCCGCGTCCGGCGTAGCCAAAGCCGCCTCCTTAGTCCACCACCGCACTCGCCCGGACCCCTGAGGACCGATGCGCGCCCCGGAGTTCCTCTCCGGCGCCTCACCTGCCTAGCTGCCCCGCAGCCTCGCCGGAGCGCGCCGCCGCTCGAGCTCGCCCCGGCGGAAGCTCCGCCGCGGGGGAGCAGAGGAAGATGGGAGGAAGAGATGGCCGCCGAGGTGCCAGAGCGCGCCTCGAGCGCCGCCTTGAGCCCGCCGTGCTTTGCCACCTCGCGCCGACCGCGACGGAGCTCATCCTTGTCACAGACCCGCCACCACCGTGGCCGGCCTCGTCCCGGCACCGGACCGCAAGTCGCCGCCCTAGCCTCGCCGTTGCGCCCGCCGAGAGCACCCGAAGACGTAGAAGCCCTAGCACCCTCGCCGAGCCACTCTAAGCGCGCCGCCGGACGAGCTCGCCGCCGGCGAGTGCGCTGCCCCGGTAGAAGATAGAGGAGAAGGGGGAGGAGTAGCAGCCGCGCCCCTACAACCCCACGTGAGCCAGGAGCACCGTGAGCCGCAGAAAGGAACAGGAGGAGTGGACCCAGTTCACGGTGCACCCCACTTTGGTCCACTGGACCGGACCCCTTGGTCCACCGTGAGCCGCCCGGCGTGGCCTAGAGCCCGCTAGCAGCCCAGCAGCAGACGTGGACAGCCCCGCAGCCAGACACGTGTCCGGGCCGGACGGCCCAACCCGACCCAAGTCCGGCCCGCCTGAACCCAGTCCTGGCCCGGTCATGGTTGACCGTTGGCCGGTCAATGTTGACCCGGCCCCACATGTCAGTGACCAAAGCCGCGGGACCCACCTGTCATTGACTGCGTGTCCCAGCCAATCAGCAAGAGCCACGTGTCAGCCTCTGGTTATTTCTCTCTCCCTTTTCTTTTTCAGAAAAGGATTTAACCTTCTAAAATTCATAGAAAATTCATCGTAACTCCAAAAATTATGAAACCAGTTTCATAATTTTTCTAAAATCGAGCTCGACGCCATCGGCTAATGCACAAGTGCATTAGCCTACTTTCATTTCACTCTTATTATTCAAACCCTCTTATGTCTACCTCTCTACTTGTCTTGCAGGACCCCTCTATCTCTTTTCTCGCTATGGAAATGTGCTACTCCCCTGTCGTAGTCGCGTTGGTTTTGTCTTGTGGTCGTTTTGTCAGTTCTTGTGGTCGTGTGTTTTGGTTCTTGTTGTCGTGTCGTTTGGTTCTTTCGTAGTTGTCTCCAAGGTGCTACGATTGCTAGCCCTACCCCCGTCCCTAGGACATGGTCACTACGGACTTGAGGCCGATGTCAATATCGACGCGGATCCTACCCGCACACTTCAAGACTACGTGACCTAGGCTAGTGGGATATGATTAGGGAGCAACTTTCGTGGGCCAACGGACGCCAGCTCGTTGAGGTTAAGCTCATGGTCGCGAGTCGCCTCGCCATGACCGTTGGGTTCTACCTTTCTTTTGCACTCATGTTTATCCTAGCCTCCTCGTGTGTTTGTACCACCTTGACTATAGCGTTCCTTCGGATCTAGCGGTGACAACCACATCGCTATGAGCTGTGGGAATAGCCCTTGTGCCGTTACAAGGCACGGTCGTGGTGCCCTACGAGTAGGTTTGGATCATGAGATCGTGTCTCTTTCTCCCAACTTTCGTCTGTTCCATGATGAGTTGGTCGAAAGGGTGCGGATCTCGTTCTTCTCTCTTGATTCTTCGTGCTTAAAACCTTGTATGCTTGTACCTGTTTAGACCTCAACATTCCTTTAGTTCTTGTGGTGACAACCACATCACCAAGAACCTTAGGAATGTCATAGCACATTAGTGCACCTAGGTTTGGGTACCCTACAAGTGGGTTGAGCACTCGTGTTATCTCGTGCGATGCTCTTTGTCAATGCCCCATCCTTCCCGTGATGTGGGTATTGAGTGAAGTCGATCACTTGCTGTTTTCCTTTCCACTTGGCTCGTCCTTCAGATTCTCGTCATCATCATGACGCTCGAATCCGAAGACCGTGAGCCGTGGTGTTTGCTTAGGATGAGTTTAGGTCTAAGCCATTTTCTTGAAGCCATACATATGTCGACACGATCGACCCAGGAAGTATGAGATAGGCTATGACTCAAGCTTATGCTTAGTGAGCAACCACTCCTGTTTCTTTGGCCCAGGGATCGGACATCCGCCAAGAGGGCTAAGTCGTGCGTTGATTGTTCTCTTGCCTTGGGTGTCATTTCACGAGATGGTGCTTCGAGGAGGACGATGATCGAATTAGGACCCGTTGGAGGAAGAGGACGTGATCAACAACAACTGTTGGAAAGGAGGACTCGCTGATCGACTACATCAACTTGTACCACTACTACCTCGACATCGCAGGTGTCATGGCAGCACCTTTTACTTAGAGAATCCTATTAGACATTGCATTTGAGTAGAAATGCTAGTGCTTTATATTTATTACTTTGCTAGTATAGTATTGCATGCCTTTGCCTGAGCTACGACTTGCCCTGCTTGAAACCACTTCACCCTGATCACCCAGCTTTGCGCTCACACTTATTTATATCTGCCTACCTACTTGCTTGCATATTACTTCACTATACTTAACTCCGCTTTGCATTATGTCTGTGATGTGATGCGGGTGGTGAACCCTTGGGATGGGTTCGGCTTGGGATGCTGGACTTGGTGGGCTTTTGGGTGGTCTCTGCGTGTGTCTTGGGTGAGTATGTGTGGTGAGGGTTGAGTCGACTGGACAGGATCTGTGACGAGCTCGTGGAGCGAGTCTTGCCAGGGGATGCGATCTGGGCACCCCTATGTTTTGAGTGCCTGTGGCGGGTACATGGTGACTTGAGGAGATCCCGGGGTCGAGAGCCTTTGTGGATTGAAGCCCCGGGAAGGAGGTGCCGTCGAGGCACGGGGCGCTGATGCCCCTATTTGAGGAGATATCCTGTCTAGTCCAATCTAAGGACTGATGTATCTTGAGAACCGGAACCTTGGGACCTTTCGTGCTCACCACTCGTCCCTGATGGGCGGGGGACGGATGACTGACTGATTAGTGCGGTGCCACTACTACTAGGTTGTTAGTGGATAGTGTAGGGAGGTACGGGCATTGAGACCCACACCCTCCTAAGGTAACGATATGACCTTGGTGGCTTGGCATTTCGTTTCACAGTCTCAGCGGACCGGTGGATTCCGGGACATCCCAGAGCTGAGTGGTAGGGTGGCATCGTACCTAGTTAGGAGGCAGCCGGAATTAGCCGAGTTGACGACGGTCAGCGATGATGGTGGATCTTGTGGGTACAGGAGTACAAGCTCTGCAGAGTTGACTTTATGCGCATAACCGCGGCCTCGGTATGGCCATTCCCTTGACCTACGCTTCTCTTGAGTAGAGAGAGGAGTCCTTCTACCTTCCCCGAGCGGTGTTGTTGTTACCCTACGGCATTGTTGGCCGATTAGGCAGGACGAGAGGGAGTTGTCCTTGCCGCCCACGTGAGAGCGTGGTTTGGTTATGTGGTCTGATGGTTGGTGATGGTGGTGGTGTATGTGTGGGATGGGAATGAATATAACTTGATTATTATTATTACTACTACTTGCTACTTCGCATGCTCTAGGATGCAATCCACAGCCAAATAATAGGATCGCAGATCCCCTTTATTTCTCTTTTCCACCAAAGCTCATCGGGTCTTGACCATGGCTCGCACACATCCGGCGGTGTGCAGATTACTTGAATTCTCAGAGATGTTGAGGTTGGGAGGATTAGACGGTCTTGTGCCTGCGCTCAAGTTTGGATCAGGATATGCTGCGTCAAGATTAAGCTAATGGATGCCGTGAAGAAGGAGCCTTCACTCAACGACGATCTACGTCTAACTTAGTGATGTCCCGTTTACGTTTCCGCTAGAATAACATGTAATAGGTGTATTGTCAAGAGTTGTAAACCCCTGTAATATTGTAATCCCTCGATGTATGAAGAAGATATTAACTGATATGTGATAATGTGATGGAATCACCTTTGGGACTATCACTTTATTGCGCATTCTATGGATTTTCCCTTCGTGGAAAATCGAGGATGTTTCACAATCTCAAAGCTGTGAGTCCATTCAGTTCAAGGCTGCTGATGGCTCTGCTATGCTCTCTGATACTCTTATTCCTCAGTTGCAATGGAATATTTAGGGTAATTGTTTCAGGCATGACACCAGAGTACTTCCATTTCAAGGATATGACATGATATTGGGTGCTGATTGGCTGGAGGATAATAGTCCTATGTTGTTCCATTGGAAGAAGAAGTGGGTGAAATTTACCCATAACAAGACAAGAGTGATGTTGCATGGGGTGAAAGATGATTGGGAACACCGCAACCCTGTGCCTGCTAATAAACTGAAAGGGTTATTGAAGAAGGGAGCAGTGAGTCATATGTTTGCAGTAAGAAAGATTCCAGAGGTATTCTCTGAAGATGGTGACCCACAATCCAGCTCTGAAGTTGGAACCCAAACAGTGTGTTCTATACAGCAGGAGTTACACCCTGCTGTGGGTTCTTTAGTCACCCAGTTTTCCCATCTTTTTCAAGATCCAACAGGACTTCCTCCTCAAAGAGTGTATGATCACCAGATTCCACTCATTCCTGGAGCTCAACCAGTGAATGTCAGGCCTTACAGATATGCACCCAAGCAAAAAGATGAAATAGAAAAGCAAGTACAAGAAATGCTTCAAACTGGTATTATCAAGCACAGCACCAGTTCCTTTGCATCACCTGTGCTTTTGGTGAAGAAAAAAGATGGATCATGGAGGTTTTGTGTTGATTACAGACAGCTCAACAACATCACTGTCAAAAATAAGCATCCCTTGCCTGTTGTTGATGAGTTATTAGATGAATTGGCTGGAGCTGCTATTTTCTCTAAACTTGATTGCAAATCTGGGTATCATCAGATTAGGATTGTGAAGGGAGATGAACTAAAGACTGCCTTTAAAACTCATTCTGGGCTGTATGAGTTTAATGTCATGCCTTTTGGTCTTATAAATGCTCCTGCTACATTTCAAGGAGCCATGAACATCATTTTTGCTTCATTGCTCAGAAAATGTGTACTTGTTTTTATGGATGATATATTGGTATTTAGCAATTCCATGGAGGAACATTTGGAGCACTTGAAGTTGGTATTCCAGATTCTTCAAGAGAACAACTTCTTATTGAAGTCCTACTGCAGTTCGGGGTGCCATCTTTGTGTTGACACAAAATGTGGCGCACTGTGTCTCACACACAGCAAGCCGGAAAGCCTAGCTTCAAATCGGGTGCCCGGGTGTCTGAATCCGGTGGCGTGCCAGTCGATTTGACCTGAAAATCGACAAGGGATAAAACGGTAAGATCATAACTGGAAAGTGGTGGGTGAGACCAGACAGTTCCATCTTTACGGCCCTGAAGCCACTTACGACGACACATAGCTATAGAAGCTATCTGCCAACAGATTGCAGTTCATTCGGCTAAAGTGACATAACTGGTGTAAACAGAACGAACTTGCCGAATTCGGTAAATGAAGACATGTTTGAACAAGATTAAATTATTGAAGCATATCAAACTACATCTCAGGTTTAAAGCATCATCAAGCACTAATAACTAAAGATGAGTAACTTATAAATGTAAATCTACTAAACAACACATGCATAGGCTACTCCAACTAGTCTGCCGCACGTCTAGCCTTCATAAACCCGTCGAGCATAAACCCAAGCAAGCTAATCCACCGCATGATACCACTCGCTATGAATTTACACCACTCCTTACTACTAGATCAATCCACCGCATGATACAATCTAACAATAAAGAGCTAAAAGCACGTAATTACCTAACAGATCTATAAATACTCGCTACATGTATAAGCATAACCGTATCGGCAAGATTGCCGAATCGGGGTCCATGAAGAAGGAACAAACAAGTAACATGTAAAAGAAACCTATCAGATTAAACCGATCTCTAGTCCACCGGATGACTAGCTCTAGAGTAACCCAAAGACTCGCATCCGCCGCACGGTACCCGGTCCCGTCAAGGCTTATCTACATCTAACATGAATGAACCCACAACACGTGACAATCTAGATCGATCTAATTCGGCTATATGAGCTTGATCTACTTGATATTGAATAAGCATGAAGGAACGATCAACAAGCCGAAAAAGTATCAATCTAGATTGGGCAAAAGAGTGTTGCAAATAATTAAACATTAAATAAAGCAAGCAACACGTGATAACTTAATGAATCTATTAGATCATGCCAAATCTAAAAGAGCCGATAACTATCTTTACTCATGTCTTAATCCGCCGCACGATACAAGGCACAAGCAAAAACTTCCCATCATTAAGCTTAAATCCGCCGCACGATACTAAGCAAAACGGATGAGACTACTTGCATCATAATCTAAATCCGCCGCACGATACTAGACATGATAGCAAGGTTGCCGGGACTTACGGAGGTCGACGGATCGATTGGCCCTCTCGAAGAACTCGACGACACGACTAAAGGACTCGAAGGGTGGCGCGTAGCCGGTTGTATTGAATTGGTTGTGAACCCTTATTACAATGGTCGAGGGTTTATATTTATACCCGGGACAGTAACATGAGTCCTAAGCACTTACAAACTATCTAACCAAAATTGGAAAGACAAAGACACGCTAACTCTATCCATAATCGGAGTCCTTGACCATCATGACTCCTTCCCTTTTCGATCGCCTTCCCTTTTCCTTTTTCCGCCTTCAAACAAAGCAAGCTTGCCGACCGCTTGGCCATTTGCCGAACACATGGAAATTAGCCGACCGCATATGCATTTGCCGAATCCCTCTCTCTCGCCACCTCGCGGGTCCACCCGTCATATTCCCCGACCAAATTCGGTTTTAACACATGCCCCCTCAATTTCGAGATAAAAGGGTTTTATTTCGAAATTGACTATCGCCGCCTTCCGTTTAGGTCAAGACCGCCGACGCCGCAGCCGCTACTTGAGATCTCGCGTTTGTTGCCGTCTTCAATGGCGATGGAAACTTCAACCGCTCCATCATGGCAATGTGAACTCAAGAGGAGTTTCTAGAGGTAACCCTACTTGCTTTACCTTTTCGGCAATTTTCTTGAATCAATTTCCGGATGCACTTTTTGATCCATTCGCTTCAATTTCTTCTTAAAGGAAATGAAGAATGAGATCTTGATCTCCAATCTTGCATGTCCCGGATCATTTTTTCTTGGTCCGCGGGGAGACCCCAATCCGAGGGAATTTATTGAAAAGGAAACTCGAGGATCCCTTTTAAATCTAGGATTGCTCCCCCAAACAAAGATGGCCGAATACTTTCAAAACATGGCCCTTCCCCTCAATCACAGGATGGCGCGATTGGTACCGTAGGATGCGGTCCAGAACAAGTGACTTTTGGGAATCTCAGGATATTTAGCACTCGTTTGGAGCTCTCTTTAGCCGAAATGCCTAGAAATGACTCCTCCTTATATCCGCTTCTCATTTTTGGTCCGACGCCATTAATGCGTTCATTTTTCGGCCATGGCCCAATGTCAATTACTTTGTCGACATTTTCATGATGACTCGGTCTCGAATATCACCAAACCAACCTACCCCTTCAAATACAAAAGCACTAGCTCACGTAAAGCAAATCAAATCGGGAGGAGGTTGGGCCAAGTATGTTCGACTTATGCTTCAACCGGTCCCGTGTCTCGATAAAGAATATAGGGCTTTCATGAACATGTGGTTATGCAGATTTATCTTCTCGTGGTAAGTCCAATGAGCCCACTCGAATCACATAGTGATGGTGAAGAATTGGCCGCAGCAAGTTGATTCCTTTGGGCAAATATCTGCCGGGAGCATTCTACCACATGATGCATCGATCACCGTTCGATGAGGAATCGTGGCGAAATCTCCGTGTCAATGGACCATGGTGGCTTCTTCGATGTGGTTGCAACTATATATGCATCGATTGTCTCGTTGATCTTCACAACCCGAACTTTCCTTCAATCAACTACGCCGAAGGTGAAGATCCCGCATACAAGTCTTGTCGACATATGGAGAGGCTGCATCTTCAATCATTATTAATTTGGACCGGGTCATCTTTTCAAGATCTTCTACAAGGGATTTAACCACATGATCTGGTTTCCCTACGAGAGAGAATGAAAATTTAACCCTCCCCGCAGATTTAGCTATGAGTTGGGCTCGCATAGATGATGATTCTAGGGACATCTTTAATTCTTTCATCGGCCCCGTGCTCTACCAGCGAGAATTTCATCATGGCCGGCTGATAAGCTCAACCTATGAATTTTACAATCCAAACATGGTTGCTAGGCAGCTTGGACTTGGTCAATTGCCCCCAAGGCCATATTTTTCGAGCATAATCAGACCCAGGGAGTCATTGCTGAATGCAATCGAGGCCAATAAAGTTTTCAATCTTGGATGCAAGCTTCCAATATATGAACCCAATCCCCTGGTGATAATTGAAGCTGCTCATCCTTCATTCAACCTTTGGTGGCAGGAATGGCATTCTCACATTTTCAGAGCACAAGTCCATCCTTTATGCCAAGTTTTAATGCCCTCATTCTCTTCTGATGATGAGGTACACTTTTATAACTACCTTTTATTTGATGTCTCTGCTCTGTTTCTAAAACATCCTTTTGAACAGGAC
This sequence comes from Themeda triandra, assembly GCA_018135685.1. Lineage (NCBI taxonomy): Eukaryota > Viridiplantae > Streptophyta > Magnoliopsida > Poales > Poaceae > Themeda > Themeda triandra. The sequence continues at coordinate 114,924 of JAENPR010000768.1, forward strand.
AATGCTCCTCCAAGTCCTCCAGAGGTTCAATACTGGCAACCTGGCCCTATTGCTGCCTTGGGGCATGATGCTCCAAGTTTAACAGTGTTCAACAAAACACCTGCGATGACACAAGGTTCTCGAAGGACCTTAAAAGAAAAATTCCTTCTTCTCCTATCAAGGACACCGTAATTCCCAAGAAATCAAGATCAAAGAAAGCTAAGCCACTCCCTCGTGTATGAATGCTTTTGACCCCTTATTGTCCTCTGCAAATGTGTTTGCACTTATCACTTTCTTTCAACATGTACAGGCCAACCCTCAAAGTCCTGACAGGGTAGTGATCTTGGAAAACTCTCCTGAAGCCTCCAATGGTCAAGCAAACACTAATGAGCCTACCAGCGTTATGCATCAGGCAGATGACCAAGCAGGTGAACAAGGAGAAGCAGCAGAAGAAATTCCTTCTCATCAGGCTGATGAGCAAACAGAAACGGCAACAGGCATCCCTCTTCATCAATCAGGAGAAGCAACAGAAAAAATTCTTCTTCAAGACATACCGGATTTAACTCCTTCAGCAATTCAAGATATATCAACAAGCCATGACACTGCTATCCATGAAACAACAACTGTGTCAGTGATTCAAAGTCTTGATGCTACTCAGGAGGCTATTGATCAGGCTTTTGCCGAAGAGGTATTATCTTTAATCTTTCTCAGTCATTCCCTCTTAAATCATTCGGCTAAAATATATTTTCCTTCTGTTGTCAGGGTATTGCTCTCCAACAGGCTAGCTTTTCTCTCATTGCTGAAGAGTTTCCCGATGATGATGAAGTCTCCTCCAATCGGCAATTATCATCAGAGAGTCAGGTCAAATTGAAGGCATAATTTCATTCTTAGAGAGGGATATTGTTGACCTGACTCGGGAGTCTGACAAAATAAGGGAAATAGCAGAGCCACTTGGCCAAGAGCTCCCTTCTGATCTCAAGGATGCCATAAACGCCTTGTCCCATCTTGATGACCATTTTGCCGTTGTCAAGAGAGCACATAAGGATATATCTGACAAGGCTATCTTGGAGACCGACAAGGCAACCAAAGAACAGCAGGTTAAGGGGCTCTACTCTGAATTTAAGTCAGCCAAACAATCTTGGGACACCTTGGAGCCGGAGTTGCAGAGTATGACAGATGAGAGGATCAAACTGGCAGCTCAGTTGGCTCAATTGGATGCCAACATTCAATCTCATGAAGCCAAACTTGCCACTCTGCCACCTCTTGGCTCGGCCAAGACCAAGATAAGCTCCCTCGTCAAAGAGACCAAGCAAATCAAGAACAGGCTGCAGCAGATCCAAAACTCTGAAGCTGAAGATAAAAGAGCTCTTGATGAGGTTAATAGAATCAAGACTGATGCTCTGAGTGTCATCAGTTCTTATCTGAATGTGTAAAACCTTCAATCTGTAGGATGAAATTTGTAAACATTATGCTCTGAATGCATTGTACTCGGCAAAAATTTATTTCCTTCTGATTTAATATTTTGTTTTTTCTCTTTCTTCTCTGCTTCTTCTATCATTCGGCTCCTCCAATCACAATCTGTATTCTGTGTGTTTTAACCGAATGTAACTGCTGCTGCCTTAAGTGCTCATTTTAGCCGAATAGCTCTCATCAGCTATTTAGCCGACCGAGCGTATGGTAACTGAACCGCCAGTGGTGATGGGCTCGGCCCAACTCAACATCGGCCCATAAGTGTGGAAACCCTATTCTCGTCGCTTGGCTTTCCCGCAGTCTCGCCACGGCTCCCACGTTCATAAATAGGACCAGTCGGCTCCCACCATCATCACATCAAGCACAAGCAGTTGCTATTATCCCTAATCTCTTCCACTTCCTCTCCGCCTTCAAGCCCCAAAAAACCCCCTACCACCACCAATGGCGAGCGGCGGCGATCGCAACAAGCGTCCTGCTCGGGACGAGGCGGAGAAGCAAAGAACCGCGCCGGCGGTGAGATCTTCAACCCCTTGAGTTGTGTTGATTGATAGTTTTTACCCGATCGAGTCTTCGCGCCCTTTGCGGTTGTTCATCTTCTTGATCTGTTTCAGGAGTACCGGGGTCGCCAGCGACTACGCTGCCAACTTCCAGAGGCGGGTCGCCCGGGCCGGCACTCACACTCCTCCTACCGTTCCTGCTCCTGCGGCGGACGCGGCGGAGGGAAGCAGCCGTGGTGGCCACCGTCTGCAGTAAGAGATAACTTCCCCATCTCGTTTGCGGTTTCTTCCTATTTAGCCGATTTTGATTGCACCCCGTTTGTAGGACGGCGAGGATCAGCACCGGCCAATGGCGTTTCGGCGCGCCGGTTGGCGTTCGACGCCTCGCCCACGCGGCTCCGGCTCCGGCCCGGCTCTGCTCCTGCTCCGGCACCGGCTTCCGCCTCGGCCTCGTCTGGGTCCGCCTCTTCGTACCGTCCTATATGGGACAGGAACGACGAGGAGATCCCGCCGTACAGCCGCTACGACGCCGCCGCGTATCGCCGCGAGAGGGACGAGGCGATGGAGCTTCTTGGTGAAGAAACCAAGAAGTTCGGGGTCGCCCAGTTAGAGTGGGAGGACACTTGCCGGCAGATGACGGAGACCATCACCAGTACTTGTTCTTCTGCCATTGCTTGATTTCCGATTTTCTTGATCTGCTTACTCACTGTCCCGTCTTGTCTTTCCTTTGCAGACCTCAACGCGGAGCTGGACCGCCTGAGGTTGGCGGCGACAGCGGCGGCCAACCACGTGAACGCCCAGGGGGCGACCCTGGCAGATCGCCTTGAGGCGGTGCCTGGTCAGATAGACCAGGCTGCTCTTCATGGCGTGCGCCTCGGCACCGCACTTGGCTTGGCGGGGATGTCGTCCTGGACCGGGGACGACTACGCTCCGATGCCGACCGGCTTCCGCGGCGGGCTTCCCCACGAGGTCGACGACATCGAGGGCCTCCTAGCGGGGTACGACGCCCACGCCGACGCCATGGCCAACGCCACCAACCCGGAGTCCGTCCTCAACAAGCTCTTCACCGAAGAAGAGGAGTAGCTTGTATTAGGATTGGCGCGGGTTGTAAATAAAAATCTTAATGAAGAATGTTGGTCTTTTCCTTGTTCTTGCTTGTCCGTGATGGTGTTCATCTGTCGCATTTGCCTTTTTGCAAATTTTTCCTTAGCTAGAACTCAACCGCAACACTCTTCCCGAACGAAATCTCCCGAATCGCATGACATTACCTTAGCCGATTAGATCTCGGTCCTGTTCCACGACTTGACGGTTTGTAGTGTAGTACTTCAATTCTCTTTATCTTCTCCCGATAAACCTATCAGCTGAGAGATAAGATCAAACTGTTCACTTATACTTTTAAAAATCGACTAAAGGCGATACAACTGTATCGGCTATTTTTGTTCTGAAGACGATACACGCGATATCGGCTATTTCTCTTCAACTTCCTTCCTTTGCCCTGAAGGCGATTTTATTCAATCGGCTATACCACGTTTACGTCATAGTCACAATTAAGATCCAACTTCGATACTTGGATAAAACTTCTTAAGGTATCTCGCCATTGATGGCTCTAGTAAGTTCTTCCCCAAACAGCGTTTTCAATATATACGCATTGCCGGGTGCACAACCGACAACCCGAAAGGTCCTTCCCAATTCGGAGACCACTTGCCGAATGTTTTGTCTTTGGTACCAATCGGCAATATTGTTTTCCAAACCAATTCTCCTTTCGCAAATTGCTTAATTTTAACTCTCTTGTTGTAGTACTTGGCAACACGTATTTTATTCTTCTCAATGTTCTCCAAGGCCTTAAGACGAATCAAATGCAAATCTTCTAATTCATCCATCATTAAATCCTTATAATCTTTATCTCGAGGATCCTTTTGCAACTCAATTCTTCTTGATCCCGATTGCAACTCCCAAGGCATCACAAAGCATTATGTCCATAAACCAACTCATATGGAGATGCTTGTGTGGATCCATGGCAAGCCATTCGGTAAGCCCACAATGCTTCATTAAGGACCAAGTGCCATCTCCTTGGCTTCTCATCGATCTTCTTCTGGATAATCTTGATCATGATCTTATTCGACGCCTCTGCTTGGCCATTGGCTTGTGCATAATAAGGAGAAGAATTATACAACCTTATCCCCATGCTTTCGGCAAAGTCACAAAACTCTGAAGAAGTGAACTGAGTCCCTTGATCAGTTGTAATGGTCTGTGGGATCCCAAACCTATGAATTATATGCTCTTTGACAAAACTGATCATATTTTCTGATGTGACTTTTTTCAAAGGGATAGCTTCAACCCACTTGGTGAAATAATCTGATGCCGCAACACAAATTTGTGTCCTTTGCTAGATGGAGGATTAATCTGTCCAATTAAATCTATGCCCCATCCTTTAAACGGCCACGGTTTGATTATTGGGTTCGTGAGCAGATGCGGGTGCTCTTTGAACATTACCAAATATCGACAATCTCGACACCCTTTGTAATATTCAAAGCAATCCTCCAACATAGTCGGCCAAAAGTACCGTCTCTTCGATTATCCACTTCATTCGGTAAGCCGACTGATGTGCACCACAAGCTCCTTCATGAACTTCAAACATAATTTTCTTAGCCTCTTCTTGACTTAAGCACTTGAGCAACACTCCATCTATAGACTTGTGGTACAATTGATCATCAAGAAGTACGAATTTAAGTGCCTTATACCTGAGCCTTCGGGAAACTTTTTGAGATGGATCTTTCAGATAACTGATAATGTCACTTCTCCAGTCATCTTTTATCTGATCATAATTGAAAGCACCTTCTTCTGCTGTATAGACTTCATGATTTTCTCGATATCCAGAGGCCGCTTGAGCTAATTTATTTGCTTCTCCATTGTGCTCTCTGGGTATATGATGCAAAGTAACTACTGCGAAAAGCTTCTCGAAGTTCCCTACACTTGTTCATGGTACCCTTGCAAAGACATCATTTTTGCATTCATATTGTCTGTCATTAACCGATTGATTACCAATTCGAGTCACCAAATATTTCAACAAAGACAACAGCCTTCACTTCTATCAACGGCCGAAGCCCTCTAAGCAAAGCCTCATACTCGCTTGATTGTTAGTGACAGGATATTCAATTGAAAAAGCAAACTCAAATGTATTTCCACGTGGAGATACCAAAAGAATACCAAAGCACCACCACCTTTGTCGCATGATGACCCATCAAAAAATAATGCCCATGGGGCAATGTTAACCATATCAACAGACAAATCACGATGTTGAGTAATGAAATCGGCAATTGCTTGCCCTTTCACTGCTTTTGCCGATTCATATTTTAAATTAAACTCTGACAGTGCTAATACCCATTTGCCGATTCTTCCATTTAAAATCGGCATTGACAACATGTGTTTAATTACATCAAAACTAGATATCACCACACATTCGGCATTTAACAAATAGTGCCGAAATTTTGTGCATGAGTAATAAACACACAAACGAGCTTTTCTATAGCCGAATACCTTGTTTTAGGATCTAACAGTTTTCGGCTAAGGTAAGCTATTACTCTCTCTTTTCCATCAAACTCTTGCATAAGGGCCGATCCTATTGTTAGGCTATCGGCCGCCACATACTGACTTGAAAGGCTTCTCAAGTTGTGGAGGTACCAACACCGGTGGTGCCTTCATATATTGCTTGATCTCATCAAAAGCCTTTTTTGCCGTATGTCACCCTGCACAAATTTTTGATCTTTCTTGAGCTTCAACAATGGAGAGAAAGGCAATACTCTTTCGATAAATTGGATATGAATCTCCTCACAAAATTGATCTTGCCCAAGAATGATCGCAACTCGTAAGGTTAGTTGGGGGCACAACTTTGTCTATTGCTTCCATGCTCTTTTTCCCAACTTCTATCCCTCCTTTGTGGATCAAGAACCCCAAGAACTCACCAGCCCGAGACTCCAAAAGCACACTTATTTGGATTCATCTTTAAACCATGTTTCCTCGTGCACTCCGAGTCTTCCTCAAATCGGCTAAATGTCCCTCATGGTCTCTCGGATTTGACTACCACATCATCAATGTAAATTTCTACAATTTTGCCGATCAACTCATGAAAGATATAATTCATGGCTCTACGATAAGTTGCACCAAGCATTCTTTAATCCAAATGTCATTACCATCCATTCAAATAACCCAATGTGGCCGGGACATCCGAATGCGTCTTTGCAATATCTTCAACCGCCATGAAAATCGATTATAGCCGCATTGCCATCCATAAAGCCGATGACTTCATATCCTCGCGCTGCATCCACTAATAAATCGGCTACGGCATCGGGTAACCATCCATGGGAGTAGCTTTGTTGAGATCTCTCGAAATCTATGCATACTCTCATCTTTCCATTCTTTTTGTAAAAGGTACTATGTTTGAAATCCACTCTGCATACCTGCATGGCCGAATAAAGTTTGCTTCAATTAGTCTTTCAACTTCTTTCTTTACATCGGCCAATACCTCCTCTTTATAGATTTTTCGTGGAGGTTGTTTGAAAGGACGAAATCCAGGTTTTATAGGCAACTTATGTTCAACAATTAATCGATCCAATCCAGGCATCTCTCGTGTAATCCCAAGCAAAACAATCTTTGAACTCCTTCAAGCAACTCTATTAATTTCAATTTATATTCGGGTCTAAATTTGCACCGATATACATCGGCCTTGACTTTGTATTATCACCAACATTGATCTCTTCTAACTTGTCGGCCGACATGAAACCACGACCCAGCTTGCCTTTGTTGCCATCGATTGGATTGCCCATTAAAAGTTACTGTCAGAGCCGACTGCTTGGATCGGCTGTTGATCTCTGTCGAACACATTGACAGGACCTTCTTTCCATATTTTACCCGAAAGGCAGTCTTGTCCATCATATTCCCAATAAGCAAGCTCGGAAGTTGCAACACTCACTGAATCATCAGCTTGAACAACTTCTACATCATCTCCTATCCACTGAATAAGGATTTGATGCATAGTTGAGGGTACACAGCAATTAGCATGGATCCAATCCCTTCCCAGAAGCATGCTATATGCCCCCTTGCCATCAATGACAAAGAAGGTAGTGATCAAAGTCTTGGATCCAATCATCAGTTCCACATGTACTGCCCCACGAGTATCAGAAGCATTACCAGCAAAATCTCTAAGGATCATGTCAGTCTGCAACAAATCCTCACTTGTCATACCAAGCTTTCTGAAAGTAGCATAGGGCATAATATTGATAGCAGCCCCTCCATCAACAAGCATCTTGGTTAGAGGCTTGCCATTGACATATCCCTTCGGTATAATGGTTTTCGATGACGGTTTTTAAGCGGCTTGTCAAAGACCGCTTGCCGAGTCAACACAAGTTGAGCCATCGATCCCGGCATTCAGTTTCATCAAAGTCTGAGTACACTTCATCTTGAACTTCTTAATCTTCAGGGGCTCTAAACTCCAATGGGATAAAGAACACCATGTTAGTATCCCGAAGGACCCGTCCATCATCCTTTTTCTTAGGATGCCACACCGGTTTCTTTTCGGCTAATTCTCGCTTCAGCTCTTGATTCCTCAAACGCTGAACTCTTCTCTTCTGGCTTTTCCTCAATCCAGGAGGGCACCATTGACCTCTTTGCCATCTGTATGAGCTCTCTTCCGCATTATAGGCACTATTGTGAGCCCAAGCTTGGTCTGCAAATCTTTTCCTCCGATGTCCATCAAAACTGTTTATTTTTAGGCGCCGATCGTTCTCTGGAACTTTCATCCCAAGTCTATCATGAACGGGACGGCGGTTGACTCGAGATTGCCTGTACTCTGAATATTGATCACTGCATTCAGGGCAATTGTTCTGGCGAGCAACTTCAAGCCTTCATTCCAACAAGAAATCGAAGAAGGAACAGTTCCAATGCGACTGCTCTTGTTCTCTCCTGTACTCTTCTTGTTCTCTTTGGCGTACCTCTGCCTCATATCTTCGACGCTCTATCATGAATCTGCGTTCCTCTTCAATGTACTGCTGTTCCTCATCATACTCCATCTCCTTTTCCCTCTGCCACTTATTCAACAAGTGTTGCGTTGTAACTCTGTGCCTTGGCTCAGCGTGAATTCGGCAATTTCCCTTAGCTGCATCTGAAGTTTGACCTTTCTCTGTTCGGCTATTTCTGAACCGTACTTGTTGCACTTCCTCCTTGGTAACTTGCCGATTAGGGTCAACAGCACCACTCTCTTTGGCTCTTTCAGAGGTCAAAACCTTCATCTTTCCCTTTTCCTTGGACTCACTAGCATCAACCATGCCTATAGAGAAAGAGACCATGTTCTGAGGGAATGGGTTTTTGTCTACTTTCATCTTGCCATCAAATCTCAAGTGTCCATCTTGAATAGCTTTCTGAATTTTTACTCTGAACACTCGGCAATCATTGATATGATGAGAACCTGTATCATGAAACCCACAGTACTTTTTATCCTTCACCCCTTCGGGGCGCAGCATAGGATGTCCTTCTGGCAGCTTGATGCGTCCCTCTTGAATTAGATATAAAAAGAGCTTATCTCGCCCTTCTCGACATCAAAATCATAAGATCCCTTTTCTTTGCTTCACCCATCGATGTGACCAAAGTAGGCTCTTTCGTCCAGTTCAACTCTGCAGCAAAGCTACTTCATCTTCATCTTCATATTCAGATGCTTCTTCTAGAAATCCCTGATACATGTCAACAGTTGCACTGTTCTTCTGAAAACGAGCATCTCTTCTGAATCCTTGGGCTTGATTGCTCATTGCTGTCAACTTTTGTGCAAGCTGTCCAAGATCTTCAAACTCCATACCAAATAGCTTGTCTCTGATATGTGGCAGCATGCCTGCAATGACCAATTGCGAGTTGGTCATCGGGAATAGTCAGAGAATAGCACATGTTCTTCGCTTCTCTGAATCTACAAAGATATTCCATTGGTGTTTCGGTAGTCTTCATCCTCATAGCCCACAGATCAATCATCTTCTTCTCATTGGTTCCTGTGTAAAAGTATGCATGGAACTTTTGCTCCAATTCGCCCATGTTCTAATGGAATTGGCCGGTACGTGAAGCAAACCATGTGAAAGCCGGCCCGTCGAGACATAGGAAAATATCGATTCTCCAAGCTTCATCACTAGCGGCTTCTCCAAGTTGCATCAAGTACCTGCTAACATGTTCAATGGTACTAGTGTCATCTTGACCAGAGAATTTAGTCAAATCTGTTGGTGGCTTTACTCTTGGTGGAAGAGCTACTCTATTGTACCACTCTGGAAAGGGAGATTTGTATGCATATGTCTGATGCTTTGGTTTAAGGCCGAATTGATTCTGCATCATATCAGCCATTCTGCTTAGGAGGACATCATTTGCATCTTGTGCCCCCTGCCTTCCAGAAGGTACTCCTGACGCACTCATATACCCTGGATTCGGCAAAGCACTCAGAGCGCTGTAATCAGTAAATTCATTGTACCCATCTCCATAGATACTCTTCTGCAATCTATTTGCCACTGGGGAGATCTTGTAAGCAGATGCAGGTATGTCTGTTGTTGCACCAAAAGCTACTTGACCATGAGTCTGTTGCTCGGTGATAGGAGGCTTCTCTTTTTCATCATGAATAGCTCCATCCTTGCTTGTACCGATCATCTCTCCTGCCCCAGTTGGCTTCCCTGAAGACTGCTGAGTGTTGAAGTACACTGGTCCAGCAAGCTCTCCAAATCTTGCGGAAGTATCAGCCATGATCTTGCGGAAAGTGCCCAGAAAAGCTGTGTTGTGATTCAACATAGTGTCTCCCACGCCTTTGTAGATGGCTCCAACTACCCTTTGCATCTCTTCCTCGTCGGTAATATCGATCGACCGGCGAGAATAACGCGTGGCGTGATTGCTTGATCATCACTCGCCACTCTTGTTCTTGGAAAAAGACATTAGACATTTCGCTGAAACTTGTTTCCATTGCGGCTGCAGCTCATCCAAGGTCACGTTTAGAACGTGGCGTTGTCAATTTCCGATCCCATTTTAGGCGAGAAGTGGTCCCACCGGCGTGCCAAAAAGTGTGTTGACACAAAATGTGGCGCACCGTGTCTCACACACGGCAAGCCGGAAAGCCTAGCTTCAAATCGGGTGCCGGGTGTCGAATCCGGTGGCATGCCGATCGATTTGACTGAAAATCGACAAGGGATAAAACGGTAAGATCATAAACCGGAACGTGCTTGGGTGAGACCAGATAGTTCCATCTTTACGGCCCTGAAGCCACTTACGACGACACATAGCTATAGAAGCTATCTGCCAACAGATTGCAGTTCATTCGGCTAAAGTGACATAACTGGTGTAAACAGAACGAACTTGCCGAATTCGGTAAATGAAGACATGTTTGAACAAGATTAAATTATTGAAGCATATCAAACTACATCTCAGGTTTAAAGCATCATCAAGCACTAATAACTAAAGATGAGTAACTTATAAATGTAAATCTACTAAACAACACATGCATAGGCTACTCCAACTAGTCTACGCACGTCTAGCCTTCATAAACCCGTCGAGCATAAACCCAAGCAAGCTAATCCACCGCATGATACCACTCGCTATGAATTTACACCACTCCTTACTACTAGATCAATCCACCGCATGATACAATCTAACAATAAAGAGCTAAAAGCACATAATTACCTAACAGATCTATAAATACTCGCTACATGTATAAGCATAACCGTATCGGCAAGATTGCCGAATCGGGGTCCATGAAGAAGGAACAAACAAGTAACATGTAAAAGAAACCTATCAGATTAAACCGATCTCTAGTCCACCGGATGACTAGCTCTAGAGTAACCCAAAGACCTGCATCTGCCGCACGGTACCCGGTCCTGTCAAGGCTTATCTACATCTAACATGAATGAACCCACAACACGTGACAATCTAGATCGATCTAATTCGGCTATATGAGCTTGATCTACTTGATATTGAATAAGCATGAAGGGAACGATCAACAAGCCGAAAAAGTATCAATCTAGATTGGGCAAAAGAGTGTTGCAAATAATTAAACATTAAATAAAGCAAGCAACACGTGATAACTTAATGAATCTATTAGATCATGCCAAATCTAAAAGAGCCGATAACTATCTTTACTCATGTCTTAATCCGCCGCACGATACAAGGCACAAGCAAAAACTTCCCATCATTAAGCTTAAATCCGCCGCACGATACTAAGCAAAACGGATGAGACTACTTGCATCATAATCTAAATCCGCCGCACGATACTAGACATGATAGCAAGGTTGCCGGGACTTACGGAGGTCGACGGATCGATTGGCCCTCTCGAAGAACTCGACGACACGACTAAAGGACTCGAAGGGTGGCGCGTAGCCGGTTGTATTGAATTGGTTGTGAACCCTTATTACAATGGTCGAGGGTTTATATTTATACCCGGATGAGAACATGAGTCCTAAGCACTTACAAACTATCTAACCAAAATTGGAAAGACAAAGACACGCTAACTCTATCCATAATCGGAGTCCTTGACCATCATGACTCCTTCCCTTTTCGATCAGCTTCCCTTTTCCTTTTTCCGCCTTCAAACAAAGCAGTTGCCGACCGCTTGGCCATTTGCCGAACACATGGAAATTTGCCGACCGCATATGCATTTGCCGAATCCCTCTCTCTGCCACCTGCGGGTCCACCTGTCATATTCCTGACCAAATTCTGGTGTTAACACTTTGTCAGCAGAGGCTGGCTACCACTACCATGGAGGAGCCCGGCAGCAACGCGTCGCCGTGCGTGACCTGCATGAAGTCCGGATGCCCATCCTTCTACAGCCGTGGGTGCGATCTTTGTGTCGATCTGCAAAAGGATACTATTACTACTATGTGACATCCAGAGGTCACTTCGATTGCTTATGTTTCTGCCAACAATCGTGTGTTGACTGAGTGAGGGTGTGTTGGCTTCCATAAGGGCGCTGAGAAATAATCCCCGTGTATTGGGGCTATCGTGTTGTGTTATATTGTACTGCCTCCCAAATCAATAATACAGTATGGTTTCCACTTCAAAAAGGAAAACAAAAATAGAGGCCTGTCTATTTGAGCTCCATTTGGCGGGGCTATATAAACAAGTAACAACTCAACAACTCCATCTCTTTATTACAGTGCACAAAAGAGTTAAAATTAGTTAAAAACAGTGATATCATCAGTTTCTACTATCTTTTAATAGAGAGATAAAAACAATTCTTTCTAGTTAGGAGCCAGAAACAAAGCCAGCCAAATAAAGCTGAACAAAATGGAGTTTTTTTTTCACATTATGTGTGCTCTTACCACTCCTTTAGGCACTGAGTTGTCACCATGGTTATTAGGAAACGATCGGACCGCGGATCGACCGGTAAAAGACTCACCTAGAACGGTCCAGTTCACTTTAAAAACCTTTCATGCACTTGTACATGTAAAAAGTGCTTGAATCGACCGTTTTTCTATTGAACTAGTGAACCAGCAATATGAACCAGTGGGTCATAGCTGATTTATAACTTTTTATGATTGATAATGTTTATTTTGGCTATTTCTTCATCTGACAAATTGATAGTAATGTTGTTTACAAAATCTATATTTCTCTAATAAGTTTTCTAAAAACTACTAGAGAGACATATATGAACAATGTTAGAACGACCTCGGATTGAGAAACACCCAAAATAAAGTTTGTAGATTTATGAGAAGTTATGAAATGTTGTAGTTGAAATTTTTTCATTTGAGTTCATCTTATCATGAAAAACCAAGTTCAAATTTCAAAATATTAAATTTAATTTTTTCGAATGGCCTCGGATGGGAAAAAACCCAAAATAAAGTTTGTGGATCTCAAAAGTTAGGAAACTTTATAGTTGAAAACTTTGTCGAGTTCATCTTGTCATGCAAAACTATGTTAAAATTTTAAAAATTTCAAATTCAAATTTCATAAATGACCTTGGATGAGAAACTTCCTAAACGGAAATTATAGATCTAAAACTTTATAGTTGACAACTTTTTACTTGAATTCGTTTAGAGCCTCAAACAAACATTTTTTTCTTGACTTTGTATGATATATTGGGAACCAAAAGTACATATAGACACATGTGATGGTGAAGTGCAATGGTTAGGTGAGATAACATGCAAGAGAGAGAGGGGTTATGAGTTTGAATCCCACCAGCTGCAAAGTACGCGATTTTTGTGAAAAAAAAACAGGCGCGGTACCTCCCTTAATTTTTAAATTTACCGAGTGCCGCTGGCACTCGATAAAGAACCTGAATCCGGTAGTGTACACCTGTCAAGTGTGCCCTCCATATGCTCACATGCATGGTGTCACCCCTCCCCACATCGACCTAATAGCATCAGCGGTGTATGGATCCAAAGATGATACTTAGTGGACCCCACGAATGATTAAATACCATCTAATGTGTACTACCCAACCTGCACATTGCAGATGCTCTAAAGGGCAGATGTATCTATGCCCACGCTCAGGGCCACCATTGTCGGGGCAAGCATATGAGCTTCACCCATGCATGGGATTCACATTGCAAGTATTTGGTTGACTTCCAAAATTTGTCAAATCTCACATTTGGCTTGCCAATTTGTTGGTAATTTTTTTGCCCAACTTTTGGCTTGTCAAATCCTTGGTGTGGCAAATCTTAGTAGCCAACTAAGAGCCTGTTTGGTATGGCTACAGAGCTGAACTCCATGCCAGAGTCAGGTGGAGCTAGCCAAACACCCCCAACTCCAAAAAATATTAGAGCAACCGAACTCCATGGAGTTATTGGAGCTCTAGTACAAATTTTCGGAGCACCTCTTCTCGTTCTCCACAATGGTTCAAAATAGACCTAGACGTGGAGTTGGAGTAAAATTACCCGCAATTGTCACTGGTTACACACTCCCATCCTCGAATCGTTATTTTCTTTTGTTTGTTTCACCTCCAGTCTTCACGCGTCGGCGGCCCCTTCCTGGCCACGAGCTCGCGGGTCGGTGCTGCCCCCTCTCCCCACCTCTCTTCCCGCCCCTCCCCGCCTTCACTCCTTCACTCCTCCAACCCTAAACCTAAACCGCCGCCCAGAGCTCGCCTGCAACCCTATGGTAGCGCTACGGCCTCCGGCAGGCGGAGTTCCCTTGCGCGGACGTCGAGGCCCCCCTGGTGGGCGGCGCTGGCGGCCGTCGCCAACGCGGTGCTCCCCTGTGTGGACCGCCTCCTCCTGGCCCACTCGTGCGTCGCACTAGGGCTACCGCTACCATGTTTGTCACACACCTCGTCAACTAGGGCCATCGGCCTCTTCACCCACTATAGCGCCAAGTTTTCTGGGTAGCGTACGACGAGTCTAGTAAGGAATCGAGATGGATCCGGTCGTCGGCAACTAGACGGACACCAATCTCTTCAACCTTCGGCTGCTGCGCCTCCCCATCGCCTCTGTAATGGTCAAGTTTCTCCATAGCAACTAGGAAAAGATGATGACAGGTGGGTCCATTCAGAGGGCAAAGTGGACAACTACAATATTAAAACACTGTTCTGGAGCTGAGAGTATTGTTGCAGCCAAACACCCCTAAAAACAACTCCAACTCCGCTCAGAGCCAGCTCCACCTGGATTTCTGGAGTAGAGCTGCTCTGTCTGGAGTTGGAGCCATGCCAAAGGCTCTAAGGGCCTATTTGGTAGGGATTCACCGTAGTAAAATGTGAATCTGGATCAGGGATTCACCGTGAATCAGATCCACCGTGAATCAGAAATAGACCGTGGATCCACTGAAACACTGTTTGGCAAAACAACATATCCAGATTCACACACCTGCTTGATGCGGCCAGGATCGCTATCGGCGCGTGCGCCACGGTGTCACGCTCGACACTGAGCAGTGGCAGCGCGCCCTCGTCACGGAACACAGCTTCGGTAGGAGATCTGGGAACGCGACGAGGTTCCAGAGTATCCCGTCTGCTGCAGCCTGTGTTGCTGGGTGTTGGCGACGTAATTGGCTTGGAGCATGACCACATCGCTGCGCGTGGCCATGGCGGCCGACGCGTCTGTTGACGGCAATTATACCCTGTTTTCACCCCATGAAAAGCCATCAACAGTGGTCACAATTCAGAGCTACACCTAGCAAATAAGTAATGACATAGGTACAATTGACTTAGTTCCAGATGTACGTCTCATTATTTGGGTGCAGGTGCAAACAGGCACTTTCAGTATTCGGAAGCTACAAATGAAGGTAGAACAACCAACCAAGATGGCCAATGACCAAGCCAACTCCACATTCATCAATGTCGTAGCCTCTGGAGACAGTGTGCAAAAGATGAGCACAAAGGTCGGGTCGGCCGACCTGACATTTGTGGGTCCAATACCACCATTGTGCTTAGAATTGCATGGTAAAGCTACCTACAAAAGATGGCCCTTTGATTCCACCAAAGTGTTGGGTCGAGATGGACTAGAGGGGGGGTGAATAGTCCTTCCTAAAAACTTACGCGCCGGCTAATTGTTGATGTCTATTAAGTGCAACTGAAATAAAGAGGGTTCCGCAAGCGCACAGAATATATCATCGTAGCATTTTAACCGGGAGTAATCCAGGTATCGTTATTTATAATTTTACCACTGGGAAGGGAATGCACTGGATAATGAGTGATGAGCAATGCACATGCTATAATGGAGAGCTTAACCTTGTACGTATCAATCATCTCATACGGGGTAAGTGTCACATAAAATATAGGAATGAATGATAAATGACATAAGATAAATGAGAGCATTTAGCCACATAAAATAATAGTAATAAGCCATCTCAACTTAGCACTCTAAGCTTATAACACTAGCATGGACTAGGATGATCTAGGGTATAATCCTATGTTATTCTAACTATAAAGTCAAAGCATACAATGATTAGTGCAAGAACATCTAGCAATCATGGCGGGAAAAGGTTACATCTATGCATAGTGATATTACCGAGAAGACAAGAGACATAGCAATGACTTCAATGTAATAGGTTTGTTCGCTAGACCTATACTCGGGAGAAGGGCTACAAAGGACTCAACAGACTGTCACTCCCGCGATCTACCTCACGATCCGGAATATAGGGTGCAATCGCGAGATAAATACGGTATAGGCACCATGCCTACACAATATCTACCACTCACCCATTGGCCTAATGAGCAAGCGCTATACGATCCTATGCATAAACATAATTCTAGTCCAACTATGCTAAACATATAATCAAAGTAAACTAAGAACGATATAATTGAGAACATAATCAAATAGAGCAAAGTCAAGTCTCGATATAATAGAATAGAATAAAGTACTACTCATAGTATCACGAACAATGATGAATATTACAAGAATGTAGAGGGGAATTACCAAGAACTCCGATAGATCCGGACTCCAAGCTAGGCTTGATTCCCTCTAGATCTATTCCTATGTAGCTATGCTACTAAACTATGGAGCTCTAATTGAGATGGTGGCTCGGCTTCTCACGAATTCGATGAGAGAATGAACTCTTGAATGAATTAGGGTTTCACCCGGGGCACGGGGCTCGAATATATAGCCCCCTAGGATGAACCACGGCCCTCGGATCAAACCGACCTAAATGGACGATAATTATTCATCCTCAAAGGCGGTGGAGGCGGGATCCACGAGACTCCACCCGATTGGTGGAGGTGGGGAGTCGGCCGACTCCCCCGGGTCGGCCGACCGGCCACCCCCGCCAGTGGGCCCCGGCTTCCGGGGTTTGCCTTCTCGGAGTCTTCTAGATTATACAATTTTACCCGTTCGGTCTTTATCTCTATGTAATCATGACATGTGGGCCTCCTTTGGTTCTCTTTCGATAACCCCCGCTGAGAAATAGACAATCACCAAAACTCGTGGAATTACATCGGTGTAACCCCTATATCTAACGGGTGAACTCATATTAGTCCTTTCTCTCTTGCTGTGTTGACGGTATAAAATTGATACTTAACGACCGTCAACAAACTCCCCAAGCTTACCTTTTGCTCGTCCCCCGAGCAAGGATAGACTCAGTGATGGATCGGGAGTTGCTACAATACTTTCACTCCTCACAAGTACACATGCGTTCAAACAAGAACTCTCCTCGGATTAGAGTGAACTATTCGACTCAAAACTCACTCATATTACCTTTCACCATGGGGCTTGTAACCGTCACTTGGGTCTTGAGTAGTTGAAAGATAGAACGGTCAAGTCAAGCGCCATGTTTCTCGCTCTTTGATCAACTATTATCCCGGAGTTTTTGCAAGGTTTGAAATAAAACTCAGAGTTCCTTGTATGAACCTTTCAAGTCTCTCATTTGTGGTATTTTTGGATCCTTTCTAAGGCATGAGTAGTGTATGCCTTCTCTCTTCTCTCACAATATGTGGTATTTGTGAAACTAAGGCATAGTGGAAAGTGCCTTCTCTCTCACCCTACTTTCTAATAGGCTTATATGGAGCTCATAGGTGGGGAGACACTCAAACTCACTTGCATATATTGCACGGTTAAGACATGGATCCATTAGGAACTAAAATAATAATAAAGTCATATGTGCATGTGAATGAGGAAATGGAATGGATGATAAGATGATGGTAGGATGATGATGGTAAGGAAATGATTATGAGGGGTACTCAACTGGTGAACATCTACTTCTACACTCGCTCCTTTGGGGATAACATGACTCCCTTTATTTGGAAACCTTGAAACTTCTTGAATGGAAGGACTTGGCTACTCTTTCTTTTTCTTTCTTTCTTCTCTTTTTTTTTTTTTTAGAGCAACCAATCCTCTGAAAACGAAACTTTAGCACAGGGAGTGTACAACTTAAAATGATAATGACTGGAGCTTTTATGTAGGCAAATAGAACGGCGATGATTATGTCTAGATGTTCACTCCCAGAATAGGAGTAGAACCTTTTCGGGATGATGTGAAATGAATGGCGTATGTATATGTGGATGGATGAATGGATGGATGCGTACTCCGGTGTAGGAGCAAGATATAAGTGCGTGTCTCTAAGGTAGAGATAGCACAATATGTGGGGAATGCGTACTCCTAGGGTAGGAGCAGCATAAGTGCGTATCTCCAGGGTAGAGATAGCACAATATGTGGTGGATATAGATCTATATGTGGGTGGTACTTCGAGGAACAGAAGTAGCACAGAATGAATATAACATTTATAAAATGGGTGCATGCTTCTGAGGACAGAAGTAGCATAGATCAATGGATGGAGAGCACATAGTATTGACTTTACCTGCGTGACTAATTCCTTATGGGTCCACAGCATAACCACACTCAATGCCTATAAAGTCTACACTCAAACCTACAATATGATCTATATAAACGAGATGGGTCTTTCCTAATCTAGTAAGCATGAATATATGGTGTGGTAGGAATTTAAACTCTCATCATAAAGGAACTCATCATGCAGAATTTAATATTTTCACGAGATAAATTCTCTAGAACTCTAGTATCTCTAGTAACAAGATGGACAAATGACTCAAAACCTTCCCATATCATACCCGTCAACCTCCTAGACTTAGATCCCACAAGTTTTAGGTTCAGAGCAAATCTCAAGTCTAAACAGTTGTGTCCAAAACTCGGGAGAGTGCAAGGTTGAAAACTAGGCACTTGAAAGGAATTACGGCAGAGAGCAACTATTCATCATCTCCATGTAGAGTTTATTCTAGGGATCACTTTTAAAGACAGATTGCAAGAGCTCTCCAAAAATAGAAAAGATAAATAAGGAAATCTTTACGGGTTTCTATGGTTATGCATCTTTTTTAATGGTTTTAATAAAGCATACATTAATAAAGCATAAATAGATAAGTTGGAGACACTTAGCTTGGTACACGGGGGATGCTCTCCCCCAAATTTGGATGTTGACATAGTCTCGCTAATGTTGGCGACAGCACCGAAGACGTTCTAGTCCTCCGGGAGTGTTGTAGATAGTTGTTGTTGGATACGGCATTCAATTGTCGCGGGCAAAGCACTCCGACGGGGACTGGATGTCCTTCGCCTGTTGGCTCTTCTTGATCCTTGATGTTTCGTGAAGCTCAAATAGACAACAAAGCTTGTGGAACTAATTAAGTGTTAGTGATAAAACCTCTAGGCCTTGGTTGTTTAGAACTTTCCTAACTTAGACTTGTTCTAACGGGATCACAAGAAATATTTTTATCTTTTTATTATTTAAGGAATGCGAGACAGGGAAAATAAATATCTTTGAGAAATTATTTTTGTGCCACCACGGTGAATGGTTATCCACATGGGGCTTAATGATTTTCGGATGCAAATGCACAACATCTTTATTTTCTTTTCAAATGCGGATATAAAAGAGTAAAGATGCAAATAAGATGCAAGTAGGAAATAAATATGCTAAGGTAAAAATATAATGCTGAAAAGTAATCGATAAATACCAAGTTACCTCTTGGCGCGGCGTTCGGTGGTTTTAAGTCCTCCGAACAGGGACTTGTCATGTTCGCTCATTTTTCAAGGGCGCATTGGGGCGCCTCGGATGATGTCGCCTCTTGTGTTGAAATCATTTCGATTTTACTTTTACCTTCCACACCTTCTTTGTTGGAGAGGATGACCTTGAGGAGGAAGCTTCTTGGATCACTTGTTTCTCTTCTGTTGGTAGTACCTCTTCGGGTTCTACAATGTTCTTCTCTTCGGGGTACCGGTCTTCATATCTTGACACTTCTCCCTTATAGTCAGCCCATCCATCTGTAATGATGTTCTCTTTGTTCTGGCGACGGGTACGCTGCCTTCTCCTTGTTCTGTTCTTCTTGGGCTCCTCAGTGATTATGTAACTATTGTTGAAGTAGCGGCGTACCTTCTCAGTGGGAAAATGGAAATGAATCTCTCCTGTTCCAATATAGATGATAGCTCTGGTGGTGTTCAGGAATGGTCTTCCTAGGATGATTGGAGGATCGTAGTCATCTCCCATGTCAATGACTAGGAAGTACGTAGGGACATAATGGTCATCTATCGGATGAGGACATCCTTCACTTCTCCTTCGACGAAGCGGAATGTCCGATCGCCATCCGCTTTTGTGCATAGGTGGGCTCCAAAGGCATAGTGCCATATAGATACTCATAAGTTACCTTGGCCATGATGTTGACGCCGATCCGGTGTCACGACATGCCTTTATTGAAAGAGCTTCGTTGATGGAGCATTGAATGGTTGGGACACCGGGTCATCCTTCTTGATCGACGTGGGGACCGAGTAAGTGGTCATGCTCCTTGTGGACTGCGGTGACCATCCTCACTGTCTCCGTCTTCTTGGTCTTCTTATTCTTGTTCTTGCTCTTCTTAGCTGGATTCTTTTTCTTCTCACCGTTCTGTGATGAGGATGTGTTGGGAGGCTGCAGCACTCTGTTCTTGAAGAAGAAGGTTTCTCTTTTGCCCTTGATGTTGAAGATGATCTTGGCGGTGTTGGCATACATGATGGCTCCAGCGGTGTTCAAGAATGGTCGTCCCAAAATGACGGGGGACCTTTCATCACCGCCCGTATCCACTACCACAAAGTCTGTTTGGAACATACGAGTTGCCTACTCGTACACATATGTCTTCAAGTACTCCCAAAGGGACACGGAGTGACCGATCCGCAAGCCGTAAGCACATAGTTGTGTATGCTAAGGGGCATCCGAATAGCTTCTCATATATCACTCTTGGCATAATGTTGATGCTTGCACCGAAGTCACGATTGCCTCATTAAAGTTAGTACTTCCAATGGAGATCGGAATGACTTGGTCTCCCCGGATCGCCCTTCTTGATTGGCGAGTTGAGTCTATCCATGACCCCTTCGATGGATCACTCCGGCTATCTTCTACATTGAATATATCAACAAGATTTGCAGTCTCGAGCTCTTCGGTTTGTCCCCGGTTTACCTTGACCAGTGGAGGGAGCAAGGTTAACAAGCTGTTGTACCGTGACTCAAGTATCTTGTTGAAGCCGAGCCTGACTCTTGATGGCATTGGAAAAGCCATCCATCCCGTTGCCGAGTGTCTCTAGGACCTTGTCATTTGATGTCGGCTTTTTGGACAGATTGTCCATCATCTTGCCTTGATTCAAAGCACTAACTCTCTCAAAGGCGGCTGGTTGTAATTATTGTAAGAGGAGTTGTTACCTTGATAGTTGCCGAATAATTGCACGAGTAGTTAGGCCTCTGCTGTTGATTCCAACCTTGATTCGCGAGGACGATAGTAATTATTGTTGTTGTTATTGAGGTAGTTCACGTCCTCCTTCAGCTCGGGGCGTTAGCACTTTGTGTGCCCAGTCTCTCCACACTCTTCACATGTCATGCGAGCATCATGTATATGCATGACTTCTTTCTTCTCTGGGGCTCTCTCATCGAGCCTCTTCATTAGCAAATCCATTTTGGCAGACAGCATGTCTACCTCTTTCAGCTGGTGCATTCCTCCACCTCTCTTGCGAGTCTGAGTTCTTTCTTCACTCCAACCTTGGTTGGATGCCATCTTTTCCACAAGAGCTGTGGCTTGAGGAATAGTGAGTGATAAGAATGCACCTCCAGCAGCAGCATCCATCGTCTCACGTGTGCTGTTGCTGAGCCCATGGTAGAATGTCTGCATAAGCAGCCAATTCTCCATGCCATGATGAGGACACTCGAGGATGTAATCTTGAAAGCGCTCCCAAGCTTCCGGGGACAGTCTCATCATGGTGTTGCTTTGAAAGCTTGATATCTTCCCACGAAGAGCATTTGTCTTGCCCATGGGGAAGAATTTCGCCAAGAAATTAGTGGAACATAATGCCCACGTAGTATTCTTCTCCTTATTGGCGTAGAACCTTGCTTCACTCTCCCCAAGAGTGAGAATGGGAAGAGGCGAAGTAGTATAGCATCTCGGGGACATCCTTGATAGTGAATGTGCTACAAATCTCCAGGAAGTGTTGGAGATGAGCACTAGCATCTTCATGGGCCTTCCACGTAACCGGCTTGCTTGCACCATGTTGATCGAGCGCAAGCTTGAGCTCAAAAGCTCCCTCGATGTCCGCAGCTGGTCCAAGCACGAATGTTGTCCGTAGTGGGAGCTGAGAACTCGCTGAGTGACTTGTTCGCCATGGCTTCAAACGCTGGTGTCAAGTCTCGAACAAAAGGTTGACTTTCTGCTTCTGACAAACTTCCAAGTTGAGTTGATGATGATGATGATTGATTGGTCTTCTTCAACCTGCTTCTGGCTTTCCCGAATAAAGCTTCGGATCGTCAATATAATTATCGGGAAGAATTGTCTTTTTCATACATTACCCGCATAAGATATAAAATAGACGAAAGACAAGGGTAAGGCTGTATGAGTAGAGAATGGTGACAAAGTGCTCAATCTCATTATGTAGTGCAATGCTGCTCATTATCCATTGGCTTTCAACCTTCCCCGGCAACGGCGCCAAAAATGCTTGTTGATGTCTATTAAGTGCAACTGAAATAAAGAGGGTTCCGCAAGCGCCTGAGAATATATCATCGTAGCATTTTAACCGGGAGTAATCCAGGTATCGTTATTTATAATTTTACCACTGGGAAGGGAATGCACTTTGGATAATGAGTGATGAGCAATGCACATGCTATAATGGAGAGCTTAACCTTGTCGTATCAATCATCTCATACGGGGTAAGTGTCACATAAAATATAGGAATGAATGATAAATGACATAAGATAAATGAGAGCATTTAGCCACATAAAATAATAGTAATAAGCCATCTCAACTTAGCACTCTAAGCTTATAACACTAGCATGGACTAGGACGATCTAGGGTATAATCCTATGTTATTCTAACTATAAAGTCAAAGCATACAATGATTAGTGCAAGAACATCTAGCAATCATGGCGGGAAAAGGTTACATCTATGCATAGTGATATTACCGAGAAGACAAGAGACATAGCAATGACTTCAATGTAATAGGTTTGTTCTGCTAGACCTATACTCGGGAGAAGGGCTACAAAGGACTCAACAGACTGTCACTCCCGCGATCTACCTCACGATCCGGAATATAGGGTGCAATCGCGAGATAAATACGGTATAGGCACCATGCCTACACAATATCTACCACTCACCCATTGGCCTAATGAGCAAGCGCTATACGATCCTATGCATAAACATAATTCTAGTCCAACTATGCTAAACATATAATCAAAGTAAACTAAGAACGATATAATTGAGAACATAATCAAATAGAGCAAAGTCAAGTCTCGATATAATAGAATAGAATAAAGTACTACTCATAGTATCACGAACAATGATGAATATTACAAGAATGTAGAGGGGAATTACCAAGAACTCCGATAGATCCGGACTCCAAGCTAGGCTTGATTCCCTCTAGATCTATTCCTATGTAGCTATGCTACTAAACTATGGAGCTCTAATTGAGATGGTGGCTCGGCTTCTCGAATTCGATGAGAGAATGAACTCTTGAATGAATTAGGGTTTCACCCAGGGGCTGGGGCTCGAATATATAGCCCCCTAGGATGAACCACAGCCCTCGGATCAAACCGACCTAAATGGACGATAATTATTCATCCTCAAAGGCGGTGGAGGCGGGATCCACGAGACTCCACCCGATTGGTGGAGGTGGGGAGTCGGCCGACTCCCCCGGGTCGGCCGACCGGCCACCCCCTGCCGGGTGGGCCCCGGCTTCCAGGGTTTGCCTTTCGGAGTCTTCTAGATTATACAATTTTACCCGTTCGGTCTTTATCTCTATGTAATCATGACATGTGGGCCTCCTTTGGTTCTCTTTCGATAACCCCCGCAGAAATAGACAATCACCAAAACTCGTGGAATTCTGTCAATGTAACCCCTATATCTAACAGGTGAACTCATATTAGTCCTTTCTCTTGCTGCGTTGACGGTATAAAATTGATACTTAACGACCGTCAACACTAATCGAAACAAATGCAGAATTAAAACTATCGGTCTAGCCAAGACTAACCCCCACTAACTACAACTCTAGTAGCACCTTGTAAAAGATCCTAAACAAGAAGCAAGGTGCTAAACTAGCTAGTGCTCTCCTAAACAATTCTAGCTTGCAAGGTCACACAAACCTAAGCAACTAGTACTTTGGGAAACCGGGGAGCACCTACACAATTCTAAAGAGCAAAAGCACAAAGCCAAACCTAAACTCACTAGATGCTCAAGGACAAGGCTACACAAGATGAACCCAAGAACGCAATTCACTTAACTACACAAGCTAAGCAAAACACTTACACTACTTCTAGCTACACAAGTGTAGGGTCGAGATGGACTAGAGGGGGGAGGGGGGTGAATAGTCCTTTCTAAAAACTTACGCACCGGCAAACCGAAACAAATGCGGAATTAAAACTATCGGTCTAGCCAAGACTAACCCCCACTAACTACAACTCTAGTAGCACCTTGTAAAAGATCCTAAACAAGAAGCAAGGTGCTATACTAGCTAGTGCTCACCTAAACAATTCTAGATTGCAAGGTCACACAAACCTAAGCAACTAGTACTTTGGCGAACCGGGGAGCACCTACACAATTCTAAAGAGCAAAAGCGCTAAGCCAAACCTAAGCTCACTAGATGCTCAAGGACAAGGCTACACAAGCCGAACCCAAGAGCGCAATTCACTTAACTACACAAGCTAAGCAAAAACACTAATACTACTTCTAGCTACACAAGCAAGAAGGTACTCAACTAGCTACACAAGCAAAAGAGCACAAGAGCCACTACACAAGCTAAACAAGAATGTAATAATGTAAATACAAGCTTGAGTTAGAGAGGATGCAAACCATCGCAAAGTGTGGACACAAGAAGACACGGTGATTTTTCCCCTGGTTCACTTGGTCGCCACCAAGCTACGTCCAGTTGTGGCGATACACCGACTTGGTGACGAGATGGCCGCTCAATTTGGCTCACTGCCAAAAACCCCTCCGGGGAGCCCCAACTCCAATCAACACAAGACCGGGATCCTCCAAGCCACGATCAACTAGAGTAGCCAATTCGCGCTCCGCGGGGAAGGCTCAAGAACCCCTCACAAATCCTCCTCCGGAGCACCGACAATCTCCACGGGTGCTTCAACGAAGTCACAATCCACCAAACCGTCTAGGTGATAACAATCACCAAGAGTAACAAGAAATCTCTAATTGCAATCACTACCTAGTGCCACAAATATGAATCCCGAAATGCATATGCACTAGGTTCCCAATCCCCTCTCAAATTAGCCATAGTCTTGAGATGAAACACAAAGAGGGAAGGTGGATCTTGAAGCTCTCATCCACACCAACACATGGCTTCCACTCTCTCTAGAATCTTAGCTCAAATCATGGAGAGAAGAGAGGGAAAGGATGAACCCTAACTCCAAGAGCAAAGAGGAAGGGAAGCAGCTCACTGTGCTCTGTTTCTAATCTAGGCAACTCACCGAGAGGAGCAGCTAGCCGAGCAGCCGGCCGACCTTTATCCGAGCTGACCAATGGTCGGCCACAACGGTCGGGAGCCAGGCTCCACACACGCTCCCCTCCGCTCTCGGCAACGGTCGGCACGGCAGCTCTGCGCAGGCACCCCCACGGCCCTCTGTCCAGCGGCGCTCCTCTGGACACAGAACGAGCGGCCGCGGCTGCTTCCAACGAGCGGACCAAGTATCAGGAACAGAGCGGGCAACTTCTCGGTCGATCGTTGATGACCAGCGGTGCTCCTTTCAGCCCAAGCAAACAGCGTGGCCAGCAAATGGCGGCCCAGCTCCCTTCTTCCTGCTCGCGGCCCAAGGCCGAAGCAAGGCGGCGGCCCAGCTCCACATCGTGAGCAGCTTAGGCGAGCAGGTGGCACACCGAGCGGAGCCAGCGAGCAGCAGCGGCTGGCCAGCGGCCCATCGCAGCAAGCAAACCAGCAGCCCATCAGCGCAGGCCAGATCGCGGCCCAGCGGTCCCAGGCAAGCAGGGGCGGCCCACGGCACGCAGGAGGCCCAGCAGCGGCACAGCGCAGCAGCTGTGCCCGGCGGCCCGCAACAGCAGCAGCTCGGCGACCTAGCTCGGGGCGCAGAGGTGCCAGCAGCGGCCCAGCAGCGGCCAGCAAGCAGTCCACCAGGCCAGCAGTTGCTACGAAGGAATTTCCGGTTCAGCTCAACAAATTTCCAAGCAGACCTCTCTGTCTCAAACCAATTGAAGTACTATCTCATCCAAATTTCCAATTGAGCCAAGAATAATTCCAGGAAGACCCTCTCAGCCTAGGAGCAGCCAGCAACACTAAAAACAATCTTTTTAGCCCTTCCTCAAGGTACTAACTCCACCAAAAGCATATGCCATCTCATTCCAAAAACAAGTCAAACCTCTTTAGCACAAAGAGATAGCTTTTCTCCAAAGCTTTTCAAGGGAATTCTCAATCATTTCGCCATGCCACTAAACCCCCAATATATATGCAAATGCAATTCATTTTAGTGGCACTAGATAACCGATGCAATTAAAAAGACTTCCCCTCTTTATAGTACGATTATCAAACCTAAATCCGGTCAAAAACTTCTCTAATCAACTTAGACCTGTGAAATGAAATGCCTATAAAAATACCTTTGCCTTGCGCATTCCAATTCCACCGTCTTCCACCGAAGTGCCAATGCAACACATGCACCGACATGCTCTCAAGATGATATGATCCACTTTATATCGTCATGCAACCCTCTAGGTCCATCGATCTTGATTTCGCTTGCTCTTCACCGCCTCATGGTCCATCGGAACCAAGTCTTGCCCGAGCTTCACCTCTCTAGGTCCATCGCTCCACTGCCTTGACTTGTCCTTCACACACCCTCCGGACTTGAGCCAAGCCTCATCTCGATCTTCACCATCGGTCACATGACTCCATGTCATGTCACATATTCAATGAAGCTCCTTCATCTCACATTCACCTGTGAACTAATCTCCTGTGTATTCTCATGATCACACAATTAGTCCACCTAAGTTGTCACTTAATTATCAAAACCAAACAAGAGACCTTTCAATCTCCTCCTTTTTGGTAATTGATGACAACTCTACAAAGATATGGAAATAAAGTTCATAAAGGACTTTATGTCACTTATCCAATATTTAAGCTCAATGTTATGATTTGGATAAGTGTCACAATGTCAACTTTGTAGTGATAGCTCCCCCTACATGTGTGCTCAAATGGTTTGGTTTCAAGCTTGCACACATGCATAGATATAGAAATTCTTGGGAGAGTAATCACTACTAAGTGATGCTAAGGTATATAGGATAAACCTTTGAAGCGTGATACCAATCGGAGTTGCACATTGAAGTTCATCCTTAGCATCATCATGGTTAGCTAGAAATCACTTGAAACAACACTAGATACCTCGTGAGATCAACATTATAAGCAAGGTTCTAGTACCACAAGAAAAGAACACAAGTGACTAGCTAAACCATCCTATGCATGCTAGTTAGCAAGTCATCAAGGAAATCTATGACTAGCATACACCACACAAGCATTGCATATTGAATTTAAGAACAATGCAAATGCAAGCAAGCACATGAATATGCACATATCAAATGCAATCAATCAAGTTCATGAGCTTGCTCCCCATACTTGTGTGCTTCTCTTGTCCAAGAACTTTGATCCTCTTCAATGTTGCTCTACTTGGTCTATGTCCATTTTCATCTCCCCTTTGTATGCATCTTGCATATCTTTGTACCATTCTCTCCCCCTTTGTCATCAAAGACCATAAAGGGTCCAAGACCGCTTGTATGATACTCCATGTAAGACCAACTTCTTGATGCAAAGGAATGGGGCTAGGGGTTGATGGTTGATTCTTGAATCTTCCTTTTGATGGACACACCATATGTTGAAATGACACCGCTTGTAAACTTCACATGTAGTTGCATGAACTCCACTTGTCAATATGCATTGGGCACTCCCCCTTTGTCATAGCACCAAAGATACCACATATGTAGGCCACTTGTAAGATCTTTGCCTCTAATACCGATGAGATGGGCCACCTCCCCCTATGACAAAGCTTGGGTCACTCCAAATGACAATCTTGAGCACATCTTGATTTGATCACTTAAAGTTGAGGATCACTTGTGAAACCACCTTGTTGAAATATGCATGAATACCACATTCTTGAACTAGATCATTTTCATGAGCTTCTTTCTCTTAACTTGAGCTAGCTTGATTTGCACATGAGCTACCAAGTCCGGTTTGAACCAATGACAAGCTTCTTCACACCTTACTAGAAGGGTTATCTTGCCAATGTTGTACTTGTAGCTAATGTGCAATCCAAAGTAGATCAAGTACTTGGGTTCACTTGCTCATGAACATGTTATATGTTACCACTAGAACAATTAAGACATAGAAGCAATAGTGGCACCATATAGACATCAAAACCTTTTGATTTTTCATGAATTCTCCTAGATATCATGACTATATGCACTAAACAAGTCCCAAAAAAAAGTATGCATATGTCAATCAATGTCACCTTTGCTATCTTGGAGTAGAGGATAGTCATGAGATTCCAATTTCATTACTCCAATAGCAATGTGAAGTCCATTCAATAGCTTGATGAAGCCAATAGATACCCATGAAGAGTTTTATGCTTCACCCATATGAAATGATAACCACTTATGATCAAGTGCATCTCTTGTTGTGGTTGGCTTGCTTATTCTCTTGATCTTTGCTTGCATGAGAGAACACCACTAGTATTATCACTTGATTTGTCATGTATTACTCTCTATTTGGATGTTGTTTGCATTCTTGATCAATCTTCTTGATGTCTTCAACTTAGCATCTTGAATCTTCTTAGATCATCACTTTCATGTCGGCCTTCCAAGCTCACTTGTCAATCCCGTCACCATGGGCGGCACACCTCCTCGGTGGAGAGAAGCGATCTCACTAAGAACAATCCTTGACACTTATTTGAATTGTCATTTCTTTGATTGATCCTTGGACTGCATATGATGAAGCATCTTGAGTTCCTTTTTAAGTCCTTTTCTTTCTTGCTCTTGGTATTCAATAAACCAAACATAGGTTCCTCAACCACTTATAATCATGATTCCAACTTGAGGACCTTTCAATGTGAGTGACACTAGAGATATCCAAAGTTTGTCACTTTTTGGCAGATTCTGCAACCTTCAAAGATTAACTTATATCTCCCAATGTACAGCTCCAAATGCCATGAAATTTGGTCGAGATGAGCATCACTAAGTCTAACTGCTGCTGTAAAAATTTGAGCTTCATTGGACTTCTAGATTACTGCCAGATTTCACACCTTCCCACACTGCTACATGCTGAAAACTGCTGCACTGAAGCTGACAAAGACTACTTCGAAACTGTAGCAATCCTTATCCAATTCTCATGAAATTTGCACAGCATATTGACTCATAAGCATAGAGCATGCACACCAAATTTCAAGCCATTTCAATAAGATTTGATTCATCAAACTCAGACTTGAACACAGCTAGCTCAGATTTCAGAATTTTGACTGATTTAAGCAATTGAGCTATGCTTCTTCAAAAGTGACTCAAACTTGATGTCAACTTGTTTGAACACTCCCACAAGACATATATTCAGTCCACTTTACTAAAGGTCATCTTGTGATCATATTCTCCCAAACTAACTCAAATTTGAATACTAGGCATTGAATCCATTCAAACATCTCATAGCAAGCAACCAAAGCATATATATCCAATTCAATCCACTCTTATGCATCCAAATGAATGTGATCAACAAAAGATATACCTTGGCAGCATATGATCATTCAATTGCAAGTTTCAACTCAAAACAATTGCAAGCCATCAAATATACCCAATAAATCACCACAACTTGAATTTGCACTTGTATGTTATAGCACAATTGGACTTCACTTGTCATGGCTTGGCATTGGGATAAGAATAGCACCAAGCTTCAATACTTGATTCAATCATATGATGAAGAATATGAACTCAATTTAATCAAGCCTCCAATGCCATGATACCTACAAACATTCATCCACTTTTTGATGGTACCCAAACTAGTTTGGGTCCTCTCAAGTTAGGAGCAACATACTTAGGCAAAGCCTTAGTATGAGTAGCGGGATGTTTTGCAATAGCAACCGAAGAGGTACCATTACCATCCTTTCTAAGCACATTAGTATCATCAATTGAACTAGGCTTAGAAATTTTACCTAGGGGACATGAATGAGCCATGTGTCCCCTTTCCCGGCATGAATAGCATCTTCTCTTTGATAGAGCCTTTTCTTCATTGCTCTTGTGATGCTCTTCATGGCTTTGCCTCTCATGAGTTGCTTGAGCCTTCTTCTCAAGCTTGTTGGAACACTTTGAGGCAAAGTGTCCCATGTCACCACACTTGAAGCACTTGATGTGAGCATGAGCTTTCTTCTTTTGAATCTTGCTCATCATCATCTCGGCATCTTGGATATGAGTTGGATGCCTTGCTCTTCCACCCCTTCTTGTCTTCTTCTTCATCTTCAAGTCATCAACATTAGCCTCATGGTTGATCTTGACTTGAGCTTGGGGTATCTTCTCTTGCTTAACTAGTGGCTTTGGTTGAGGCTTCTCTTGTTGCTTCACCAATTACTTGGTTAGGCACATTGAGGTGAGATGACCCCGAATGTGACACTTGAAGCATTTGACATGCTTGAGCCTCTCTTCTTCTTTCTTCAACTTGAGCTTCTCTTGATTGGGGCAAGCATATGCAAGGTGTCCCTTTTCATGGCATTGATAGCACATGAAATGAGATAGCTTCATCTTCTCTTGCCTCTTAAGCTCTCTTACCACTTTTCTTCCTCCCTTGGTCAACTTCTTCTTGATGAACCCAAGTCCACTCTTGTCATTGTGGCTTCATGGATTCTTCACTATTTGCTCAAAGAGGACCTTGGAGTTGTAACACCTCTCTAACTTGTTGCTTAAATTCTCCACTTTCTTTTTGAGCTCATTGTTCTCCTTCAAAAGGTTAGTCTCACAAGACATAGAAGAAGAACAAGCATCTATATGTGAAGAACATGGCATAGATAGTAAATCATCATAAGAGGTGGATACATGCTTATTGCCTACATCACAAGGGTTAGTAACATGAGATTGATCATTTGACCCAAGTGATGAGCTCTCACTAGTTTTAATTTCTTCATTGCAAAACTTCTTAGTGAGAAAAGTATGTTCTTGTACCAAGTTATCATGAGCAACACTAAGTTCCTCATGAGCCATTTTTAGCACATCATGTGAACAAGTAGTAACATAAAGTAGATGCTCTTGTTGTTCACATGTGTTCTTTAGAGAAGAGTTTTCTTTTTCCAATTGACTTGTTTTAGCAAACTCCTTTTCTAAAGCTCTTGACAACTTAAACACAAGCTTAAGACTTGGATCATCACAATCAAAGATCACATTGCCAATTTTTACCATGCGGTCACCATGTGACATGTAGCAATGTGGTGAAGTAGGAGAGCTTGTGGTAGTGTCATCACTCTCATAGCCATCATCAAGTGAGCTTGAGGTAGAATCTTCATTTGCTTCACGTGTGGCATCATCATCATCATAGTTAAGTGAACTTGTGGTAGGAAGTTCATCATCTTCACTTGACCTTGAGGTGGAGCAATCCTCCACAGCAACCTTGTGGTCATGCTCAACATCCTCAAGTGGCACCACCTCGGGCTCCTCCACCTTGAACTTTCCATCATCCCATGTGGAGGCATCACCATAGGTATGCTTGATGGACTCCCACAACATGCGGGCGGTTCCCTCATGATTCACCTTCATAAGCACATCACAACTCAAAGCATCTATTAGATAACCATGTGCATTAACATCAAGATAAAAGATAGTCTCTTGAGCTTCGGTGATGTTGTTCCAATCCAATGGTTGGGTGAGACCATTGGTGACAACCCACCATACCTTGGCTCCCGAGGCACGAAAGTGATCAAGCATATGGTGTTTCCACCGTGCAAAGTTCGTGCCATCAAAAGTGTGCGTGTCACAAGAGCACTCAACATCTATCCCTCTAGTTGCCATCCTCTCGGGTCGGTGAAGACCACTAAAAAGAGAGACCCGACTCCGATACCACGTGTAGGGTCGAGATGGACTAGAGGGGGGGTGAATAGTCCTTTCTAAAAACTTACGCACCGGCAAACCGAAACAAATGCGGAATTAAAACTATCGGTCTAGCCAAGACTAATCCCCACTAACTACAACTCTAGTAGCACCTTGTAAAAGATCCTAAACAAGAAGCAAGGTGCTATACTAGCTAGTGCTCACCTAAACAATTCTAGATTGCAAGGTCACACAAACCTAAGCAACTAGTACTTTGGCGAACCGGGGAGCACCTACACAATTCTAAAGAGCAAAAGCGCTAAGCCAAACCTAAGCTCACTAGATGCTCAAGGACAAGGCTACACAAGACAAACCCAAGAGCGCAATTCACTTAACTACACAAGCTAAGCAAAAACACTAATACTACTTCTAGCTACACAAGCAAGAAGGTGCTCAACTAGCTACACAAGCAAAAGAGCACAAGAGCCACTACACAAGCTAAACAAGAATGTAATAATGTAAATACAAGCTTGAGTTAGAGAGGATGCAAACCACCACGAAGTGTGGACACAAGAAGACACGGTGATTTTTCCCCTGGTTCACTTGGTCGCCACCAAGCTACGTCCAGTTGTGGCGATACACTGACTTGGTGACGAGATGGCCGCTCAATTTGGCTCACTGCCAAAAACCCCTCCGGGGAGCCCCAACTCCAATCAACACAAGACCGGGATCCTCCAAGCCACGCTCAACTAGAGTAGCCAATTCGCGCTCCGCGGGGAAGACTCAAGAACCCCTCACAAATCCTCCTCCGGAGCACCGACAATCTCCACGGGTGCTTCAACGGAGTCACAATCCACCAAACCGTCTAGGTGATGGCAATCACCAAGAGTAACAAGAAATCTCCAATTGCAATCACTACCTAGTGCCACAAATATGAATCCCGAAATGCATATGCACTAGGTTCCTAATCCCCTCTCGAATTAGCCCTAGTCTTGAGATGAAACACAAAGGGGGAATGTGGATCTTGAAGCTCTCATCCACACCAACACAGGGCTTCCACTCTCTCTCTAGAATCTTAGCTCAAATCATGGAGAGAAGAGAGGGAAAGGATGAACCCTAACTCCAAGAGCAAAGAGGAAGGGAAGCAGCTCACTGTGCTCTGTTTCTAATCTGGGCAACTCATCGAGAGGAGCAGCTAGCCGAGCAGCCGGCCGACCTTTATCCGAGCTGACCAACGGCCGGCCACAACGGTCGGGAGCCAGGCTCCACACGCTACCCTTTGCTCTAGGCAACGGTCGGCACGGTAGCTCTGCGCAGGCACCCCCACGGCCCTCTGTCCAGCGGCGCTCCTCTGGACACAGAACGAGCGGCCACGGCTGCTTCCAACGAGCGGACCTAGTATTAGGAACAGAGCGGGCAGCTTCTCGGTCGATCGATGATGACCAGCGGTGCTCCTTTCGGCCCAAGCAAACAGCGTGGCCAGCAAATGGCGGCCCAGCTCCCTTCTTCCTGCTCGCGGCCCAAGGCCCGAAGCAAGGCGGCGGCCCAGCTCCACATCGCGAGCAACTTAGGCGAGCAGGTGGCACACCGAGCGGAGCCAGCGCGCAGCAGCGGCTGGCCAGCGGCCCATCGCAGCAAGCAAACTAGCGGCCCATCAGCGCAGGCCAGCTCGCGGCCCAGCGGCGCAGGCAAGCAGGGGCGGCCCACGGCGCGCAGGAGGCCCAGCAGCGGCACAGCGCAGCAGCTGTGCCCGGCGGCCCGCAACAGCAGCAGCTCGGTGGCCCAGCTCGGGGCGCAGAGGCACCAGCAATGGCCCAGTGGCGCGGCCCAGCAGCCGCCAGCAAGCAGTCCACCAGGGCAGCAGTTGCTACGAAGGAATTTCCGGTTCAGCTCAACAAATTTCCAAGCAGACCTCTCTGTCTCAAACCAATTGAAGTACTATCTCATCCAAATTTCCAATTGAGCCAAGAATAATTCCAGGAAGACCCTCTCAGCCTAGGAGCAGCCAGCAACACTAAAAACAATCTTTTTAGCCCTTCCTCAAGGTACTAACTCCACCAAAAGTATATGCCATCTCATTCCAAAAACAAGTCAAACCTCTTTAGCACAAAGAGATAGCTTTTCTCCAAAGCTTTTCAAGGGAATTCTCAATCATTTCACCATGCCACTAAACCCCCAATATATATGCAAATGCAATTCATTTTAGTGGCACTAGATAACCGATGCAATTAAAAGACTTCCCCTCTTTATAGTACGGTTATCAAACCTAAATCCGGTCAAAAACTTCTCTAATCAACTTAGACCGGTGAAATGAAACGCCTATAAAAATACCTTTGCCTTGCGCATTCCAATTCCACCGTCTTCCACCGAAGTGCCAATGCAACACATGCACCGACACGCTCTCAAGATGATATGATCCACTTCATATCGTCATGCAACCCTCTAGGTCCATCGATCTTGATTTCGCTTGCTCTTCACCGCCTCATGGTCCATCGGAACCAAGTCTTGCCCGAGCTTCACCTCTCTAGGTCCATCGCTCCACTACCTTGACTTGTCCTTCACACACCCTCCGGACTTGAGCCAAGCCTCATCTCGATCTTCACCATCGGTCACATGACTCCATGTCATGTCACATATTCAATGAAGCTCCTTCATCTCACATTCACCTATGAACTAATCTCCTGTGTATTCTCATTATCACACAATTAGTCCACCTAAGTTGTCACTTAATTATCAAAACCAAACAAGAGACCTTTCAACAAGCAAAAGAGCACAAGAGCCACTATTCAAGCTAAGCAAGAATATAATAAATGTAAATACAAGCTTGAGCTAGAGGGGATGCAAACCACCGCGAAGAGTGGACACACGAAGTCGCGGCGGTGGCGAATCACCGGGCATAGAGACCAACCACCTGCAAACAAGCTCAAGGGAGGTCGAAGCCTCACACACAAGAACAAGGAGGTCGAAGCCTCGGCAATCACAAATTGACACACGATTTTTCCCCTGGTTCACTTAGTCGCCACCAAGCTACGTCCAGTTGTGGCGATGCACCGACTTGGTGATGAGATGGCCGCTCAATTTGGCTCACTGCCAAAAACCCCTCCGGGGAGCCCCAACTCCAATCAACACAAGACCGGAATCCTCCAAGCCACGCTCAACTAGAGTAGCCAATTCGCGAACTCCCGCGGGGAAGGCTCAAGAACCCCTCACAATCTCTTCACTGGAGCACCGCACAATCTCCTTGCGTGCTTCGACGGAGTCACAATTCACCAACCGTCTAGGTGATGGCAATCACCAAGAGTAACAAGAAATCTCCAATTGCAATCACTATATAGTGCCACAAATATGAATCACAAATACATATGCACTAGGTTTCCAATCCCCTCTCAAATTAGCCCTAGGCTTGAGATGAAACACAAAGGGGAAAGGTGGATCTTGAAGCTCTCATCCACACCAACACATGGCTTCCACTTCTCCTCTAAAATTTCAGCTCAATTCATGGAGAGAGGAGAAGGAAAGGATCAACCCTAACTCACCAAGAGAAAGGGAAGGAGGAGCTTCTCTGTTTCTGTTGAATGGAGTGAATGACCGAGCCAGAGAGAGGGAGGCAGCCAGCGACCCGCCCTGCCCTTATCCTCTCGTGGCCGGACCACACAACGGGTCCAGGGCCAACGGCCACAAGGCAACGGGCAGCAGCGCTCCTATGCTCCTCCCTGCCAGAGCAAGCTAGCAAGCAGACGGCGGCAGCTTCCAATAGCCACTACCTCCCTGTCCACGTTAGACTGAAAAGATGAGGGCAGCCCAACGCAGCAAGAATTCGGCCCACAGCAGCAAGCGGCCCAGCGGCCTGGTGGAGCGGCGGCCCAGTACACCAGCGGCAGGCAGGCCAGCGCCTCCACCTGGGCCAAGGCACGTCGACGGGCCGGCCCAATAACTCCAGCAGGACAGGCAGCAAAGCGGCAGCTGCACAAACCAGCCCCGTCCATTTTTCTGAATGAGGAACCAGCGCTCGGCAGGCCACAACGCGCAGCAGGCAAAAGAATTTTTTCACGAGAAAAAGGAAGGCAGGCATGCAACACTCCTCCTGCTCTCTGGTTCTGATAACAGGTCCGGTCAGCTCGACAAATTTCTTCCTCAAATAAAAAGCCAAGAGCTCCACAGCTAAAGATAGCAGCCAAAGAATTTTCTCTCTCCCGCACATAGAAGCATGCAAACCAGTGGCTTACTCCTATAAATGGCTGCATGTAAAGATGAAAACGCCATTCTTCTATCTGCTGTTCGACGAGCAATGAGAGCACCAGCAAAAAACTCTCCCACCTATTTTTAGCCTTGGAAAAAAATGCTCTCTCTTTCCAACGAAGCCAAACAAACTTTAGCACTAGAGAAAGCTTTTTCACAAACCAATTTTTCAAGGCTATCTCATCAACTCATCGAACCATTAAGCCCAATGCATATGCAAAACATAATTCAACTTAGTGGCACTAGATAACCGATGCAACTAAAAGACTTCCCCTCTTTATAGTACGGTTATCAATCCTAAATCCGGTCAAAAACTTCTCTAATCAACCTTAGACCGGTAAAAAGAAATTGCCTTACAAATATACCTTTGCCTTGCGCATTCCATTCCATCTCCGTCGATGTTGATGCAACACATGCACCAACAAATCAAGAATGATATGATCCACTTCATATCATCACATGATCGTATTGGTCCATCGATCTTGACGTCACTTGCTCTTCACCGTTGCGTTGGTCCATTGGCGTCAAGTTATCTCTCAACTTGCCCTTCACACTTGCAACCGGTCCATCGAGCCAAGACTTGTCTTGATCTTCTCCACCTTGATCAAATGACTCCATGTCATGTCACATATTGAGTTATGCTCCTTCATCATATAACCACCTATGGACTAATCTCCTGTGTATCTCAACATAACCACATATTAGTCCATCCTAGGTTGTCACTCAATTACCAAAACCAAACAAGGACCTTTCACAAAGGCAGGTCGACCGACCAAACTTTCGGACCATCTCAGACACTGCCAGAACACCAGAGTCATACCAATACAGTTCCAAGCTAGTGCCACCTTTGGATCACAAGTGTTCTTCCTCGCAAAGACCAATATCGTACCATATGGATCCATAGGTCCACATGGAAGCAACCAAGTGTCCAAATGAGCTCAAATCTGGGAGACACACTCTATGACATGTGGGGACAGCAGTGGAGCAAGGCTGGTGGGCCCACGTGATAGAAGTCCGGTCGGCCGACCGGACTTTGGTGAGATTCCACCTTGCCAAGCATCCCACCGACCTCAGGAGCTTCTAGAAGGCTGGTGGGACCCACATGTCAGCGAAAGCCTGGTCGGTCGACCAGACATGTGGGCCTACCAAAGGTCGGTTGGCCTCCCACCGACTTCCTGCATGGTCTCCACGTGTCCTCTGCCCATGAACGTCCATTTTAATTCGGTTTGATCCAAGGGCAAGGAGGCAACGTCACGCGGATCGATGACGTGGCGGTGGAGTCGCCCCTACTCCACCTCCCACTATAAATACCCCCTCACTCCCTCTCATTCAAGACATCAAGGAGAAGCCTCTTGAGAGCCATGTGAAGCTATGTAGCCCACTATAGTAGTAGTAGTAGTAGTAGTAGTAGTGTGTGAGTTAGAGTGAGTTGAGCGAAGCTCGGGGTCTCCGGAGTCGTCTTCTGGAGAGTCTGGTATGTCTTCCTCTTATTCTAGTAAGATTCTCAGCATTTAATATATTTATTCTTGCTTTGCTTTCCTCTGAGTAGTGCTAGTATTTACTTTATGCCTTAGTTTATCGTAAGTATACATCCTTTCAGCTGGCGCATTGCTCTCTCTTGAGCGAGCGTATGTTAGGCTCTTGAGTGAAGTGCTCTAGGCTCTAGTCTAGGTTTAGAGTAGTAGAAATAGTGTAGACGTGGTGTCTAGACTAGATCTGCCGGTGCGGACGTCTTGTCGCACTCAAGGAACGCCCGGAGTGATGTGTGACAGACTTCGCCGGGAACTAGGAGTTCTCCTTGGGTGTTGTTAGGCAAGATAGTAGGTCTGCATTGGTGGGCGCCTCAGACTGTGGTGAGTCACAATCTGTTTCGCCTGTCGGCTACAATGGAAGGGTGAGTTAGCTCTTACGTATACTTAGGATAGCTGGGTCAGAATCTAAACGCTAGGACTAATTCATGGAAGTAAGCCAAGACCCATTAGGAATCTTACACTCTCTCGTTGTCCTCTCACCTAGCTGCTATTCCACTAGTTATCCCTTAGACTCTCTTACCAACTCCTTGATCCATCCTTCCTATCCACTTCGTTCATCCCCCAATCACTAGTGATATGATAGACATCTGGATCTCCATTGACTCCTAGCTACAGCTTTCCCTTGGGAGAAATATAAATCGACAACCTTGGAATATTCCTTGGTGAAATGCTACAGCGGTACATTCTGTGCGCTTGTGGAATATCCAATAGTTAGAGAATTACCCCTCCTGGCATCTCTGGCGTTGCTGCCATACTTCTGGTGGTTGCGCTAAGAAATGCCAACAGCGTCCCACGACGCCGCCGTCATTGGAGCACCAGCACGGTCATGAGCGAGGCGATGCCAAAGCCGAGCGCCCGAGCAAGTGGCCCATGAGCATGAGCTTGTACATGCCTGTAGCGGCACAGCAGGTCTCGCAGCATTTCCGTCTCCCGCTCCAAGATGATGTTGGCGGCCTTGAGCAGGCCTTGGTGCACGTCACCGATGTCCAACATCTTCATCCCGAGCTTGTTGTCCATGAGCACCTACGAACGAATTTGTTATGCAGTTGTTTGGCCACCAGCACCTTGCGATGGTAGGCACAAACATGTGCTCCACGAATGCCTCGCCAGACTGCCAGAGTCGAACTCGCGCCGAGGGGATGTCCAGAAGAAGGAGACGCATACGTACGGGACGGTGAGTGAGGAAAAGAAACGAACCGGTAAGTTGGGAGTGTGTAACCAGTGGCAAAGGTGGGTAATTTCTAACCAAATTCATGACCAGGTATGAAATATCTATTCATGGAGCACCTCATGAGGAGCTCCACCAATTTGGTGAATCTGGCCTCTAGATTCATAAATTTGGTGGATCTGAATTTGGTAGATCTGAGGCGTTTGGAAAATTTTTTGGTGAATCCAACTACATGAATCTGAATTTAGTGAATCCGAATCCCTGCCAAACAGGCCCTAAGAGCATCTCAAGAGTTTGCTATCTCAACTAGGCATCTATATAATTTTGGTAAAACAAGAAAAAAAAAGCATCCAATAGTTTGGCATCCGGGGCTCTTCGTTCGCTTAGCGGGGCTGTTCGTTCACTTAGCGGGCCTCTCTGTCTCGTTAGCGGGCCTTTTTGTTTTACAAGTAAAAAATGGTAAACTCTTGAAGCAGGACTGTTTTTTTACTAGGCATATAGTTTCGGGAGTTGACAAATCACATGATTTACTAATTAGAATTTGACAAACTCTTGGAGATGGTCGAAGTAGACCCCCTTAGGTATTTTAGCAATGTATCTTTCCCTTCTGTGTATGTGTTTGCAGGATATGTATATATTCTCAGATCAAGCCGATTGAACTACTGAAAGCTATGGGTGTGTTTTTCCATTCCTCTCCGGTTATCCACACACGTAACACATCCATCATATCAAAGTAGTAAAGATTCTACTCGACATATGTTATGGTCGGCAAGACATATGAACGCCGAGCCAATGAGCAAAGTGGCTGAGACGCGGGCGTGGACTGACTCAGCTGTTCGAATTAGATTTGATTTGATTAGAAGTTTCCTTAATTAGAGGTTTTCCTTAATTATAGCATCATGTTGTTGGGTCAGATTGTATAAGAGTCACACTTTGTAAATTAATGAGATTAGCCTGGGATTGTGTCATCTTGACACCCTTGGGCGCCCGGCGTCCTATCTCTCTCTCTCTCGACCCTCGCTTGCCCTAGCGCCGCCACGGCTCCTCGCCGCCGCCAGCGCCAGCCCCTCCATTCTCCTCTGTACTTCCCACGTAGCAAGGCCAAGCGCCATACCAACCAGCCATACCAACATGATACAAATATATGGTCTGTTTCCTTAATTAAAATAGATAGATGATCTGATATCTAGCGCAACTAAATATTACAGTAGCTCTGCAGATGACACATGCACACTTGCATCGGGAAGATTGCGGTGATGGACGATTTCCTTTTTCTCGGCGATTACGGTGATTGCGGGATAAGACTGTAGATGTAGAAATGAATTTGATGTTTTCACATCGTTTTCCTTTTTTTGTCGTGCAAGCCAACAAATTTAGTTAATCCTTACATTCTTCTTGGGCATCAAGACGTGGGCGCATCTTGTAGCTGCTACTGCTATCATGAATAATGCTATCACACCATATAAAGCCTGGGACGTATTATTAATCCTACCGAGCGACATCTATCGGCTGCCAAGATCGCGATGGACGACCACGACGGGGCGCCGCGGTGCAGTAGCGGCGGCCTGGCGGCTTTGTCTCATCAGCTGTTGAGGAAGTTCTCCGCCGCCGCTAATAACGACTGCATGGCCGGTGCCGGTGGAAAGAGCAGCAGGTCCTCCGCGCCCGCCGCCGACAAGAACCTCGTCTTGTCGCCCCTGTCCATCTACTCGGCGCTTTCGCTGGTGGCCGCCGGCGCCAAGGGGCGCAAGAGCGAGCTCCTCGACGTCCTCGGCGCCAAGTCCCGCGACAGCCTCGCCGAGAACGTGCGCTGCATGGTGGAGCGTGCCCTCCCGGAGAAACCAAAGCCGGCCGGTGGTGGCGCGCGCGTGGAGCACGCGTGCGGCCTCTGGCACAATGCCGCGCGGACGATCAAGCCGGCCTACCGCGACGTCGCTGCCGCGTCCTGCAGGGCCGTCGCGCGCGCCGTCGACTTCTTCCACAAGGCCACCAACAGTCGTTGCTTTTGCATCAATCTATAGATATCTATCTATGTGAATGAGATCGCGACATCATCTCCTGGCAACTAATCTAATTAATACTAATACTCTCTCGATGATATGGTGCATGCAGCCAGAGGAGGCCAGGGAGCAGATCAACAAATGGGTGGCGTCGGCTACGAATAACCTCATCGACTCCATCCTCCTTCCAGGGTCGGTGAACCAGAGCACGAGCCTTGTGGTGGCCACGGCCATCTACTTCAAGGGCATGTGGAGGACGCCGATCGACGCGTCGCTGACCAAGGAGGGCAAGTTCCGCCGCCTGGACGGCACCACCGTGGACGCCCAGTTCATGCGCAGCCGCAGGGACCAGTACATCGCCACGTACCCGGGGTTCAAGGTGCTCAAGATGCCGTACGCCGCCGTCGACGGCAATACCTTTGTGGAACGCCGTCCACGCGCCGTCGTCGATGATGAACGCCGCCGTCCACGATGGTACGATGACTTCTTGGAGTGGATGCAATCAAGGCCGCGGTACTCGATGCTCGTCTTGCTCCCAGACGCGCGCGACGGCCTGCCCGCGCTGGAGGACAAGATGCTGGCGTCCGGCCACGCCTTCCTCGAGAGGCACACGCCGGAGCTCCCCGTCGAGGTCGGCGACTTCCGGGTGCCCAGGTTCAAGCTATCCTTCTACACCGAGGCGAAGCGCGTGCTCCAGGAGCTCGGGGTCAGGGCCGTGTTCGATGGGGAGGTAGCCGAGCTGCCAGACGTGCTGGAGGAGGAGGCTAACAATGGCGTCCGCCAGAGGTTGTTTGTCGGGGACGTCTATCACAAGGCAGTGATCGAGGTGAACGAGGAAGGAACCGAGGCTGCGGGTTGCACGGTTACGACTGTGCTGCGCACGGAGGGTGAGCCAGGGTTACAGAGTAGGAGGCCAAAGCCCGTGGATTTTGTCGCCGACCATCCATTTGCCTTCTTTGTTGTCGAGGACGTCTCTGGAGCAATCCTCTTTGCCGGACACGTCCATGACCCTACAAAAACTTGGTCTCTGAACTTGTTGCTTAATTATATTATTAGTTGTTAGTCGTGTACTCGACTTGCCACATTTGGTTCGGTATTGATCTTAGTTTGGACCTTAGTTCTTTGTGGTGATAGTTCTTATATTGTTTGAGAATGTATGAGACTGATAAATATGCACCGTTCTGCAGGCACCGCGTGGTACACTTCAGCCTCTTGGGTTGAGGAGACAAGTAGGAGGCTGTACCTTTTCTGCTGCTTATACCAAACAAGTGAACAACTCTATCAGACACAGTGACACACTAATGCAATTTCTTGTCTAAACATACCAAGTTACAAACATATCAACCCTCGCACTACCACAATCTCGAATTGCCTTGAGTGCCAAAAACCACCAAGGAAAGAGGTAAAACCGCCAAGGAAATGATCTTTGATCACAAACCGTCAAGCAAACACACTTAAGGATAGAAGCTAAGGGAAATTGGTTTTCTTGGCGGTTTTGGCACTCAAGGATGATTTTCTTGGAGGCCTACCGCCAAGAAAAATACGACCTGACTTAATCTGCCGATGGGCCAAGGAAATGTTACAACCGCCAAGGAAAACAATTTTCTTGAGGGTCGACAACCGCCAAAGAAAATAGTTTTCTTGAGAGTCAACAGCCGCCAAGGTAATCGTTGTTTCCTTGACTGCTCTTCACCGCCAAGTTAATTCTAATTTCCTTGACAGCCAACCCCCAAGGAAATCTATAGTGACAATAAAAAAATAATCACAGTAACCAATATATTCAAATATTTTAGTAACCAACTAACTATATTCAATTGACACATGATGACATGCATAGAAACATTTTATTATGGTCACCGACCATTATATTGACATGAAATATCCATATGAATATTACAATTGCATTTATCATTCATCCTTACATGAGGTCCGTACATTATAACACACAAGTCACTAATAGTTTCCAAAACAGTAGGGGTATTACTAACTCATGTACCACAGTCCACACTATCTTTTGACTTTTGGCCCAAGTCATACAGTTGATGGTTCCTACACGAGAAAATAGCAAGTATCAGTAAAAATCAACAAGACAGACTATTCAAAGGTATGATGTATGACCAGGTGACCACCTGGTACAACTAAATTGATGAAACCACTCAAAAGTCATTAATAGATGCAGGCGCAACCAGATGGTACAACTCACTTCCGGAGAA
This sequence comes from Themeda triandra, assembly GCA_018135685.1. Lineage (NCBI taxonomy): Eukaryota > Viridiplantae > Streptophyta > Magnoliopsida > Poales > Poaceae > Themeda > Themeda triandra. The sequence continues at coordinate 157,946 of JAENPR010000768.1, forward strand.
CAGCTGCGACTTTAGTGTTGAAATGCACCACGATGGACTTGCTGCTAAGGCCTGGCTCCCTCTAGAGGTAACCCATGGCGATAGACCTAGCCATCAAAAAGACACCACATAAGCTCAGGTCAAAATTGGCATATACTTGTACAGCAGGTCCTTGTCTCCTTTACCAGCATAGTGAAAGAGATAAACTGACAATAGTCCCAAATCAAATATTAAATGCAAACTGGGTGGGGAGTTTGATAAGTCACAACCATGAGGCTAAATAGGAATAGAAATTAGCCAATAGCACTCAAGCACAACATTTAAATTTGAGAAATTACTACTACTTATAGATTGAACTAATAACCCACAAATTCATCCAAATATGTATAGTAACTTGCAAGCTAAAATGGATAACCATAAACACTACATAGAAGTGAAACATAAAGCTAAAACATAACTATATATATATTGTTGTGTAGGAGTTTCAGAAATTTTCAAACAAGTTTACTATTTTTTGTAGTTTAAATGAATTTCTACGTGCTTGTTAAAAATAATTTTGAAGTGAATTGCCTATAGCTCCAGATAGATTCAAAAAATAATAAAAATTTTTTTGGATCATATATCTCAATGAAGACAATATATTGGAATTAGACGAAAAAAATCATTTGTTTACTAGGAATACTTCATACTTCTATCTCCAAACTACCATAAGCTAATATATATCTAAACTTTTTGAAAAAAATCTGAAAACTTGCATGGAAACATGGTTTTCATGTATAATCTTTGTATTAAAAAATTCAAATGATTTGGACAAAGTGGTACTATAGATTGTTAACAAATAGATATATCTCTCACATAGTCATGTAACTATATGTTATGATCTCAAGTTAACAAAGTGGCACCATATATTGATAATATGAGTTGAAAATTTTATGGCAAGGTATTACAACTATTTTATGATCTCATGCCAAATTTTAAGATTTTCAGACACCTTTAAGATATTATTGTTTTATTTCAGTCAGAGACACCAAAATACTTATAAACATTTCCTTGGCTGTCGACCTCCAAGAAAATTCAATAACCTCCAAGAAAATGATAATTTACTTGACGGTTTCCGATAACACCCAAGGAAATACGTACTTTTCTTGGCATTTACAACAAACCGCCAAGGAAATATCCATATACCTTGGCGGCTTACTTCAACCTCCAAGGAATATATATTTCCTTGAGTGTTGAGTAGCACAGCCAAGGAAATAGTAGTTTCCTTGGCGGTTTCATTTCAGCACTAAAGGAAATTCTTAGCCGCCAAGGCAATTACACCTGAAACCTCAGGAATTCGGGAATTCCACGGCAATGCTACTGCAGGCTATATCTATCGTCAAGAAAGCCAGTAGATCTCACTATATGACCCGCCGCCACACCAATGCACATTCTTGACAGTAGCCAATACTGTTACGGACCACCAAGATACCACACATGTACTTATAAATAAATATGGTGCTGCTCTCTGAGCCAATTAACTAATTAATGGAGGGAGAAATTAAAGACGCCTTGCTGCCACACCAAAGGAAAAACATCAAACTCATGGCATATGGTCTGCAGTACTAATCTCCGACAGAGTAAAACTACAACATGTCGATAGCACTATGGCTTAGTACTGAATAGCAAATGAAGTGATGATATTATGCACAACCAGCCAGTGTCTCTCGATCGGGGTCTTGCTTGATCAATTTGCGGAAGGCTCGGAGATGCCGGCAGACGACGCCGATGGTGGTGTGGTGGTGGTGGGGTGCGCTTTTTTAGCTTGTCATTGACCGACCAGTGCTTTGCCTGCGACTTGGAGGCGTCCTTTTTGGCCTTTTCCTTTTCACGCTTATGTAGACTGCAGTTGTGGTGACCGCCAAGGACATCTTCGTCCCGCCGCACTTGGGGCACGGACCGCACTACAGTCTACAGACATACCCTCCTGAATAAAAATGCTCATCCTCCTAGACCGTGGAGCGTGCAGTATGTGCAAGTTTGGTCGCTGTAGCATAGGAAAGCTTGTGAGGGCAGTCCCAATGGTGTATTTATTATGGTTTCTATATGCATTAGTTAGGCTATGACATAAATATTTTGCTGATGTGTCAAGGGATTAATTGAGGAAAGAGAGAGAAAAAAGAAGGAAACCGTTTCTTGAAGTAGAAACGGAGTCAACCCAAGGAACGAGATGTTGGAATGTGTGAAAATAGCGTTGGGGAGACCTAGGTCGCGTCTTCGTCTCTCAAGCGGGATTGGCTGCATCAGAGGTCATCTCGCATCGCACCATGTGGCTGACCTCCTGTGCGCTCTCGCCATGCACGCAGCAAGCAATCCGCAATTCCGCTTCCGCGCACTCGTCGCCGCTAAGGTGTACAGGCTGCCCAAAAAGTCTATGTGCTTTCTAATTAATTATACAATAAGTGACGGGTGTTTCATCCATTCCATCCATGCCAATCACATGAGATCAACATAATGTCCCTCGATCAATTCAGCAAGCACTAAAAAGACATGAAGTCTACTTATACTCCCTCCGTTGCTCTAAAAAACGAAAAACATGATGTTTTGGTTCAACCATGATTTTGTGGACGCTAAGGGTAGTCCCAATGGGGGTTTCTAGTTGTAAATTCCAAGAGAGAAAAATAGCAACTAATGTCTTAGAGATAGAGATAGAGATAGAGATAGAGACAGAGATAGAGATAGAGATAGGGATAGGGATAGGGACAGAGACAGAGACAGAGACAGAGATAGGGTGTACCCCTTTCTTTATTGATTTGATCTCAAGAATTACACCTCCTATTTATAATCCAATATAGCTTCAATCCTAAGGAAACTAGGAAACCCTTATCATGGATCTTCTTTTACAATTCTACCCCTTATATTATCTTATTCTATTCTTCTAATTATAGGCATCCCAATTTAGGAAACCTAACGGATGACGGATAGGCGGCGGATCGGGGGTTGCACCCCCTCCCCTTTCTGTGGCTCGCGCCTAGGGCGCTCCCTGCCCCTGGTCGGCTGCCCTCGTGGCCATTGAGCCCCTCTTTTGTCCTCCAGTTGGCCCAAATTTTCCCATAATCTACTGGGTCTTCGTTGTTCTTGTTACACAATCCATCCAACCTAATTAAAAAGGAGGATTTGCTCTCCCAACTGTGTATTGAAGCAGAGATCCAAAAGTGCTGCTGCATGTAACAGCAGAGCGCGCACGAGTACTAAAGATCGACAAACGATCACTGAGATGGACTAAAGCAAGCACGAAAGATGGGCTAAAACAAGCACGAAATTCCCAGAGAAAACGAACACGATCGATCGGCTGCTTCTCATCACACAAATATGCAAACTGCTAGCGCCCTTCTCCTTGGACGGGTCTGCGCGGCGTGTCGGCCTTGGACGGGTCTGCGCGGCGCCGGCGGGTGACTGCCGTGCAAGCGGAGAAGGGTCTGCCGTGCAAGCGGAGAAGGGTTTCTCTAGGGGTTTGTTGCGTGTCTCCTGTGTCTATACTCGCTGTCTTTGTGACTCTGAGAAACGGGGAAACGACACAGATGGACGGGGCAGCTAACGGTGACGGAGGAGAGATATTTTTTACCGTCTTCCCCACGTTTAGGCGCAAGGGCCTCTCTCGTCTTTGAGATGATGAGATTTTTAATAATACTAGTGGAATGGCGCACACTTGCGCGCCCAGCAGAAACAATCATAGGTTGGATAAATACAGTGTCTATGATCAACACATTGTACAGGAGGAACACGGCAAAATACTAATATCATTCTTTTTTATCTCATGAATAATTAGCTCAATCTTTGAAATAGACCGTCTGTGCACCTTAAATTCAAAGAAACCGCTAAGAGTATTGTGCTATGTCAAATATGCACCCTAAACTAAAGACTGTTGAACTACGTTATGAGATCCAAAGGAACATCCAGTGGAATTAGGAAAAGCCGGTGACGGTCAGATCATGCGAGGGCAGCCAATGCTTTCATCTTCTCGTGAACCCGGTCGATCATGCTCCCGTACGTCACTTGCAGAATTGTGAAGCTATTGTTCAGAGAACTAACAGAGATAACAACCGCCAATATCTGCATTCATATGTAATATAATATTGTGTAAGTATTTTGTCTGAAATGTGCATCACAAAATCTAACCGAACTTCTAATTTCATACCAGTTGTTATCCAAAGGTACTGCAAATAAATGCATCAGACCAAACGTACACACGAGAGGAGATTAGAGAATCAGATAAAATTTGTATAACTAAATACTTTAACTATATCAAAACCAAAACCGTTAGCTTCCTAAGTTGATGACACATGCATGTCGTGGCTGAAATAATTTCAGGATGTCAACCACATACAGTTTGTAGTCATCCATTTTTTTTTTTACCAATGAAATTATGAGGACAGTTTCATGAGGGAAATAGTAAATCTGATTATCAGAACAAATAGTGATTAGAACATATTCATTAGATTAAGCAATGCCAGAATTGTTAATCCTCGAGGCAATGTCTGTCCATTTTCAGAAGATGCACGTGCAAACTGTCAATATAGCATCCTGACCTACAGCAATAACGGAAAGTAATTGGAAATCATGAGGAAATAATGCTAATGAATAGGTACCCTCTATAACTATACAGAAGAATATGTCACCATCTCATTGGCAGAAGCATTGGAAGATAATAATGAAGGACAGTAGAATGGCATAGAACGGTAGTAATAAAAATCCGAACATCTAATCACATGTCAATCTGAACGCCAGTACAATGGAAGGGGAAAATTTCATAGCACCATGACCGTAGAAAAGTATGACCTTTTTGTTGGAAACGAATAAAGAGGGACCTGCACATGCAGTGTGTTTGTATAAGAAAAAACATTGTCGACATGGTCATAGTTCAAACAGGATTCACAGCTTTCACTCAACATGTTCACACATTCATAGGACTGCATATTGATACCAGTTAGCGATATTGAACTCCAAATAGAGAACAAAGCTCTTACTTGCAAAAAAGGGAATAAAGCTCTCTTATTCCAGCTCCAGTGACGACCTTGGCTTCTTTAATGGCAATCCATATTTCAGTACTCCTACAAAAGAGTTTTCGGTTAGTGGACAACATGTAGGAAACATGATGAGGAAAGTACCAGGTATGCGACCAAACTAATGAGCTTTCGGTTAGTGAACCACCCCCCTTCAGTTAGCAAAATTCTTGAGTGTTCAGTTCATGAGCTGTCCGTTCAGTTCAGCAAGCAAATTATCATGAAAGAGTAACAACACTACGCAGCAAGATTATTTGGAATGCATCTAAGCTCCAAGCCTGATTGGTGTCCGGTCTGATTGGTAGTATGAAGTATTAAGGCTTAGACACCAAAGAGCTATTATCTCAATAAACTTGCCACTGGCTGGTGCAATATAAAGTATTAAGGAATTAGTTCATTCCCTGAACCTAGGTACCAGACACGCGCTACATGAAGTTGTGGCAACATGTCATAGTAATCAGCAGATCTTTCAAATTGAGTTTGTAAATAATCAGCAAATCTTTCAAATTCTGTTGTAAAATCAACACACTGGACAACTAAGTCTGACAGAAATCTTTTTTTCTGTAAGTTGAACATGGATCCAATAAACTTAACCAAGAATCGAACAGCACTGATGTGCGGGACTAATTATATCATCTGTGGCATCTGAAATGTTAACACGCAGCATCGAAAAGTGAGGAAGCACATACCAAAGTCATGTTGCTAACAAAGGTTTAGTCTCCGTTTATAAGTAGAGCCAATGCAGAGCCTGTACAAAGCACATCTTATGAGAACCATATTTGAGCAACTGTCAACCAAGGGAGCCAAAATTAGAATTTTACCCAACAGTACAGAGACCACAGCTAGTAAATTGACATGTCCTTGGAAATACAATCTGGGCATGCACAGAACTGAAGGAAACTGTAAAGTATGCTGCACTTTGTACAACCTGAATGATGATAAGCAATGCGTGCCAAGACGCTAACACGAGGCTCCCTGTTCCCATCCCAAAACTACCAGAACTAAATGACAGAAATCGATCTATTTGTGTAACCTGCACATGGATGCAATCAACCTGAACCTAAATATAGATCGCGTGAAGACATAGTCATATTCCTGTAAGATAATAGAACGAATCCGACATGGACAAAGGCACGACCAACATAAGTGGATTCATGAATCAGGAAGCTAAAATTGGAGCACGGTAACAACAAAAGGAGGATATATCAATCTGTGCTCACTCTTATATATCTCTGAATGAAACTTACCAGGACCAGGATCCATTGGAGAGAGAAGAAATCCGTAACCAACAGCAAACCTGTAGAGAGGCTCCATTAGCATTTGAGATAGATAGGACATATATCCAGCTAAAATATGGAGAAAGGTGATAATTATTAAATGAATTTATCTCCATGCTATAAGCTAACCAGAATAGATCAACCTCAAAAACATAGGTAACAGTTTTTTTAAGACAAGCAATAGAGGTAGCTACAATTAGTTAGCACCACTTGCTTCTAAGCTGGTACTGACATAATGCCAGATTGTTTACAACTGAGAACAAGAGTCATTGTTTGATCTAGAATTCTAGATATCTAAAAGTCTAAATATCTAAAATGTGCATTGCTTTATATTGCAATGAAATGTTTGCTACCAGTAGAACTCTTCCAATGATGGTTACTGAACAATCACGGCTAATAGAGAGAGCGCATTAGCAAACTCACATAGGAAGAGAAGCCGTGGACCTGTTGAGAAACATCTTCAGTTCTTAGAGCTGTAACCACACACCTCTAGAAAAACAAACCAAACACATGGTGTAAGTAAGTAAAATTAGGTTTGCACGGCAATACTTGATTGGCAGAATCCACCAAAGAGCATGTAAGTAGCAAAGCAAGTGAGTGATTGTACCTGATCTAAGGAGCACGGAAAGCAGCGTGAAGGCAATCGTAACAAACCATCGCTGCAAAAGAGCAAGAAACTCCACAAGAAAGCACTTACAAAGAATAACACTTTGCAAGAACACAAAGTGCTACTCTATTGATCCATATAGTGGCTACAAATCTGCATTCGTGTAAAGATAGGTAACCTGAAAGACACAAATTGAAACTATGGTACTCTAGGGTAGCACCCTATTGATTTTCCTAGTAGCCAATCAGCTGTACCAAATATACTAACAACAGCTAAAATAAACCTACTATAAATAGGATATGAAACCATCTTCAAACCCATAAACGAATGAGCCGAATGTTTGCAGCAAAGAAATTTGGTTATAGAAGGCTACATACTAATTGTTAAATTGTTTATTTTTTGGGTTAGATATGCAACCTACGTAACACTATATCTAAAACAGTTTGTTGCGGGAATGTAACGAATGACATTTTCTGCATCAAACATTTTCTTGCCAGAGCGGAAAAAATGACATTAGTCGGTTTCAATATGAAACTGCATGACTGAACTTCAATTTTTGAACTGAATGAGCAACCAGCCATGTACCCTTCCATGTATACTGGCATGACTAATTCTATTAGGGAAAAAAATAGTGTCATCATGCACATATAATATATTGGACTTCGAAACCAAACCATGGTAATCAAACAAGGTTACCTTTCCAAAGCAATACAGGAAGATAATATAAAAAGTTGCCCCATGGGTTTTCACTGTAAGATGGATTCCATCATATCGACATGTAGAAAATGGCCTGCAAAATAGATAGAGTTCATATTTCAAAAAACTATATACCTTTGTCGGAGTAGTTTTCACTACATTTGGAGCAGGTTATGAAAATGACAGTATGCATTTCTGATATGGGCATTCCATCGAGCACAAAGAATGCAGAGTAGTTCACATCTTGGTGGATAAAAAATCAGACTCACAAATCACAGCACCAAGATCCATGTATATGCAAAACTGGGGAAATTAGATCCTTGCATGCCCCTACTGCAGGACGCACAAGCAAGAGAAGAGGTGGGAGGGAGAAGAGGCAGCACCTGTAGCAAACCCTAGAACATGGAAGAGGAACTAAAAATGTCACCTGCTTCTTCTTGCTGCATGGCTCGGTGGCAGGTCCACACGGAGGGAGAGGGGAGGGAGGCCGTCGGCGCCGCCGCTGCAGCTGCACCAGCGCCGCCGTTGCCACCCTGCGCCGCCGCCACTCGCCCGCGCCGGCCGCACCAGCGCCGCCAGCTCACCCTCATCGGGTTGTGCCGACGCCGCTCTGTCGCGCCGCCCCGCGAGGCACCGGCCGCCGCGCAGCCCGCGCACGGCCGCGGCCGCGCCGCCGCCGTGCCCGCGCGCTGGCCACCGCCGCTCGCTCGCGCGCCGCCGCGCCTCGCCGCCGCCCGTCCGGCCGCTCGGCCGCCGTCCGGACGCCCGGGTCGGCGGCGCTCCGGCCGCCGCGCCGCTCGCCCGGCCCACGGCGCATCTTGGGGGAGGCGGAGGAGCGACGGGAAGGTTCGAGGTGGGGAGGGGACGGGGGATTTTTTTTTTTTTTTTTTTTGCCTTCGGGAGAGGGCTCAATTTATATGGAGGGAGGCGGCGGGGGGTTATGTGCAAAAAGTGCACGCGGGCGGGTAACTGTAAAAAACGCTGGTTATTAGAATTTTGTCTTCTTCGAGCGAAGTATTTTACTTTTACGAGGGCAAAAGTGAAAAAAAACAACTGTAGTCACTGTACATGGGAGCTTGGGCGAACCAACACGCGATTCCAAAGAAACTGAAGGGGCTTTTTGCAGAATTAATTTGGACGACGTGGATAGGCTGGCTGAATTTCGGACGACGTGGCCAGCCCAGCCCTTCAGCAACCATCATAGTATGGATGGGTTTAATATCAGTCATGTTTGGCACAACTCAGTTTGAGTAGTAAAGCTGTTTTCTAGGTTTTAATTTTAAAGCATCTTTCTTGGTAAAGCTAAGTTGTTTGATCATTTCTTTTGACAAAACAACTCTATAAATGGATCAACCGGAAAAAATGACTAAAATGCCCTATCTTTTCTTTTCGCACGGGTCTACTCATCTTCTTCCGGATTCGCATATGCCCATCGACGTCTTCTACCGATACGAGGACCGGGCAATGCCAGCACATGCATGGCTCCGACGACCAAACTGCTCGAGTCCAGTGGCCACATCCCTGGCGGGCTGCGCACCGGCATCCATGCCACCTGTTGAGCTCTAATATTTTGGTCCATCTTAGAGCATCTTTAACAGTTTGACATTTGGAGTTTGCATTCTTATAATTTTCAAAAAATCACGAAATGAGGTATCCAACGATTTGCATTTGGGTTTTGCAATTTGGGCAACTTGGCAATTGACGAAGGAACAACAACAACAACAAAGCCTTTTTATCCCAAGCAAGTTGGGGTAGGCTAGAGATCGGAAACTTGGCATATTTCCAAAGCCGCGGACCGCTTGGCAAACGCGATCGGATGCTCCTCCCGTGCTACTCCCGCGCATGTAGGACTCGCTTTGCACCATATATATAGTCGGTTGTGTAACACCTCCGGCGTTAAGCACTAATTAATCATTCCTAAGCATGTCATCATTTGCATAAGCATGATTTGCATCATTTGATTGGATGATTTATTGCCTAGCTTGATAGGAGCTTGATTTCCTGATAAATGCCTGCAAATGATGTGAGCTAGCCTAGGTTTATTTGGAAAATGTGATTGAGAATCCTCCCATAGGATCTACAACTATCTTCCCAAATAGTTGCAATTAGTTTTGTTTAAAGATTGCAATTAGTGGATTTAAGTAGCATGAATGTGCTAGCTTAGATTTGTCTAGAAGTACTTGATAACTTGCTTGTTTGAATTTGGTGCTTTGGGAAGAATTATGTAGAAAAATATTTCAAGAAAACTTTATGTTTTGATCAAATTGTGAAAATGGGTTTTAGGGCCTCAAAATTAGCCAAAACAGTGTTTAGGGGATTTTAAAAGTATTATTTTATAACTCATTTCAAACTAATTTTAGATCTCTTAAACCAGGCCGAATTAGCCAAAGTGGTAGTTGAATGAAAGATTCATCTTCCAATTTGGACAAACTTTCATGTTGAAAGTTTTGTCTAATTCATAATAGTTAGAGAGATATGGGGTTTTGAAATTCAAATTTAAAAAGGGCTACGTAGCGCGTTCTGATTGGCCGGAATCGGTGTTTCCTGTTCTGCCGTCCGGATCCCGTGCGGATTCCACACGCCGGACCACAAGGATCCGCCCTGCGTCGACGCCGCCGCCCGCACGCCGACACGCGCCCCCGCTGGCCCCACCCGTCAGCGACCGTGGCCGCCACCCAGCGCCATGCGCCGCTCCCTGGGCCGCCTGCCCGAACAGGAAAGGGGGGAACCCCCGTCCCGCCCCCATTACGGCGCTGTCCTCCTCACTCCACCTCCTCCCTCTCTCCTCCGATGCCGACGCCATGGCCGCCGCCTTCTCCTCCGCCTAGCTCCGCCTCCGACCGGTAGAAGTCGACGCCAAGGGCAGCATCACGACCGCCGCCCTCGACTCCCTCACCTCCTGCCCTCTGTTCGCCCGATTCGGTGAGCACCAGACCGCATTGCGGTCGTCTTCCTCGGCCACGGCCGCTGCCGCCATGGGCACCGGCGAGCACCGCCGCCATCTTCCTTCCTCTCCTTTGCGTCTTCTTGCGCGTAGGAGCACCGCATGCACGAGCGGATGCTCCGGCTCCGTTAGGACGAGGCGTGGGGTCACCTAGCGCCGTGCGTGCGTGACTTCAGCGAGCGCGCCACCGCCGCCATCGCGTACGCCGTCATTTTCACCCGTTCTTGGGCTCGGTACGCTCGCGAGGTAGAGGCGAAGCTCGTAGGCTTGACGATGAGAGCCGCCGGGGCCTCCACGGCCTTCCCACCGTCGAGCGCCGCCACGCGCCGCCATTAGCGCCGCCGCCGTCGACCTAGGCCACTAGGGCTAGGGTTTCTTGGACCGCCGAGTGCGCCGCGATGCGGAGAGCACGCCGGTGCCCTTGGCCGCTCCCGAGCGCCACCACCGGCGGAGCCCCGTCGCCGGCCACCGCGCCTCGCGCGTCGGGGTGCCCGACAGGTGGGCCCGACCCTCCGCGGGTCCCGCTGGCAGGCCATGTAACACCTCCAGTGTTAATCACTAATTAAACTTGCTTAATCATATCATCATTTGTATAAACATGCATTATCATCATGTTATCCAGTGTAAGCTTGCTTGTCTTGATGAAATAGATTATTATTGATGATTGCCTGCAAATGATGTTGGTTGTGTTAAGTATAGTGGTAACACATGATTGAGAATCCTCTTAAAGGATTGCAATTAGTTGAATTGATTTGGATAGTTATGCTTGGACCAAGAGGTTTGAACATTTTTATTGAACATTTTTGTTGGTTTTGTGAAAAAGTATTTCTCTGGCATTCTAAATGCTTTTGGGGTCAAAAGCTTTTAGATGGGAAATTTTATAAGGAATAAAACTCCCAAAGACAACTTTTTGTGAAAATGGGTGCAAGGCATATGTTTTTGAGGGAAAAGACCAGCCTAGGGGCTGTTTTTCCATTTAATGGACTTTTAGAGGGTATTTTCTTTGGAAATTTATATTTTCAAAACTATGCGAAATTTGACTAAACTTCCTTGAGGAGAAATATTCTACTCATAGAGAGGATCATTTTTCGTGTTGAAAGTTTTTGCTAGTTCGGCCTAGATTTGGAGTTAGAGCCGCTTTAAAATTCGTGCACAGATACATTTAAAATTAAAATTTGTTTTTTTTATGGGACCCACCTGTCATCCTCTGAAAGGGGACAAGCAGGCCCCTGTGACACTCTCGCATGGCCGATGGGGATGCATGGCTGCCGCGTGCTCCCCACGCGTCCGCGCGGGGTAAGGACGGCGCCACGCCACCTCCGTCGCCCCTCTCACCCGGTCACTCTTCCTCCTCACTCTTTCCTCTCCATTGCCGGCCACTGCGGAGCAGCTCCTCCTCCACCGCGTCACTGTGCCGCACCGGGCCAGCGCTCGAGCTTGCCCAGACTCGCGCGCCCAAGCCCGCCGCCCCTTTCGAGCCGCGGCGCAGCCGCGGCCGCCGCTGAATTCGCCATTGGCGCGAACCGCATCGAGCTCCGCCATCGCCGCTAGCACGCCCGCGCTTGCAAGCTGTCGCGCTCCAATTGGACGCCGCCATCGTCTTGGCCTAGTTTCCCTCTACCTTCGCCACCACCCGCAAATCGAGCGAACGGGCGAAATCGCCGCCCGTGCCAAATTTCGCCGCCGCCGGCGTGAGCTTGGCCGCCGCCGCGCAGCTTCCCGTCCACGCCTCCTCGGCCCCAATTGATCGCACCGCCACCGTCGCCATCCTCCTCTGGGCGCGTCGCGCCTCCTTTCCGGCCTGGTCCGGCGCTGTGGGCGCCGCCGCCGGAGATCGCCGCCGGTGCGCCGTGTCATCGTGCGGCCCCGCCGCTCCCGTCCGTCGCGAGCCGACCTGAGGCCGCCGGCGGGTGCGTCGCGGCCCCGCGGACCTTCGCCGCCTCCCTAGGCCGCCGGCGAGCCGCCCCACGGGCCGGCCCCCAACTTCCCCGGCGCCCTCCTCTGTTCTTCACATGCAGGGACCACGAGATTAGAATAGAAAGAAGGTAAAGTGTCGATCTGCAAAGTCGCCTGTCACATGCAACTTCAGATCCAGGCCTATGCAATTCTAGGAAAGTTCAGGGACCCAATTGCAAAGCGTCTGTCCTATTTGATTTATGAAAAACAATTTCCAGAAATGTGTTTAAACCTTGTAAATTGCATATCTCCTAGAATACTTGACCAAATGATGTGATTCAACTTGTGTTATTTTTCTTATGAGGTGTACTATGCAGAAAAAATATCGTATGCCATGTTTGTGATACTTTTATATAGGACTTTAATTAAATGTTGAAAATGCTTGCTATCTCTAAAAATGCATAGTAATTTGTAGGATGCTCTGAAAAATATGATTCTTGTTTTGTTAGTCTCCTTATGTGATGCTCTGTCTATGATGAAGATTTTGTGTATGCTTTCTGTGTGAGATTTAGGAGTTGTAGTTCAAATGTGCTAGAAAGGCTATGTGGGAAATAATTCATAAATGAATTATATAGGTGTGCTATGGGGTTGATACTTTTTTTGGGCTCATTATATGTTATGATGTAGCCCCTGGCGCAATGAAATGCATGATTTGGTTAACTTTGTAGTACGAAGTATTTTTAGGTGACCCTCTGCCATGCCACTTGTGCATTTTGTGTAGGACAGTAGATTCATCCAAATGGGGTGAAATTTGGACGATAGTATGCAATTGACATGTGTTACCTACTGTAATTTTGGTAGGATTTTAGGAGTGATAAATCATGGTGTTTCTGTTCAAGCCATTGGTTGGTTAATTAGGGGTTAACCCAATGATGTCATGGTTAACCTATTTATATGTTGGTTTTCTGGTTAACTTGTCTATAGATGAAAGTTGTAGTATTAGCTTAGCTATCTACTGTTAAAGTTTCATGTTCATTGGATGGATGGTTTAGGAGTTATGACTCTTACAATTTGGGTAACAGGGCTGTTTAGTGGCTGTTTTGCCAGGATCAGTCCTGATGATGTCTATTTTAGGTATAGTTAACCGGGGAATCAGCTTTCCAGATTGTCTTCAATCATATCCATAGGGTTTATGGGTATTTAGTTATGAATTTATTAGTGGGATGCTGATTGTAGGGTTATGACTAGTAGTGACGCTTGATGGTGTGATGTGATATGCTAATCTTAATGTAAGAACTCATGGTGACCAATGTGTGTATGATTGATTGTTAAGCAGTATGTTAAGATGAATAGGTCATGATGAATTGATTAGGATGACTATGCTTAAGCATAGGTTAGTTTGCTTTACTGACTTGTTTGCTAGTGGTAGATGTAAAAGCATCATTGCAACATGAGCATTCATAATCCTCGATAAATCATGATCATGCATATGCCGACACTATATTCATACATATGCACCTGCATCATCTCAGGATCGCAGTTAGGGTATTCATCGAGAAGGACCAGGATCCCGAAGGACAAGTCGTGAAAGGAGTTTCCCCGCACAGGAGGTGATCGGGAACCAAACGTGAACCTGCCTGAAGATCGATCCAGATCGTCGAACTAACTCGTCGAAAGAAAGGCAAGCCCCGGAGCATTTCTCCTATGGTTTGCAAATATCACTTGCGTCCTTTTATATGTTTAATGTATTAAGTATAGGAGTTGCCTGGAACCCTTGCTGCACGTTATCCATTCCTTGACTACTTCAATATATCCTTTACCCTGTTAGGTCAGGAACGATATCACTGCTTAGCTCTGCTTAATTAGATCGGTAGCAATCGGGTGATCTCCCATCACCTGCAAGTTATAGGTGTTTACCAGAGATATATTGGCATAAGAGGATCATGTTGGATATAACCAAGTGTGTTGAATAAATGGAGACCAGGCGGGATGTGGGGCAACAAGACATGGGTCTTGTGTGCTTGTAGTTCCCGTCTGTATTGATTAAGGACCGTACCGTTGTACGTCCTCAAGTCATGTTGAATGCATGCCCCACATTTAGCTGGAAGGATAAGTCTTTCCGACCGCGAAGCCTAGTAGCTCTGTTTGGGCTGGTGACCGAATTGTAGGCAAGAACACCGAATGGCGGAGGGGTGGTCAGAGGCCCGAGTGACCGTGGGCAAGAATGTCTGAGCTACCTGGCGTCGTCCCATGAGCAGACACGTCTTGATCGACCTGGCTCCAGACAACCTCTGGGTGTAGACTTGTCCATAGCGGTCCCGCGACTTTACCCGAACAGTACCAACGGTGACCTAAGGTGCCTGCCGGAGGCCTCCGGGGGCATTTCTGGGTTTGTGTGGGGAAGTCCCCCTCAGCTGAGTAGGAATCGATTCGAATCGCCATCACTCCTGGACAGTGAGTACTTGACTTGAGCAGCGGCATCGTAGTAATGCTACTATGGAACAAGAGGATGGTTATATGGATGATATTGGATAATGCCAAATGGACTTGGTTACTATTGATTGCTCATAATAACTCAAGTGATTGCTATTAGCATAGGTGCTCACCTAGCATAAACAGGTTATAATGATAAGCTATGCAAGAATAAAATGAAAGACTCATACTTATACATAGCTATAATATGATAACTTGTGCTTTTCGCAAATGAGTCAGCTAGTCCACTATAAGGCCATGCATTCCACCCCATAGCGTCCTTATTTTACGGTTTAAGACGGGTAAGTCTAGGAGTAGTACCCACGTACTCGGGGTTTTATTCCCACTTGTTGCGAGATCGAAGATTTTTGCTGTGGCAACAAGATGGACTTGTATCCCACTAGGGAGGAAATAGACTTTGGGCAAAGTCAACTCTTATACCTCATCTACATGCTTTTGATGGATGTCGACCCTGAGCTGGCACAGTATTTAAAATGTAGGTGTGAGTGTAATTTCAAGAATATTTACTTCCGCTGTTTATTTGAAAAACCTAAGTTGTAATAAAAGTTCTTATTTGCTACACGTGGTGTAATTATTTTATTTGTAAACTGTTGTATCAAGTGAATGGGAACTGCTGAACTTACGATTCGGGTGTTATGTTGTAAAAGTTCGAGATCCTTCGAGATTTCGCGGACTATCGGACTAATATGATTGCGGTTTACTACTTAAGCTGCCACGGTGGCTCGATTAGTGAACAACAATTATGTTAGTTGGTCGGTTTATATACTGTTTGGAAGGTTCACATGCCATTGGTGCTGATGTTGGACTAATTTGGATGTGCAAAGTATTTTCAGGGCCAATTATGGCAGCTGTCTTGTGAATTTTGTGTATGCTACTGTAGATTGGAGTTTTGAGGTGAATTTTCTGTGGTAGCCTACTTTAGCTATGAGCCTACTGCTGTAATTTTTGTGGAATTTTGGGAGCAGCAGAAATAGGACTTGTTGTAGAAGCTTAGTCTTTTATGTCGGTTTCCGACAAAGGTGCAAGTGGGGATGGTTGATGGTGATGACTAGGTTAAGATAGGTGCTAAGGGTAAATTGTTGTGGTGTTTCCATTCTATTGTTAAGCATTTATCATGACATCATTTACCATACAACTCCACTTCATTTGCACATTATTTATGTACTTGCATCGCATCATACAGGATCGCAGGAGGTCAACGTGCAAGCAGTTCCCGAGGAGCCGGACGTGGAGGTGCAGCAGGAGCAGGAGCTGCAGGAGGTAGCCGAAGGAGAGGAGCTAGAAGCTGACCTGCCCGAGTGTCCTAACCATGTGCCTAGCTCCTTCGTCAAAGGCAAGCCCCGGAGCATTCTCCTACGGTTTGCAAATATTTACTTGAGTCCTTTACTTGATATGATGCATTACGTTATAGGAGTTGTTCGGAAATGTAGTTGCATTAGGACTACTTACCACAAAAGCTATCCTATAGTAGGTACAGGGCTACATAATTTCTTAGGCCTGCTACTTAATCGGTAGAAGACAGGTGATTGACCATCATCTGCGCGAATAGGAGGTTACTATTCCTTGGATTGAGATTGGTGTAGAGTGATAGTGAACATAACCATGAGGCCTTCTAAATCACCTCTTAAAGAAATATGGCTTCGTACATCCTCGATCATGTTGAACAATGCCTCACAGATAGCTGGAAGGGTGGGTGGTGCCCGACCGCGAAGCCAAGAATCTACTTGGGCCGGGTTTCAACAGCTAGGTATCCATGATGGCGATGGGGGAGGGGTAAACAAGGGTCCGGTTGTGAGACCTTAAGATGGGGCATTGTCATTTGATGGGCACGCTTACCTGTTGGCTGTCGGGAGTTGCCTTGGTCATGGTGGTGTGAAGTTGATCCCGCGTCTCTTCCCGAGTAGATCATGGTGACTAAGGCTACTTTCGAGGAGTATGCCTGGTTTGTGTGAGGAATACCCCGCCAGCTGGTTAGCAATCGATTATAATCGCCATCATTCCTGGATAGCAAATACTTGAGAGAGACAGCGGCACGGTCACAAACAATATTCTTTGTGCGAGATGGTTATGTTCATCTATGCTGGTTAATGTTTACTCAATCAATGCGTTACATGATAAATGTTGGTTGCTTCTACTAAAAGTGAAGTAGTGCTGGTGCTAACATAGCTGATAGGCCCCAACTTAATTGGATAAGCTAGAGAGTCCTTTTTATCACTAAATGGTTACTTAATAAGCTCATCCTTTTGGCAAATAAGGAGTCAGCTACCCCACATAAAGCCTGGCATCCACAAAGAGTCTTTTCCTTATTTTCTCTTTGTCGGGTAAGTCTTGTTGAGTACCAAGTACTCAGGGTGCAATTCCCAATGTTGTTGCAGATGGTGAGATGTTCTATGGCTACTGCCCGACATGCTTCCATCCGGCAGTGGGAGATGAATAGATCGTGGGCTCGATCAATCCTTTACCTTTTGTTGTAGTAGATCTGGATGGAGAATCTGGCACTATTTGGAGAAAAACTTATGTGTGTTCGAAAACATGGTTTAAATTTGCTTCCGCACTTTGAATTTGAAAATTGGTTTGTAATAACTTAATTTGAGCACTCTATGTAATATTCTATTTGGAACCTGATGTAATGACTCTGAGATGGCATATGTTGAGAAACGATCTGAGATGTATGTGACGTTGGTGAAATCCTTCGAGATTTCCAGACTACCGGGCTGGTATAATTGCGGTTTACTACTTAAGCTGCCACGGTGGCTTGATTAGTGCACAATAATTATATTAGTTGGTCGGTTCTATTACAGGTTGGGTCCACAATTTGATAAATGCCAAGTCAATTTTGTAAAACTGTTGGAGATGGCTTGTTTTTCTCCTCCCATTTCATTTTAGGAGTTAGCAAACTACAACAAATGGCAAAGAAAAATGCCAAATTGTTGGAGATGCTCTTAATAAAGGCTTTTACCACCCTTATCGAGGAGCTCCTAAGGTTCGGGCGTTCGGACTGAATCCTCGCGCTGATGACGCGCCAAAAGAATTCCGGCCCTCCTTCTCACCGCTTTTCTCGCGCCATCAAAGTTAGGGTGTATTTGGTTGGACTTTTGGCTGTGGCTTTTGCCTGCAAAAGTCAAAAGCTCAACCAAAGGGACCAAAAGCCAAAGCTGTTTTTCCAAAAGTCAGCTTTCACCATAGTACAAACTCAAAAGCACCTCCCACCCTTGCTTTTCCCGGCTTTTGGGGCAAAAAATTACCCACTTGCCACTCGTTACACACGTACTGGTTCAATTCTATTCTTTTCTTTCCTCTCCGTCGCTCGCAAGACTGCACAGGCTCCTTCTCAAGGTGAGCTCCTCCGGCGGTCCTCCCTTCGTCGCTCCCCTCCCTGGCACGGCGGTGACCGAGGCGGCCCCCCTCCCCTACGCGGCGGCGGGCGAGGCCGCCCCCCTCCCCTGCGCGGCGGCGGGCGAGGCCGCTCCCCTCCGTCCGTGCAGCATGTCATGGAAGAGAAAGGGGAAGAGACTGACGAGTGAGGCCTACTCGTCCATAAGACCAATGTTTGAGAAGCCACAACTGATGTACCAAAGGGGCTTTTGACTTCTCATAGCTGCTTTTCAAAAGCTACTTTTCACAGTCACAGCCCACAGCTGCTTTTCCAAAAGTCACCACCCAACCAAACACACTGTTAATCTCGCGGGCACCGCGAGTTCTGTTGGGGTTCCATGGGCCCAAGACGCATGCATGCAGGATTGTGAGATCACGAAGCAAACGGAGATAGCCTGGCCTACCACGATCCGAGTTGCATGTGTAACTAATTGTTGACATTTCTAACGCCACTGAGTGTTAGGTTGTCATCCCCAACATGGCGCCAAAAATGCTGGTACTAATAAATGCAACTGCTACTAGAAATAAATATGGGATCCGCAAACGCACAGATAATACCGATGTAGCATTTTAACCAGGAGTAATCCAGGTATCGTTATTTATAATTTTACCCGGGAAGGGAATGGGATAAAGTGATGAGCAATGCACATGGATAATGAGTGATGAGCATAAAATATAGGAATGAATGATAATGCACATGCGTAACCATAATAGCACTCTAAGCTTATTAACCGATTGTATAATCCTATGTTATTCTAACTATAAAGTCAAAGATCATCAATCAGGTTACATCTATGGGTAAGTGTCGCATAAAATATAGGAATGAATGATAATTGACATAAGATAAATACGGTCTAGGCACCACGCCTACACAATATTTACTACTCACCCATCGATCTAATGAGCAAGCGCTATACGATCCTATGCATAAACATAATTCTAGTCCAACTATGCTAAATATATAATCAAAGTAGACTAAGAACAATATAATTGAGAACATAATCAACTAGAGCAAAGTCAATTCTAATATAATAGAATAGAATAAAGTACTATTCATAGTATCACGAACAATGATGAATATTACAAGAATGTAGAGGGGAATTACCAAGAACTCCGACAGATCCGGACTCCAAGTTAGGCTTGATTCCCTCTAGATCTATTTCTATGTAGCTATGCTACTAAACTATGGAGCTCTAATTGAGATGGTGGCTCTGGCTTCTCTGAATTCTCTCAGATGAATGAGTAGAGAATGAATTCTAGAGTTTCACCCAGGGTCAGGGGCTCTGAATATATAGCCCTCTAGGATGCACCACAGCCCTCGGATCAAACCGACCTAAATGGATGATTATTATTCATCCTCAAAGGCGGTGGATCAGGGATCCGCGAGACTCAACCTCATTGGTTGAGGTGGAGAGGCGGCCGCCTCTAGGGCAGGGTCGGCCGCCCCTGGAGGCTGCCAGGTGGGCCCCATCTTCCAGGGTTCGCCTTCTGGAGTCTTCTTGAGTATACAATTTTACCCGTTCGGTCTTTATCTCTATGTAATCCCGACATGTGGGCCTTCATTATGTTCTTTCCTGATAACCCCCTGCAGAAATAGACAATCACCAAAACTCGTGGAATTCTGTCAGTGTAACCCCTATATCTAATATGTGAACTCATTTTAGTCCTTTCTCTTGCTGCGTTGACGGTATAAATTTGATACTTAACTACCGTCAACACTAATCTAAAATTTTTAAAAATCGTATATGCACACAAATAAAATTTGAATTACACTATTGTATTTCTTATAATAAATGCTTTAAAACAAGATTCCACATAAATATATTTAGATAATATTTTATTAACAAACATTTATATTTCATAAAGATAGAACATTTTTTATTAGTGAGTAAAGGTAATTTTCTAGGTTCAAAAAAATAATGTTCAACCCTCACAACAATAATCTTCTCGATTTAGATAAACACTATTCCCAATCAAAAAAAATACAAACTTAAGTGATAGATATTCCCTCCGTTCCAAATTGTAAGTTATTCTAAAAAGCTTGGAGAGTCAACCTTTTTTAAATTTTACCAAAATTATAAAGAAAACTATAATGATCTGTGACATTGAGTAGATATACAATGAAAATATAAGTGAAGAAGAATCTAATGGTACTTAATTAGTGTCACAAATGTTTTTAATTATCATATAAATTTGGTTAAATTTTGACTCTCCAAGATTCTTACAATTTGGAATGGAGGGAGTACTTAATATCAATGAAGTAGAAATATATATAATAAATATGGATTTGTTATATTCTCATTGTCTGGAATTTAGATTTTTTTAGGCGATGAGTGCAGAACATCACATATATGCTATGTGAACATCATCAAAATCATCATAGAACATCACCTGTATACTACGCAAACATTATGGCACGTCGCCTGAACACAAAATTAAATCCAGCTGAATATCGTATGTACAAGAACATCGCAAAAAACATCATAGAACATCGCATGTATACTACGCGAACATCACTTAATACATCATAGAGCATCACATGTATAGTATAATAACATTACATGTATATTACGATGAACATCGCAAAGTACAGTACAAAACTTTATATGCATACCACGTGAGCATAAAAAAATCACCATAGAACATCACATATATATTACGCAAACATCGTAAAATACACGTCAAAAGGGAAAAACAGAGAAAAGAAAAGAATATAAAAGTATTTTAAAAAAAGAACAATTAAAAATCATAAACAAAGGAAACAAAAACAATAAATAAAAACTAAAAACATAAAAAATGAAAATGATAATAAAGGTTGTATTGAACCAACAAGAAATAAAACCCCAAAAAAGAATAAGAAAAGAACATAAAAATCAAAATTAGAAAAAAGAAAACATCAATATACCGTACTGAGTTTGCTTTGTAGTCGGAACAAAGAATAAAAAATGAAACAAGAAAATTAAATTAAATATAAATGAAAAAGAAAAAAATGAAACAAGAAAAAAAGAGAAAATGATATGCTCAGTGGGCTCGGTCCTAGGGCCCACGGACCTTCCAACAGAAGCACAAAGCCAAAGCT
Organism: Themeda triandra; assembly: GCA_018135685.1. Lineage (NCBI taxonomy): Eukaryota > Viridiplantae > Streptophyta > Magnoliopsida > Poales > Poaceae > Themeda > Themeda triandra. Next base: position 179,334 of record JAENPR010000768.1, read on the forward strand.
CCGAGCAAGGGCAATCCATGGCCTTTGATGTAGTGTTTATTCAAACTGAGTTTCGGAAATGTCCTTGCTGAATCCTAACAATGCCCAGCTGCTAAGGACAATGTAAAGGCAATCTTCAGGGTACATGGAACGCTGTTCAAACATAAAACATATAGGAAAGCAATATTATTAGCAAGATATAAGAAAACAAAAAAGGATGAACAGCGCAATACAATAGTTGGGCTAATATAATTTGCGAAGTAAATTGTGGCACACAGCCACAAGCAAAATGCTATCTTTGTAAGATGAGTGGGCGAGCATAGGCTATTTCCGTATGGCAGGATGCACCATGGCTATGTATTGGATAAAATAAGCTATCCTAGCCTAGGATTTTTTTTTAATAACAATAAATTACGCATATATGAATAACATATTACCAGACTACCAGTAAACATGTGATGTTCAACAAACTTAATAAAACCATAATCACAGGCAGTGAGGAGTCGAGGAGACGAAGAACTTACTTCTTCGCGATGGAACCACCACCCGCCGGTTGAATCTTACAGGGATGGAGCCGCCGGCCGATTCGACGCCTAGGGATGCGCGGAGAAGGAGACCAGGAGGCGGGAGGGTGGGGTGCCGCGTCACCGGCGAGCTGATTTGTGTCGACGGTCGCCTGCAAGTGTTGGAAGTGTAGGCGGTTGGGCCTTTTTAAGGCCTTTTGTTTGTTATAGCTGGGTCGTATCCAGTTTGGACAAGGTGTTCCCTCAAAATCTGCTTAAAAAGGTGTTCCCTCAAAATCTGCTTTAAAAAAAGGTGTTCCCTCAAAAAAGAAAAACACGCACTTCCGACGGCGGCGGCCTGGCCATCCGTCATCATCGTCTCTCTTATTTTTTCATGATAAAGGTATCGGGGGAGGGGGGTGGTTGTGAAAATGTATCTTGGCATGCATATGCCTAGCACCTACTATCCTAACCGTTAAAAGATGCATCAAGATCTGTGCACAACCTTCTCTCTCCAGAGTATTTTCCTTTAAAAATCTTTATTTTTAATTGTATTTTTCTTGTATTTAAGGTTTAGAGTTTAGAGTTAAAAGATTAAGGTTTAGGTTTAGGGTTTAGAGTTTTAGTATTTAGATTTAGGGTTTAGGGTTTGTTTTAGTGTTTTAGGGTTTAAGGTTTATGGTACTTGTATAGTAAGGTACAATATCATGAATCAATAAGCATAAGAAGTTGTCACTGTCAGTCACGGATCTCAAGGCAAACATATATGGATGGCTAGGATAGAGAATGCTGAGCATATAGAGGCCAAAAAACTGCCGGACGGTTGGGCATATGCGATGGGAAAAGGTCGTGGAGTGAATGACCTAATAGAAAGTGCTGAAAAGTGGGACCCGCCGCTGCGCATGTGCTCTGTAACACCACGTGCTGCTGCTGCATCACGCGTGGGGATGGATGAGAGTGAGGTGGGGCCGGCGTCTCTGCATAGCATTCGAACTGCACAGCGCTGAATATGTCGTTCGCGCGCTACTTGCGGACACTTTAGCGTGCACCGCTGTAGCAAAATTTCACGCCAAATGCTTATGTGGCGCTTTACCGGTTGGCTTTAGAGGCACCAATGCGGATGGTCTAACGGATCAAACAGAAGGCCAAATAGCTAACAAATTTTTAGGGAGAATTTGCTAGAAGGCCTCAGGAGCAAATTCGTTTAGGTATTAGGCCTCTTTTTTTCGAATTTAGCTGGAAGGCCTCGAAGTAAAATTTTGTTAGCCGGAAGGCCTTCCGTCCGTTTTAACCGGGTAACGGTGTTAAGTACGGGGTAAAAAGACGATTTTACCCCTAGATCAAAAAATAAGAAAATATGATTTGAAGTGTTTATAATATTTTAAGTGTATATATATATACTTAAATTATAGACTCCGCTATTTGGAGCCCAGCGCTCTAAACACCGGCTGCATGCACCTGCCAACAACAGTGCGCGCTACAGCCAAAAATAGGCGAGAGAGAAAATATTACTACTACGGTTTCAGAATTTCAATGATATGCTGACTTTCCAATTTTATTTAAGATGACACGATCGTAAACGCATTAAAAATGGAAAGAAAAAGCATGCAGACATGCCGCTGATCTGACAGCTTAAAAGATGTGCCATGCACCAGAAAAAAAAAAGAATCAACTACTAATACGGGAATACCAAATTGAAGACAGAGAAAGAATCACATGCATGCAGTCAACGCTCCATTTATTTCCTTGTTGCTTTAGGTTTGCGGAAGGAAATAGAAATAAACATATTTTGCGGAAAGGATCGCTGAACCTGGCTGCGCACCGCCGACCGATCTAAATAATGTTTAGAGGGCTGTGCTCCAAATAGCGGAGTCCATAATTTAAGTATATATACATATATTCAAAATATTATAAACACTTCAAATCATATTTTTTATTTTTTGATCTAGGGGTAAAATCGTCTTTTTACCCCTTACTTAACATCGCTAACTAGTCAAAACGGACGGAAGGTCTTCCTGCTAACAAAATTTTACTTCGAGACCTTCCAGCTAAATTCGAAAAAAAAGAGACCCAATACCTAAACGAATTTGCTTCTGAGGCCTTCTAACAAATTCTCCCATTTTTTATTTCAAAGCTATACGTCCAAAGTAAAAAAAAAAAAAGACTTCATACATAAGAGCACTTTTTTCGGAGACCAAGTAACTAATTCTCCCAACTATATAATCTCATATCCACAGTCCCTCTCACTCAGAACCCTCACGACATCACCCCACCCACCTGACGGTGCGCAGTTGCACACTCACGCTCACTCTGCACGCTCCTCGGCCACTCGCGAGCTCTCTCTCGGTATCGACACCATGGCGCACCCCTTCGAGGCTCTGACCCTCTCCACTGAACCACCAACGACCTAAACATAGTTATATGTTTGTTTGTGTACATGTGATGAGTAAGACGTGCGCGTATCACATGTTAGGGAGTATACATGAACATGAACAAATACTTTGGGCGGATATGGGCCTAGGGCGCCTAGGGTCATGGCCCTAGGCGTGGCTCAAAATATCTCTCATATCAGGGCCTTGTTTGGATGCACCTCAAATTTCAAGTTTTTTCACTCTCTCTCCATCGTATCAATCTTTAGACCTATGCATGGAGCCTTAAATGTAGCTTAAAAAAAGTAACAAATTGTACAGTTTAGTTGTACATCACGAGACGAATCTTTTGAGCCTAGTTAGTCCATGATTAGACAATATTTGTCAAATACAAACGAAAGTGCTACAGTTAGAAATTTTCTAATTTTTTGGCAACCAAACAAGGCCCAGGTGTAAATTTGTAGCCCAATTCAAAGGTACTCTAGGCATGGGGTTAAATTCAACCGGCCCAGGCAGCGAGCAACGATTCCGCGGGCATCCTCGCAAATCGCAATCCCCAGTTCCCCACTCCGCGTCTCATGCCGCGCCGCAACCGCAACCGAATCCCCGCTTCGGCGGCGCTCCGCATCTCCTCTCGGCTCTCCTCAACCCAGTGCCGCCGCCGCTAGTGGTTGCCCGTCGGAGACGCGCTGGGCGCTTAGGTTACCTGCCTTGCCGCAGCTTCACTGGCCGCAGGACTGCAAGAGCGCAGGCTACTCGTGCGGTGACTTCTCAGCCATGGTAAATTCCGCTTCGCTTCTCTCCTCTCTAAAAGTATTTTGTTGCCCTAGGCGTAGAAATTGATGAGCTCCACCAGCTGTACCTAGATGAGGGGCGTTGAAAAAGAGAGAGAGAGTCTGTATGGCTAGATGAACTAGGAGTATACCCTGCGCGTTGCTGCAGGATTTTCTTAAAAGTAAATGTATTATATACATAATATTACTATATGGTATTCTTTGTGTATACATCTATATACGAATTTAACAAATTGCTTATCGAGTATTTTAATTAATTGTGTATCAAATCTGATAAAAAATCGATAAGCTAATAAGAGGAAAATCAATAGAATATTTAATTACATTATACAAAAAACATGTGATGAAACAAATAGTGTATGTAGATGACTTGTATCTTAATAGATTAACTATTTAAAGTATATCACATGATAGAGATGATATGGACATTTTTTTGTAATTAATAAGGAATGAGTTGGACTTAGTGGGGAATAAAGTGGACACCTTACATGAAGAGTTAATGTTTAGTAAGGGTCACTTAGTGGGAAATGATGTGGACACCTTGCATGTTGAGAGAAATCATCTAGTGGGGTTTGTTTATATTAGAGGTATAGATGTGCTCCGTGGTGGGGATTTGTTGCACTCCAGCCTCAGTTATTTGTTTTGGACTTCTGTTATGTACTATGTATCTATACTCTAAGTGTTGGAGTGATGCTACTTGTTGTCGTTTGCTACCTTTACAAATAATCTCAAGATGTGCATTCACCCCATTGCTGTATATGTGTACATATGTGTACATATAGTATCATTGCTGTTATGCACTCACTCCAGTCTCTATTATTGTGAAAAAATAGATAATGGATAGACTGATCCTCCTTTTCCTTTGTGATGCTTAGTCTAAGAAGAGGGGGCTTTCGCTGGAGGAGAAACGGGAGCAAATGCTTCAAATATTTTACGAGAGCCAGGACTTCTTTCTGGTAAGTTCTTTGGTCGACAATTTGTTATGTCCATTTCAGTGTTACCGTATTAACTGCGTCCAAGGAACTTACGATTTCTGTTCCTAATGTGAAAATATCTCTGTTTGTTACTGTGGCAGTAGTTGCATTTCTCCCTTTCTTCTGCTTATTTGTTGTGTTAAATATCTTGGAGGATTGAAATAAAGAATACTAATTGGCTTGCCCTGTATCAATCAAATTACTGCAGTTTATAAACAGTTTCTATTGATTCTAAGTTGACATGATCATGCTTTTTAATTTATTTTCTGAAAGGATCACTGACCTGTCTCATTCCATAATAGCAGATTAGCAGTATCTTCTCTTTTCAATCCACAACCATTTATATTAATGCAATCATTTTTCTATAGGACTGTTCAAATACTGATGCCACTTTTTATTGCTTAAAATTGGAAATTCATGTGCATACTAGTTAACTTTCCTGTGGATTTTGCTACTGTAGCTTCTATTCTACCAGGTTTTGTTATGTAGAATGTGTTTCCTATGCCATAAAATATAATTCTTCCCATATGCCATTTTTAGCTTAAGGAGCTAGAGAAAATGGGTCCTAAAAAGGGAGTGATTAGTCAGTCTGTGAAGGATGTGGTGCAAAGCCTGGTGGATGATGATCTTGTCTTGAAGGACAAAATTGGGACTTCTGTAAGTATTTTTTTTTTTCAGTCTCTATTATTGTAGCATGGAGCAACAATTGTTGGACTGTTAACACAATGGTGTAATCATTTGCATTGAGAGTTTGACATTGAGTTAAGTTATCAATGATTCAGAAATAGTTTCCTGTATTATCCAACATCTTGCTCTGCAAGCTTTACATATTGCCTGTGCTGCGAACAAATATATTTTCTTATCCATAACCTTTTGAGCCTAAAATAGTTTTCTTGCAGGTGTACTTTTGGAGTCTTCCAAGTTGTGCTGGGAACCAGGTCTTGTAGACTTATTTGTCTTAAATCTTTTTTCTCTGCATACTATGATGAATTGGTGATAGATAGATTGCTGATCTTAATGAACTGGACAATAAGATACGTTATCAATAAACAATATCTTTGTTCTATGATTTTCTTGTGACAAGTAGTAAGACATGTCCAAAGTAAGAAGGCGAGAAATCATAATAGGTTCTTGTTTTTGGATAATGTTTCTACATTTACTGTGTGCGTGATAAGGTGTGAAACCTCTTAACATACATGCTGTTAAAAATGTGATACAAACTAAGTTCATAGAAGCTTTGCAAGAAGAAAGTTGCATTTGCCTTTGGCTACACCATTTGGAGGGCCACTGTACTTTTTCTAGGGTTACAAATAAAACCTAACAAATCAGGATAGAAAGAATATAGGGGTCCTACTTTTTTTCCTCTATTGCACATTGTTATGCACTTCTTACTCCTCCCTTATTCCATAGCTGATGATGATTGAGCTAATGTTTCCTTTGTAGCTGAGGAATACTTGCAACAAGCTGGAATCTGATCTTTCAAACTCTAGAAAGCGTTACATGGAGCTTGTTGAACATAGAGACAACTTGAAAAGAGGCCGGGAGGACTCTGTATGTTATTGTGCATATTGTCAAGATGTGCAGTAATCATTTTGACACAAGAACTAATTGTGTTATTATAGGAAGAGAGGGAAGCTGCTTTGGAGGAGCTGAAGGCTGTAGAGCTACACCATAAGGAACTCAAGGTGCCATTGTATTCATTGGTCTATCCTATGGTTGTTTTAGTCCTACTATCTACAACTCAACAATGTTATAACAATTACAGGAGGAACTGGCTGCATATGCAGATAGTGATCCAGCTGCAGTAGAAGCAATGAGTATGAGATCTCCTCTTTATACAACTCTTGTATAGATATCTTGCTGTCATGATACATACATCTGTTTTAATATTCTTCACATAATCACATGTCATCTTTTCATCTTGGTTCTAGCAAATATCATTATCTGATCTGAATCTCTGACGCACATCTTCCCCTCATTTTAACTATTACTATATGCTGGTAATTGCAGAGGATGCTATTGATGTTGCTCATTCAGCAGCTAACAGGTGGACAGGTCATATTTTTTTGCTAATGATCTCTCCTAGATATATGTCAAATTGCTTTCATTCTTTGGCTACACTAACATTTTCAATAATATTCCAGACAACATTTTCACTTTGCAACAATGGTGTTCAACCACATTCCCAGAAGCAAAAGAGCAACTTGAACATATGTACAGGGAGGTATGTTTCTGTCTTGTTCTGTTTTGACCTTTTCGTGTTTGCAGTATGTTAGCCTGACTTCCAGTTGATTATATATGTTTCATTATGCAATGGGATTTACCCACAAGTGTCAAGGACATTGGTGCCTCTACATCTTTAGTATCCAGACATTCAATAGCATTTGATTTTGGGGGCCTGGACCTTATGGAAAAATAGGAACAAACGTGTTTAGATGGTATCGCCCCATCTCTACTGGTTGTACATGAAATCTTCGGAATTGAGATTATGGGATCTTGCTAGAACCAAAATGCTCCAAGAACGGGGCCGTTGTGATGAGGGCTAGTCGTGTAGTCTTTATCTGGTTGTTTGTAAAGGGTCCATTAAGTGACCATTTTCTTCTCTCTTTATAAGATACATAGCTCTCTTGCGTGTTCGAGAAAAAAAAATAGATAGAGGCTTATTGAATTAGCAGAGTTCTCTGCCATGCCATCAAAGTAGTGTTGATGACACCAATAATAATGAAATTATGTGCCATACTGGTGCAATAAAAGAGGAGGATATATACGAGAGGGCACTTTGTATGATGACTTTTAGATGCACTGGTGCTAGATTCATGTCACTAAAACTGATCAATAAGCATGTACTGATGCTTGAGTGAATCAAATATTATAAGTTTAGCTGAGCATGCTACACAAGCATATCCCTGGTCTGGCCCAAATAAACTGCTTTATTTGATATCCTTTTGTTCTGTAGAGAGTAGAGACCTATAGCCTAAGTGCATGTTTGGCCTGAGCATGATGGATATGTTGCAGACAGTGCCCAACCTAAGCACTTCGTTTTCATAGTTCAGAAGCTGGCAGTGAGACATTGGTTTACCTCCATGTACATTGCAAAGAACAACTGAAATTAGGGACAGTTCTTTTCAACACTGCTTAATGTTTCTATATTCCTATTAAGTTAAACTGTAAAGTATCCTCATTTTTTTTTTTCGCGACCGGGACTTCACCCGTTTTTAAAGTATCCTCATTTCCTTTTGCAAGAGATTTTTTCCTTGTGTGCACTCTATCCTGGTTCTGATTAAGTTCTTGTAAAAATTCAGGTTGGGATCACCGAAGATTTTGAGTACCTGCAGTGATGTCCAACAGCCTATTACAGCATTGAATGTGCCACATGTTGCTGTTATGTGAGCAGTTGTCTGCAGTAAATGGGTTTTAGTATCATTCAGATGTTTGGCAACAATGACCCAACAATGTGGCCACATTCATGTTAGGGACTATACTATTTCTAGATGGTACCAAGTAGTCTTTCTCCTGCAATGCTTCAAAACTTTATCGAAGCCTCGATTTTATTGAATGTATATATCTTTGCTGATGGAAAGAACAATAGCTTGCCAGCTGGAAATAAATATACTTCCCTGAAAATAGCCTGAAATAATAATACTAGAACCAATACTAAGGATTTTGAAGACCATGTCAAAAGGCCATATCTGAAAATTTAGTGTGAATTTTTTCATCAGGAAAATTCTTTATTCAGATTGAATCACTGAAATAATACATGGATCGCTAAAGCATTAGACCTTTTTAGTAGAGGAAGCATTGTTCTTGGGGGTAGTTTGAAGCTACTGAAAGGGTCCTTGGTCAACTAGTAAAGGTATATATTTTTTTTTTTGAAACAAACAACTAGTAAAGGTATCAAAATTAAGTAGATGGATTTGAATAGTCGGTACTGCTTCCTCTATTTTAAATTGTATGCAAATCATTCGGACTTGTTTTGGGGTTTTTTTTATTATGCATCTAAATATATATATTGTCTAAATATGCAGTAAAAGCTACTACTCGTTCCAAATTATAAGTCACTTTGACATTTTTGATTTATCTATTTTACTATACATTTAGATATACATACTATTATTGTTGTATCTAGATGTATGGCAAAATGGATGTACCAGCAAAGTCAAAACAACTTATCATTTGGAACAGAGGAGTATGTTTTTAAAAAGCTAAAACGACTTACAATTTAGACCTGCTTTAGTTTCTACGGGAGGTCCACTCGCAACCAAGAACGGGCCATTACTCATTCCAATGTCTGCCAGTCATGGTCAAGAAGGGGGGAAAAAACTATGAAGCACACTAGCAGTATCATATTGTAGTAGTAGAAACTAAAAAAACAATCGAGAACCTGCTTGGACAATATGGGCACTAAACCATATAGTAATTCACAACAGCGTACCATATTTTGGCTTAGCTGGATTTGTTGATGTAAGGAATTCATTGACTGACTTGGCTTTGCTGACCATGCTAGGCTCATGACCATTCCTAGTTCAAGTGCCATGCCATCAGATCCACTAGTCACACTATACTAGCCCCACTAGGAAGTAAGCGTCAATCATTTGTGTAAGCTCTTCTAGACATTCCCATCCTAAGTGGCAGTCATCTAATGCCCCACTGCCACAATGTTTTTTTTTTTTTTTTTTTTTTTTTTTATGAAACAGGAGGGGCAACGCCCCTATTGGAGTTTTTTTAAAACAAAGGTTTCATAGTTTACATACAGGGATTAAGAAACATAATAGGAGAGAAAGAAAATAGCAAGTATTACACAAAAAGCTTCTAGCCATTGATCAATGAGGGGATGAAATCGACTCTTTGCTCTTAGTATAACTAAGGCAAATTCATATCTGAAAACGTGTTTGCATCTTTGCACTGAGTGAGCCAAATTTCTGAAGATAATGTCATTTCTCATCATCCAAATAACCCATGCCATTGTAACAATGATCTCCGTGAAGAAAGGAACCCAGAGCTGATACTGAATGCTCACCAATATCATTGAAATATCATCTGAGTTGGGGAGGATGACATTAGACTGAACCAACAAGCCATAGCAAACGGGCAATGGAAGAGCATGTGCAAAAGATCTTCCTCAACGTGCAAAGTGCAAAGAACACATTCATAGTCATCAAGATACATGCCTCTGTGGTGCAAGAGGCCCCTTGTGCTCAACCTGTCTTTTGAGACCAGCCGAAAAAAGAATTTTCTTTTATTCTGGCAAGAGCATGTCCATAACCATCTAGAGGATCTATGAACTTGTTGCTAACCCATGAGTAAGATTGGATAACGAGCCAGTTCGGCTCGATTTGGCTCAGCTTTTTCTAGCTCATTAAGATAACGAGCTAGCTCGGCTTGGCTCATTATCTAAACGAGCTAGAAGGCCGGCTTGACTCGGCTTGTTAAAAGTTCGAGCTGCTCATTAAGCTCACGAGCTAGGTGTAAAAACGTACATAAAATGTAATATTTATATTTTTCTAGATCTTGAGAATAGTAATAATACATTAGTAACACATCCAAAGTCTTAAATTGGAGAAAAAATAATATGTGCTGATACATATACAAATATAATAATATATACTATACTAAACCATCATACATCCATTAAAAACAAAATGATAAAGTTATAATAATCTAAAGTTTATAGGGTCTAGACCTATCATCAACTAATTATAAAGCAGAAGTCATTAAGTATTACAAAACTAATATAAATCATGATGTTTCTTTAATTAGATATGTGGCTTGCTTAGCTCGTGAGCAACTCGCGAGCTGACTCGAGTTAGCTCGCTATAGCTAACGAGCTGAAATGCTGGCTCAGATAACGAGCCGAGTCGAGTCGAGCCGAGCTAGCCACGAGTTGAGCGAGCTAATGAGTTTCGAGTTTTTCGTCCAGCCTTACCCATGAGCTATCTGTAAGCCAATTTTGTGATTAAGACCAAACATCATTTGATTTTGAGAGCTGAATATTATCAAAAGTATCACATAGGTTCTGAAACTGTCCAAAAGCTTCATTGGACAATGGCAGATAAAAAGGCTCCTGCCTAGGCATAGTACTGACTGCCACAGTTAAAGGGATGTGTTGGGTCTTAGCATAAGAGCAGAGCTGTGGATATAATTGATTATAAGCTGTAATCTATACTTCTAATATAAACAAATCCCACTAAGTTATTTCTCTGCATTCTCCTTGTGCCACGTCAGCGCAATGTCAGCGCAATGTCAGTTACCCATCTCACCCAGCTAATGAAGAAACATCGTCAACTAATGCAAAAGAATATGAGAAGTTATAAAACATCGTCAACTAATGCAAAAGAATATGAGAAGTTATACGGCGGCCAAGTCTCGTTACTCTATGATCAAAAAAAAAAGTCTCGTTACTCTCGTAGTATGCTCCTTCGTCCGTATGAACCCAGGCCGCCTCCTTTGCAGCCCATTAATTCCCACAACGCTGGCCCATCAATTCCATGCCGCAATTTCAGAAGCTTTGCCGCGTATCTATAGATTTTATTTCTTTTTGTAATCAAGTGAACGACATATGAGTTGCTGGCTGCGGACCAATACGGTGTGCTATTGTGTTAGATCAATACAAATCAATACAGCTATAGATGTACGGCTTGCTGCTACTGTTTTACTGTTTCACTGTAGTTTTCTGTCTTTACCTTCCTTCTTTTCTTCCCTCTCATTGTCATGCATCTATTTTAAGCCAACCACAGAAGTTTCCAGCCCCTCCAGCTCCCGGAGTAAAGTAAAAAAGACCGGCCAAGAAAAAAATGTGCCCCGAGAGACATCTCCCCCTGCCTCACGCGCAGCCGCTCAAGCAGGCCAAAGCGGCCAGCACCACCGTGCCAGCCTGGCCGCTGGCACCCCGCGACTGCGGCGAGCGCACGCTGGTGGTGGCAGCCTCATGGTAAGGCGTGCTGCGGGTGAGACCAGTCGGTGGCCGCGGACGCAACACCGTAACATCGTGCAACCGGTCCTCGGCGGTGGCCGCATCCCGCCTTCTCCAGTCGTCGCGTACGCCGCAGCCATTGCTGCCGCCGGTCGCCGCCCTCCGCATGTTAGGAATTCGTCAACCGCCCACCTGCTACACATGTCTCTCTCTTGCGCTTCGTTCTCCTACCATGCATGGCATGGTGATGTGCTCTCATTGTCTTCTCCTTATCTCCGACCAGCATGAGGGCCTGAACTACGTTTTTTTTGCTCTTACTATTCTATGCTCTTCATGTGCTTGATGAAATGCTCTTCGCTTGCTAATTTTGACCCAATTTGCCGCCTTCAACATTCCTCTCTATTAATTAGATGTATACCTTACCAAGTTTTATCTTCGCTAATTTAACAATGTACGGAGTATTGTGGAGCATTTTTTTAATAGGAGAGCTGTGGAGCAATTGCCTACACGTTTGAACTGAAAATGTATACTTATTGTTTTGTTGTACACATTTTTATTTCATTTTTTTTTACAACACGTTTTGGTGCATACCTCAGTCTAATTACTTGCTTCGGCTCATAACAATAAAAATTAGATGTTCTTCATGTATATAAAAGTATCTTTTATTAACAGTCATATTTATTGTAAAAAAAAACACATCCGTAGAATCGTGGTTCACCCCTGCCCGCAGCAAAGCGCGGGGTGCCCACTAGTTTTATCTATCATTCATATAAATTAATTCGTTGAGTTAATATATAATTAAAATATCTTATATTTTACTCACAATAACATCAAATTACCGCAGCGCATCTCTTTCATATCTCGTGAACACCCTTTGATACATGCATAAATCATTTCATATATAACACAAGAAATTTTTTTTGCAGCATGTAGAGAATACACTTCTCCATACCCGCGGCAACGCGCGGGGAATCCACCTAGTATCCCAGATATCAAACCACAGCATACAGGAAAAACCATTCTGAATGCTAACTCTTGCAAAGCTTTTATAGGAGTCTAGGAGCATCTTCCACAATGTTGGGACCTTACATTTCATTTTCTGCTTTGCTAAGTTTTGTCCTTGCATCGTCTTACCCAAACTATTGTAGGCATGCCCTCTGATTGTCAGTCACCATCACAGTGATACAAAAATGATGACGCGCGCACGGAGTGCGACTCCATGGCGACCGCGCGCCCCCCAGCGCCGCCGCCGGCGTTGACCCCTCTTCCTCCCTCCCGGGCCTAGATCCGCCGCCGCCGCGCTCTCCCCACCCCCCGCCACCCCTCTCCTCCCTTCCCCTCTCTTCCCCCGGGCCCCCTCGCGCGGGGGACCTCCCTTGCTCGGCCGCCAGATCCAGATCCGCCCCGATGGCGGATCCTGCCACTCCTCGCCGGAACTGGGCCACGGAGGTCCTGGCCGCGCTGGAGGCGGGCTCCCCTGGCAGGCTCCTCGAGGCCCTGGGTCGTGGACCAAGTGGCGCCTCGGAGTCTGCCACCCCGCGCCGCCAGTGGGCGGACCGTGCCGACGACAGCCTTCCGCCGCCGCAGGAGTTCTTCTCCGACTCGCCGGGGCTCATGAGGGAGATCCTCGACCACGGTCCTGGGGAGCGGGTTGCCCTCAGTGACTCGGGGACTCCCTCTCCGACTCCGAGCCCCCCTCTCCGACTCCTCCGCCGCCGCCGGGTAAGGGGTCGGCCGCTGAGCCGGCTCGGAAGCGCCGCCGAGTCCGTCGTCACCGTGCCAGGCACCGGCCCGCCGGCTTCATGCGGGATGCCCGGGCAGCGCACCCCTCGGAGCCTGTGCCACGACCGCAGGCGCGGCTCTCCTCGGTCATCAACCTCGACATCGGCCCACCTCCTTCTGGCCGCCGTTCGCCACGCCCGGACTCCCCGCCGGTGTCACACCCCCCACGTGCGCGGGGCGCCCCGGATGAAGATGGGTTCTTCAGCGCCCACAGTAGGCGGCTTGGACGCTCCCCGCCGCGCCGCCGTTCTCCACGGCCGGTTCCACCGGAGCTCCAGGGCCTTTGCCTCCGCTGCCTCCGACCCGACCACATGCGCGCCACCTGCACCTTCCCGGCGCGGTGCTACTGCTGCTGGATGGAGGGACATCGCGCTGCGACTTGCCCTCGCTCGGCTGCTGCCGCCTTGGCTGGCCGCAAGCGCCGCCGCTCTCCTACGGCGGTGTTTGCTGCCCGTGAGCGGCCCAGGCGCGGCCGGGAGGAGCACTGCCACGCCTCCATGGACACGTCCTCGCCGCGGTCCGCGTCTACTTGCCGCTCCTTCTCGGTGCCTCCTCTGTGCGGCCCACCGTCGCCGGAGGACCCTCCGCGCCGCCGCCTCCGCCGCCCCCACCGCCGCCCCCTTCGCCGGGGCAAGGGGGGATGTCGTCGACCCATTGCCGGTGCGGCCCCGGGCGTTCCCGGCTCTCAACTGGACGCCGGAGGGACTTCGGGCGGGTTTCTATGCTGACACCCCGTTCGTTGTGGTTCCACGGTCCCGCGCTATCCAGGCGGACGAGGACAACTTGGGCCGCGCCTTGACCGCAATTGTCGGCGGGATCCGTCCTGCGGTCTCAGTCGAGGACGTTCGAGACTACCTGCGCCGGCGGTTCGAGCTCACCGACGATGAGTTCGACGTTCGACACCACTTCCCCGAAGACTTTGTGGTCCGCTTTCGTCATGGTGCTGACAGGGAGCGTGTCCTCGAGGCCAGGAGGAGCTCTCTCTGGCTCCCGTTGATCTGGAGCCCTCGGCGACGCACTTCGCTGGCAATCCATCTTCGTTTCAGGTTCAAGGTGGTCGTCGCCATCGCCAGGGTGCCCCTGCACGCCCGCAACCTGGAGGTTGCCCAAACGATCTTGGGCCCGTCTTGCGCCAACCTGGCCTTCTCCGAGTTCCAGGGCACCCCTCTCATCAACGACAGAGAGTTCTTTGTGTCCGCATGGTGCTGGCAACCACGTCTCATTCAGGAGGAGCAGATCATCTTCATCCCTGAGCCTGCGGTCCAGGGTATCGCTCCCGCTGACGATCACCTGCCTGGACTGCACTACCTGGTGCGCACCCGCTTCGTCGCGTACCAGGACTGGAACACGCCGCCGCCTTCACCGCCTCGTGATGCTGTGATGGTCGGTGCAGAGCACGGCGGGTTCGGCGCGCCGGATGGCCCGACACCCCAACCTGGCTTTGCTGCTGGTGCAGGGGACGGACCGGGGGACGGCGAGGTCGAGGACTTGGTCTCCCCTACGCGTTCGGGCGTCGCTGATGGTGTCGCGGCTGTGGCTGCAATCCAGGTCGGCGGTCTCTCGTGCCCGGTGCTCGCTTGCGCCGCCGGCTCGACCTTGGACGCGGCTCCCCCTACTGTGAGTCGGTGGCCTTGCCTCACCGCCCCGTGCACGCCGCCGCGCTACGGGCCGGTGGCGCCTGGCCGACCCGATCTGTCCACGTCGCCCCCCAGACTGATCCTTCGCGGCAACCGGTCCCCGGACATGCTGGTGCAACGTTCCTACGGCTCGGCCAGGAACGGTTTCGTGGGGGCCTTCATCAATGTCGCACCGGCTCTGCTGCTTGACGGCCGATGCGTCCAGCACGCCGCCCCGGAGCCTGCTGACTGGTGGGCTGATTTTGCCGCCAATGAGTTCGCCACGCCTCCTAGGCTTCACCCGACGTCCGTCGATGACGATTCTGTGCCGCCCGCTTTCGACGGCTCAGACTGCGGGGTGGCCCAAGGCCCGGCGTCTTCGCCCCCTGCCGCCGCCGCGGCTCTGATCGCGCCAGACCCTTCTCTCCCCACCGCCGCCCGACCTACGTCGGCACTGGACGAGGCTTCAGTGGACAACTTCGTCGACTCCCTCGCGCTGCCGATCGAGGCCCCGCTCCTCTCGCAGTTGCCAAGGGTCAGGCAGTCCCGCATCCCTGTCGATGAGTGGAAGCGGCGCCGCAGCTCGCGCCTCGCCGCGAAGTCGGCGTATCGGGACCCCCAGCCAGAGAAGCAAGCACGTCGGGTGCTCCTGAACAAATGGGGCGGCAGCGACGCCAGGATTGATTCACCGGACCCCACCATCAACGATCGCTTCCACGCCGCGTTTGGGGACAACGTTGACTCCGCGCGCAGGGAGACCATGAGGGAACTCTTTCCCCAGCTGCCCGGGCGGGCGGCCCGCTCGGCCTCGCGCAGGTCTTGAGTGCGGCCCCGCTCTCCTCGACGCACACGGGTTCCTTAATGTCAGACAACCACCTTCTTATGTGGAATGCGCACAGCCTCAACAGCTTGGCACGCCGCAACGTT
The DNA here is from genome assembly GCA_018135685.1 of Themeda triandra. Lineage (NCBI taxonomy): Eukaryota > Viridiplantae > Streptophyta > Magnoliopsida > Poales > Poaceae > Themeda > Themeda triandra. The sequence continues at coordinate 195,188 of JAENPR010000768.1, forward strand.
CTTCGGAACATCGTCGCTAACCAACGGGCTTCCATTGTGTGTGTGCAAGAAACTAAGATCGAGAACCTCTCTGTATCTGTGAACGTTCAATGCTCCAGTTCCGACTACGACTTCGTCTACTTGCCTGCTTTGGGGGTGGCTGGGGGGGCGTGCACGTCCTGGCGCCGGGACCTCTGGGCTATGTCTCGGCCGTCTGTACGTCGATTTTCCATCACGGTCATGTTGACTGGGGGCTCGCAGCAGCTCAGCTGGTGGCTTACTAATGTGTACGGGCCTGTGGCCCTCGCAGAGAAGAGCGCCTTCTTGCAGGAGTTGCGGGGCGTCCGCGCGGCTTGCCCAGGGCCGTGGCTGGTTTGCGGCGACTTCAACCTCATCTATCTGGCAGCCGACAAGAACAATGGCCGACTAAACCGCGGGCTCATGCGCGCGTTCCGGGACGTCATCGACTCCCTACAGCTCGACGAGCTACACCTCAATAGGCGGCTCTTCACTTGGTCTAGCGGCAGGGCGGTGCCCACTCTCGAACGTATCGACCGGGCGTTCGGTTCCGTTCAATGGATGCAAGCCTTCCCGAACCACCATTTGCGAAGCCTCTCGTCAGACTCCTCTGACCATGCGCCTCCCTACTCATCCTTAACTCCCAGCCTTGGGCGGTGCCGCGCTTTCGTTTCGAGCTTTTCTGGGCCAAGATTGCCGGGTTCCTTGATGTGGTGTCTGCGTGTTGGGGTCCGCCCAACATGGCCCTTTGATGCCTGCAAGGATCTCGACATCAAGCTCCGGGCTATGGCTAGGTGCTTGACCAGTTGGCGCGCCACCAAGGTTGGGAATGTTCCGTTCCAACTGGCGACCGCCCGCGCCATCATCCAAGAGTTCAACATCGCGCAAGAATCACGTCTCCTGTCTGCCGGGGAACGCGAGCTGCACCAAGACCTCAAGGCGCACGTCCTCGGCCTGGCCTCTCTTGCCAGGACTATGGCGCGTCAGCGCGCGCGTACGCACCACCTGCGTGATGGGGATGCTTGCACTAGATACTTCCACCTCCAGGCGTGTCACCGCCGACGGAAGAACTATTTGCTCACTGTCGCTCACAACGGCGTCACCTTCTCGGAGGACGAGGCCAAAGAGGAGGTCGTCTACGTCTATTATAACGCCATCATGGGCACCCCCTTCCTCCGCTCCCACCGGATTGACCTTCATCAGCTGCACCTCCCTCGTCTTGACCTTGGAAGCCTCACTTGCCAGTTCTCCAAGGAGGAGATCACGCTGGCACTTCAAGATTCCCCATCCGACCGTGCCCCGGGGCTGGACGGGTTTGGGGCGGCTTTCCTCAAGGTGGCCTGGTCGGTTGCCGCCGACGACATCATTCGTGCTTTCCAGCAGCTCTGGGAACTTGACTTCCGGAACTTCAACCGCCTAAATGAAGCTATCATGGTGCTTCTGCATAAGTCCAGCTCACCTCAGGGCCTGCGCGACTATAGGCCGATCAGCCTCATCCACTGCGTTGGGAAGCTGTTTGCCAAGACCCTCGCCATGCGTCTGCAACCCTTCATGCAAGAGCTCGTTGCCATCAACCAAACGGCATTCATTCGGGGGCGCCGCATTCATGAAAACTTCCGGACGGTGCAACTTGCGTGCCGGTGGCTGCACAGCAAGGGTCACCCCATGTTGCTCCTCAAGGTGGATCTGGCGAAGGCATTCGACACAGTAAGCTGGTGCTTCCTGATCGAGGTCCTCCAGCACCTGGGCTTCCCAGCTAGGTGGCGGGAGTGGATCTCTCTTCTGATTTCCTCGGCAACGACAAAAGTCATGATCAATGGTCGGCCGGGGCAGAGGATTTACCATGCTCGGGGCCTACGTCAAGGCGACCCACTGTCCCCCTCACTCTTCATCATTGTTATGGAGGTGCTCAATGCTCTCATCGCCGAGGCGGACAGGCGTGGTTAGCTCACACCGCTGCCTGGATCCTCTATCAAGTTCAGGACATCGGTCTATGCGGACGACCTGGTCATCTTCCTCGCTCCAAAGCCCATCGACTTCATCTGTGTCAGGCGCATCCTTGAGCTATTTGCGGGGGCCTCGGGACTTGCCACCAACGTCGACAAGTGCTCCGTCACCCCTATCCGGTGTTCCGAGGAGGATTTGGTAGAGGTGCTCCAGGCATTTCCTTGCCGCGTCTAGCACTTCCCCACCAAGTACTTGGGGGCGCCGCTGTCCATCAAGAGGCTCTCGCGCGCGGATGAGCAGAAGATCGTCGACTCAGTAGGGGCGAGAATCCCAGCCTGGAAAGGATCTTTGATGAACCACGCGGGCCGGTCCACTCTAGCCGCGTCTACCCTCTCGGCCATCCCGGTGCATGTTTCCATTTGTTGCACACTTTCCCCCTCGGCACTCAAGGAGATCGACAGGCGACGTCGCGCGTTCATCTGGGCGGGGTCGGACATGGTGGCGCCTGGACACTGCCATGTAGCCTGGACGGTGTCCTGCTCACCACGGTGTCTAGGCGGTCTAGGCCTCCCAGACCTCCGCCTTCTGGGGTACGCACTCCGGTTGAGGTGGGAGTGGCGACGACGGTCCGACCCGTCTGCCACCTGGGCAGACCTTCCGTGCAGTTTGGAGCCGGTCGTCGAGGCCATGTTCTGGGCTTCTGTCCGAGTGGTCGTGGGCAGCGGCGTTCACGCACGCCTCTGGACCGATTCCTGGCTGCCTGACGGACCCATCCACCTCTCTGCGCCTCACCTGTTCGCGAGAGTGGGTGCTAGGCGTCGGGGTCGCTCCGTTCATGATGCCCTGCTCAACAGCCGATGGACGAGCGACGTGGCCGGCGCCCGGACCGCCATTGTGTTGATTGAGTTGCTTGAGCTTCAGGAAAAGCTGGCCGGGGTCGTCCTTTACCCAGAACAACCTGACAGATTCGTGTGGAAGTGGACGGCCGACGGCGAGTACTCCAGTGCCTCGGCCTACCGTGCGTTCTTCCACGGCAAAGAGGCACTGCTCGGTGCAAAGGAACTCTGGAGCACTCGCGCACCGTCAAAGGTAAAGTTCTTCTTCTGGTTGGCTCTGCACGGCAGGCTCTGGACTGCAGAACGGCGTGCTTGGCATGGACTACAGCCGAACGCTACCTGCGCTCTCTGTGACCAGGACGACGAGTCCCAGGACCATCTTCTCGCCTCCTGCGTCTACTCCAGGGAGGTCTGGCATCGGCTGCTCTCCCTGGCCGGGCTGGAGCGGCTTGCCCCGGGACGCAATGCTGCCATTGTCGACTGGTGGCTGTGCAAGCGCAAGGCGGCACCGACTACTCTTCGGCGGGGGTTCGACTCCTTGGTGCTCCTGACTTGCTGGGAGCTCTGGAAAGAGCGCAACAAGAGGACGTTCGACGGGATCTGCCTACACACTGCCTAGTTCTTGCTTCGGATCAGGGAAGAGATTGACGCCTGGACCCTTGCGGGGTTCAGGGACCTCGCCTCCCTAGTCGCCTTCTTCGGCCACGCCGCGCCGTAGTTCACCGGCTTGTTTTCTCCTTAGACGCACAGTAGTTCATCAGTTAGTACAACCGTTTCTGCTGCACCGTTAGAGCCGGTGATTTGTGTTGTGTGTTTGCTTGCCCTCGCCGCGGCATCTCGCCCCGGGAGGCAAGTTTGTAACAAAAACTCCCTTTCCTCTTAGAGCAATACATGCAAATGCATGCTTTCGAAAAAAAAAGTCACCATCACAGTGACACATTTATTCCGTTGCTTTGCCCCGGGAGGCAAGTTTGTAACAAAAACTCCCTTTCCTCTTAGAGCAATACATGCAAATGCATGCTTTCGAAAAAAAAAAGTCACCATCACAGTGACACATTTATTCCGTTGCTTTTTTTTATTATATTGTGGCACATACTAGCTGTCTGTCTATGTGGTCATTTAGTTTTCCTTTCTATCAATATAATGGGAACAATATTATCATTAAATTAATCCAGTTTTGGCTGCACGGTTAATTTCAAAAGGTTTGTGTACAACAGGGTTTACTATCAGAAAGATACAGCACATAGGACAATTGCCTTCCAATCGATCCAAAGAAAATATTATCTTGGGATCAACACATTCTTCCAGCTTGTTCATACTCTACCTTCTAAAACAATCAATCTTCTTTGTAACCTTGCACCACAAAAAACCATAAAGTATGCATGGCAGGTGCAGAGAGATAAAGTTGTTTTTCTTTTTTGAGAAAAATGTGTAGAGCCATTAACAGGAATGGAATTTCCCTGACAGACCAAACATGCCATTAGCGTTAAAGGAGAAAAACCAATCCGCCAAATTACATTAGGACTATCATATCAGAAAAGTATAATCATATCATTTCACTCATCTGAATTTAAATGATGGATGTATGTTTGTTCAAACACCATCCCGTCCACAGAGATGAGGTGGTTAAATTCTGAAGGCTCCAAGGAAAATGACAAATGAAGCTGTGTCAACATCAAAGAAGAATTTGATGACATAATTTTCCATATTGAATCTAGTTTCTTGTGATGGGAAAGAAAGGGACTGTAGGGCCGGACAGCGACAGGAGCAGCTAATTTCTGAAAATTCATTTCAAATTCATATTGAATCTCTCGTAGTATTATATACAATTATCATCATCCTTAAAGAGGCTCGTTTCCAGCTGATTTGTTGATGAACCAATATGGCATAGAGGCTAGGTAGAAACATTTTCCATTGCTGTAGAAAAGCATGGAGTGGGTTGCGGTCGTTGTAGTTGAAAGTTGATCAAAACCACTATTCACATAGGTAGAAATTGTATACAGGAAAATATCAGGTAGGCTCCCAAAGATTAGTCCATTTTGTTGAAAAAAACATGTTGCCACTTGCCATTCAGAAATCTACGCATTGAATATTTTTCCAAAATATATTTAACCTTTTCCCCTCAAAATAGAACATATAGGCCGCACCCAAAAAAATATATTTTTGTTGAAAAAAATATATTGCCATTTATTAGAAGGCTACTAATAAAGCAACTTATTATATCATGAAATAAATCTGTTACTGTCTAATTGGCATTCGCAGGAGATCAAGCTACGAGCCTAGGACCCCAAATACATGTTCTGGGTGAACTCAAGTCCAACAGTTGGTGCATAAGTTAGGAACAAAAGGGAATCCCACCAACAAGCAGGTCTCCACTATTCTTAGTTCCTAATTAAATATCTTCGATCTCTGCCCCTAACACTGTATGTACACCTTAAAAAGAAGTTGCAAGTCATCACACATCTGAAGAACAATCCTTTCTTCAGTGTGCATCACCAGCCGATCAAACTAATTAAGCGACCTTACACTGCTTCTCGATAAATTAGATCAATTAATTAAGAAGAAGAACAATCAAACTTGCACATGCATGTATTATTGTACTTCTTCTTCTTTCGTCACTTTATTGTGTGAGCTTTCATCATACTTCTACTGCAGCCCCGGGCCGTCGTCCTGCCTGGGCCTTGCAACCCAGAGCGTGCTGAGCGCACGAAGGCGGTGGAAGTAGTCGGCGATGGCGAGCAGACAACGAGCAGCCTGTCTGGTGGTCAGGATGTGGTGGAGCTTGTGGAGGGTCTGCTGCCTTAGCCCATCTGCCTGCACACAGTATGTAGGAGAGATCAGAAGTTGAGGGTGATTAATTAATACTCTTCCATCTGTTACAAATTATAGGTTGTTTAGGGCTTGCGGCTTGTCTAGATATACATAACTTTTACTATGTATCTATACATAATGTATTTTCTTAAAAAAAAATCTAAACATAACGTATATCTCTCGATGCAAAATGACTTATAATTTCGAATGGATGGAGAGTAATTATTAGCAATATTTCTACAATAGCACCAAGGTGAAATACATGCTTTTGATATTTTTTTTTCATTTGATATAGCACACAGGTTTATATTATATATTGTCTGATGCATGCCTATTTGCGTCGATCGTCAGTCCTTACGTGTGGTGCTACGGTACGGTCAGCTGGAGTTAGTAGCTTAGCTACTAGCCACAGTGTATTATATTGTTGTTGTTGAAGCAGGTAATAATAAGTTAATCTTCAGGCCAACAACCAATTATCTTTACCAAATACCGAAAAGAAAATGAAATGGGTTATAGGTAATATCCAACTTATAGCTAGTTATTAATTAGATTAGTGTTCCATATATATTGTTATAATGTATTAGTTGCAAACCTACATCTAGCTATTTAATCTGACGGCGCCGTGTGTGGGGCAAATAGATCGCGTGTAGAGTACTCAATGCAAGCTTGGTACTACTATCAACTGCGGCTCTTTTTCTCTGCATAATTATCATGATTTTGATATCCCAACTTCTACATCTTGTCGATCATCTTGGGATGCAAACGTTGTTGCCTTCCTTCATGCATCTTGGGATCGCTGTTCCGTCTGCAGTGTGCTTGTGTGCGCGCGCAAGGGATTCTTCCTTTCGATTAGTCTGTGTTTAGGTATATATAGTACTGTAGATAGATACTGTTCAGACTTTTTCTAGACATGGCGTGTTCTCGCTCAACAACCATATGCTTCATGATGATGAGTTGATGACCGTGGGATGATGCTGGCAATAGCATGCAGTTTAATCATGTCGTTGGGTCCTCTACACACTACACACATGAGGCCTATAGATACCTATATTAGCTTTGTATGGAACTTAACTACTACTCGCTCCGTTTAAAATTGTAAGTCGTTTTGATTTTTTTGGTACATCTATTTTTCTATGCAATGAAAAAAAAGTTAAAGCAACCTACAATTTGAAAAGGAGAGAGTATTATTTATATGTTGCATGCAGTGGATTTATCTTGTAAATAATATATATAATTTGTTTGAGTTACAAGTAGTACCGAGAGTACGTATATTGGTACCTGCATGACGAAGCTCTCCATAGCGGCGACCTTGTTCATGGCGAGGGACATGTGGCCCATGAAGGTGGCGGGGGCGACATCAGGAGCAGCGACGATGTCCGAGATGTTCTGCTGGGTGGCTTCCATGCTGTGGTTCAGAGCCTCTTCCCTCTCCTGCACTAACTGCTGGAGTTGGTAGATGCCAAGGATCTGGCCCTCTGACAGAGGCTCCACATGTTTTAGCATCACCTATATTACATACATAATAAAATATACATGAATATACAGTAAATCCATTAAAGATTCTTTTAAAAAAAAATATGAGATCGAGCACTTGTATCCATGTGTGCAAGTAATTGCTTCTCTGTATCCTCATGAGAAAAAAAAAACAGTCCTATCTCTCTTACACATGTAAAAAAACCCCTTCAAATGCTAACTAAATCATATACTGAACTTTATATTTCCTGCATCTTTTATATTTCATAGAGATTATTTTGGTGCTGAATTTTTGCTTGAATGATGAGTAGACAAGGAAGGTGTATATACAAAAGTGAACATGCAATACTGTTTTGACCAATAATGTGTATATTAGCTTCATATTCTTCCATATATATTACGTAGTAGTAGTACGTTCATAAATGGTCCATTGTCTATCATATGAAAAAGACATAGATGTGCAAAGAATAGTGTGAAAATGTATAGTGCTCAGTAAGCTGAAGATGTAAATATGCATAAAAGTCCACAAGAGAAGACACATATGTTACCTGATGTTTACAGCTAATAATCTTTACTACAGACAGCATATTATATATGTCTGCACTTTTCGCATGTGTGTTTTATTAAGTAATTCTGTTTTCTAGGACACTAAACAACTCTGTATTGACTTTTTAAAAAGTCAAATATTATTCTCATCACATCACAAAGAGAAATAAATGGAAGGGTTACCATATATAATGGGGTATAATTATTCACAAATGTCTGGTTATATATAATAAAGTCACAGGTCCCATTATATTTCCAATTTGTATTTTTTGGGGCAACACATTTTACAATTCTAATTTGCAAATTAAATATCGCTTATAAACATATGCATATATTTGTACCTTTCTAGAAGGCCTGCAAAGAGATGAAATAATCTAGGCACAATATGCAAGGGGAAGGGAGGAAAACACGAAGCCCACAAGGATGGAAGGTCCATTGTTCCAGAAGAAAGGACCATCCCCATCACGCATATAACATCTTGCATACCTGTTCCTGTCCGGTTACCTACTCCCCTGATCGATATTCCTCATCATGTTTCAACAATGCATGAATCCAAAATCCCTCTTGTCTTGCCCCCTCAACCTTTAACTATTCCCATCATGCAAGGTATGTATTACACTTGCATTCCTCGATCTCCTACTGCTTAGATATATTTTCTTTTTCTCAGACAGATCCTTCTGAGTTATATAACCCATCAATAATGGACATGAAATGTTGGTCAAGTAAGACAATCGAAAAAAAGGTTGCTCTGGAGCATTCAACCTTTTCAAAGATCTTGGGTTAGGTAGAGATAACTACACCATGCATAAAAATAATATACAAGGCGGCATAGTGTTATACTGAAAGTTAAAAGCACTTAGTATACATGAATGACGTCTTGAAATCAATCATTGACTAGACCAAGTATAGTAGTAGAATGAGAATATATATATATATATATATATATATATATATATATATATATATATATATATATATATATATATATATATATATAGGACAGGTTTTCCGTACTCCTATCTCTATATCTAGATTTAGGGTGTATATGACCGAATGAAGTGTATATACACGAAGTATATATGGTCATACTAAAGTACAGTGTGTTATATATATCAAGTATGCATGCATACATTGGGTATATGGTCATACATATTTTATATATATATATTTTCGTAATATATTAAAAAATATGGGTTCCCTTGAAATTTTTTCGCGTAAGAAGATTTAGAGTATCTTAATATTAGTATATAAACATATATGTGATAAACAAGTATGAACACATATCTAGTATGGTTTTTTAGAGATAGTACATACTCTTAGTATAATATATATATATATATATATATATATATATATATATATATATATATATATATATATATATATATATTTCTGGGAATCCTCATTTCCAGGCACTAGATAACAAGTGTATAATCAACTATATATATGATTGCTAAAGTTTCTACACACAATGCATGCATAGTAATGAAATTAAGAATAGTATACCTTTATAACCTCCGAGGGGCGAAATCCTCCGAACCAAAGGAAGCAACGCTCAGCAGGGGATACCCACACCCCAGACAAGAGGTGGAAGACATCGGCCCTGGCCATGGCGCCTTTCAGGTTCAGCAGCTCCTCGTGTTGCGCCATGGCACCATTCACGAAGCTCTGCAGCTGCTCGTCCGCTAGGTGCTCGCTCAGCGCCGCCCTCAGCTGGAACATCAGCTTGCTGTGTTCTTCAACCCACCTTCCATACTCCACGTCAAATACTGTAGCTGCTCATCATGCATGCATGTTACATATATACGTAGAATTAACATATGGAGTTAGTTACATGGATTATTGTATATAGTATGTAGAGATGAAATGGAGTGTCCCTTTATTATTATTACCTGGTGAAGGGGCAGAAGGAAAACCTGGCTGCTCACCAGTGCCCATGAAGACACCCTGAACATAATAGTAGTCACTTGTTAATTAGCCATGTACATGTTAATATAATTATATAAGTGGCTCCTCCATGATACTGCTGGTAGAAGAATTAATACCTGTACTCTTGCCACTTGAACTTGTTGTTCAAGCTGGCTGAGCCTGATCCTACTTGTCTCTAACTGTTGGATATAAGCCTGAAGAGTAAAACAAGAGTGGATGCATCAATCCAGCATATGCTAAGTTTGCGGGTGTACTCTAAACATTCCTTAAAAAGGTTGGCTAGATAGATTGAAGGCATTTTCAGAACTAATTTGTAAGCTAATCCAATTTTTGAATCATGATTTTAGGTCTCCGATTATACAGTTGATAGCACGGTATAGCCTCATTTAGCTTTGCCATTAGCTGTTGGAGAGGCCCTCTGCTAAGTGGCATACCTTGAGATGTAAAAAAATGTCTTTTATATAATATTCCAGATTGAGAAACGAAAAAATAATGAAAGTATTTCAAATAATTAGATGGGTCACTGAAATTTAAGTTCCATACATATAAAAATGAAATCATGACGAACAGAAAAATACATGAGGGATTTTGGAAAGTGATATTATTCTTTAGGTGCATGGTCAAATTCAACAGAAAGGAAAATCAAGTACACATATCCTAAACCACATGTAAGGCCAAAAGGGCAGAACCAAAAAACTGTTACATCACAAAATTCATTTATAATCAACCTGCTGACACTTGAGACTTCAGTTAGGAAAACAGCAATAGGTGTACTGCACGAACAAAAAATAGATTAACATGTTTAAGGGATATATATTTGTACATATGGCTGGGAGGATGCCATATAAATGTTTTATTAATTTGTTCCTTGAACTCTACATAATTGTACAGTATGGTTTCTCTATGCAGTGCATGAAGTCTCTTACTAGACTGACTCACCTTCTTCCTAAGCCTGCTCTTCCTTGCTGCCTCTCTATTCTGTGCAAGCCTCCTCAGTGTCTGCAGGATATAAAAAAATATAAATAAGTGATGCACAGCAGTATGTACGAAGTGACTTTTGATCCTCCAAGATTACTTTGAGCTGTGTCAAGAATCTTAATTAGGACTTAGGGGTCACTGATAACTCTCACCTTAGGGTCTTTCACTCTCTCCTGAATACCACCTGCAGATGCTGCGCCCTTTCCACCGCTAGTTTCTTCCTTCTACAAATTAATTAGCCATCTTGTTTTGTTCAGGAGAGAGAGAGAGAGAGAGAGAGAGAGAGAGAGAGAGAGAGAGAGAGATGCATATATATGCATACCTTAGTAAGGCTATTCCTGTTATCCTTGGCTAAGTTGCTATTAGGCAACGGCACAACGGGGCCTGCAGGAGCAGCAGCGACGACACTCCTCTGCTGGCCACCTTGCTCTTGTCTCTTGGGTGAAGAAGAGTTGCCATTGGGCAGCATGCTGGCTGCCACCATGCCCATGCTAACACCCTACACAGGTAATTCAAGATCAGCGAAAAAGAGTTAACGTTATAAATTCAGTACATATATATTCCATATGCACGAGGAAGGAAATAGATGGATCGAGTTGGAGTTTGCATGCATGGAGTACTTAGTAGCTAGCTGTATGTGCCCATATAACTGCATATATAAGGACTAAGGAGGACGTACTATACCTTAGCAGGAATTGGCTCGGCCACATGCATTGGCTGCGATGGAAAGATGTTCAAAGTCTCTGCAAAACATTTAACAATGTCGTCATAAACGCAGATACCTACATCAACAAAAACTACAAAAATATATATATATATATATTATATATATAAGGGATGATGAGCAATAAGAGATTATATATATGTATATTTTCAAGAGCTAGCTAAGTGCTTGAATAGTTGAGTTCTTGTATATGTTACACATGTCTCTCTCTACACCCCCTCTCTATATATATATCCTAGACCTAGACAACGCATGCGCAGTTGGACACGCTCGGTGGGAGAGAAGCTAATGAGAGAGAGAGAGAGAGAGAGAGAGAGAGAGCAGTACATGTACAACAACGTCCGGGAGGGAAGGGACATGCTTCTGGGGCTATAATTCAACAGAGTGCATGAGAAGATGCAAATGGAAAGGAATGGGTGAGAAATAGAAAGGAGGAATATTTATAGCTTCTTTTAGATCAAGTTCTTATTGCAAAGGAAAAGGCCATCATCATCACAGAGTCTGTTACATGTCACACTCTTCACCACGGGAAACAAATACCAAATCCGCACAAGAAAGAAATGAAAGCACATGCAGCAAAAGAAAAGGGGATTAGCTAGCTTGCTTAGCTGCTAACAAGACCAGAGACGACACACAAGGACCTGCAGCTGCAGGCAAGGCATAATATATAGGTGGCAAAGCAAAGAAGACAAATATAGCTAGGGTACTGCTAGGGGTTTACTAGCTTTTTGAGTGTGTAATGAAAGCAATTAGCATTTCCGGAGTTCGGGAAACAAACAGAGGAGAGGGAATTTTTTTTCATAACATACGTCGTTGTTGTTCTTGATCGTGGCCATCCTCAAGGTAGAGAAAGATTGCTGACTGGTCGAATTCTGCCATGTCGTAGCTCGCTGCTGATTCCTTGCTCCTAAATTAAAAAAAAAGGAAAATGTATTAGAGGCTGCAACCAATTAATTGATCATTTTCATGAGTATCACAAAGCAAATAGCAGTGGGATAGTAGCTTTGTTTCTTTAATGGAGCAGATAGGAGAGTCGGTGTGACAAATCCTTAAAAAGCCTCTCATCTAGCTACTTGTTGAAAGATACAAGGAAAACAACCATATCCATGTGTATTTGGTAATTTGGTGTCCTCCTTCCTTACCTCAGCACCTCAACTATTTCCATAATCCCTAACTAACCAATAAACTATCTGATATTGTGTCTTTCCCAATTCTCACCCCTTCTTGTTCTTCTTCACCATGTGTTTGAATTCTATATAGAAATATGGGAAACCAAGAAAAACTTGAATCAACAAAGATGGATTATGCAAGATCGACAATATCGATGGCGGGCACGGTCTTCTGATTGCCATCACACCTCCATCACACACAAAGAAACACCAGAAGCAGATAGAGCAGAATATCTTAATCCCTTGTACCAGAAGCAACCATATGAGGGAGAAAGAGACCAGAGCGAGCGAGTTGTCAATCAAATCCCTAATCCGGCCAGCTCGAGAAAAAAAGCAAGCACAACAAAACACCTCTCGATCTCCATGGAAAGGAAACACAGAGAGATAGGGCTCCTGCAGCTCCCCAAAAGCACGAGAGATAAAAGAGAAGAGGAACTTGACAGCTACTTGTGCGTGCGACTTACATGGTGGAAGAGGCTGCCATCATCGTCGTCGGTGGGGAGCTAGAGGCGTTCCAGAGACCTTGGGGGAGCTCAGATGCCCGGTGATGGCAGCGGCGGCGGTCGTCGTCTCCAGCAGAGCCCCGCCTGAAGCCCTTATGAAAGCTCTGACCATCCTCCACTGGCTTTCTCCTCACACTATGCACATCGCCAGCAAAAGGATCCAAAACCAGTCATTAATGGCAAAACCGTCTTCTGTTTGCACCCTCTCTTTATATACTTCGCACCAAAGCCTTAAAGGAAGTCTGCAACCTTTTTGTTTGTATGTCACCTAAAATCTTCCTTGCTTCTCCTCTCACCTTTTGACCAACAACTGAGAGAAGACTTTTAAGAGAGAGAGAGAGAGAGATGAGACGAGAGAGGAAGAGAGATGAGAGAGAGAGAGAGAGAGAGAGAGAGAGATGAGACGAGAGAGGAAGAGAGATGATAGACATGCACAGGGGTGGCAAAGCATACTAGTCTTTATGTGTTAAAATTGGAAGGTTGTGAGGCCTCCTTAGAAATCAAGGTAAATGAGGTGGGCCCACGAATTTCAGTGGCTCCATCTCAGTTAAACTACAGCTGTGTAAGCTGTTTTGTGCATCCAACATGCAACGACACATCCTTTGTCAAAACAAAAACATAGATTCAAGGAGTCAAGCAGTCTTAATTTAACTACTCCCTCCGTCCTGATATAAAGAGCATTCTAGACGTTGAAAGGTGTCCTCAAATATAGTGCATTTAGAGAACAAAAAGATAATATTTAATTAAATAAGAGTATGTGATTGTTTTTTACAAGAAAATAACTCACGCACTTGCCATATTTTGTATAAGAACTAATAGTTCACTGTTTAATCATGCAAAATAGAAATAGATTTCAATACATTAGGAAGGTAAATGAGGGGTATATACGTCTATTGTCTTCTCTCTTATTTTGTCTTAGAATGGCTAGAATGCTCTTTATTTCAGGACGGAGGGAGTAAATATATAACATATCACTAGATTGATAGCCGAATATATTTTATAGTAAATATATTTATTTAGAAGATAGAAGTTTTCATACTATTTTTTTATAAATCTAGTTAATTTTATGACTATTTGACTTCTCGATAATGAAATTTTCATTCTTTTTGGACGGAGTAGTTATTACCCGTGTCTAAAAACTGCATCATTGTCAACGACTATAGTTCTAGAGATAAATATGATATTAGTCTATCGTGCATTTCAGTCAAGTACATGTTTACACTTCCTCTGATTTAAAATACATGTCGTTTTAGCATTCACAACTTCTTTGTGATAAATATACATGTCATGATTGTCATCATCAAACTTCTAGCCACTTCTCATTTTTCTTCCTCTTCTTCTTTATAAACAAGTATAAGTACAACCACTTAAGGATGTATTTTTTCATGTATTACTCCCGCCATTTCAGAATGTAAGCTGTTCTGCTTTCTCTAGGTACATGGCTTCTCTAGGTGCATCTAAGTGCATAATAAAAGTTATATATATCTAGAAATGATAAAACGAGTTACAACAGATGGAGCACTAATGAAGGGCCTTAAAAGTTATTTGATCCACTTTCTTAGGCATCTCCAAGGGAACCACTCAAACACTCGCATTTGTTTTCCCTCCTCATCATCTAGGCCAGTCTCATTGTGGTTCCATTTGGGTTTCACTCACATTTAATACTATGACACATTAACATATTTGATGACTTGATAGATTAAATTTATAAAAGAGATACAGGCTCTCCCTATGAGATCAAATGTGTATGAAATCATAAAATCAAATTTTGCATTGAGAGTGAGTGCTTAATCTATATTTTATTTTGTTTTGTATGATATAGCAATTTTACTAAAACTGGCCTTACACAAAAGAACAATCCAGTGACAACTGATAACCGCATTTTCACATCAATCTTCCAACCTCCCTCTAAAATTCAGCGAGGTCCATGTGAGACCTTCCATTTAGAGCAAGTGTAATAACAGACTATAAATTGGCTAAATACTGAGGTGGAGAGAACACAATGAGAGAGGGGAGAAGTAGGATGTAAGCTTATAGCCAGCTTAGGTATAAGAACTAAGAGAAGGCTCCAAAGAACCTTACAATCACCAAGCCGGTTATATTATTAGCTTTGACTTGTGTTACTATTTACAAAAAGTATGGCATGCAAAAAAAGAGGTCTGCTCCGGTACTCCTTCAAAAAAATGAACATATCTCAAAGCACCCTAGTCAAATAATTAATTTTATCTAAATTGTTATGCACTTGGATCCCGCATGGGCCTGACCCGTCCAAAGCCCAGCATGTTCCTAGCCCTGACTCAGGCCAACCTCATGGCGCCCCCGATCCCCTTCATTCAGATTTCGCTCGTTGCTTTCCCTCATGCCAGCGGCGCACACACTCCAAGTCGATCTGATATACCTTTGTTCGGTGCCAATTCCATTGCATATGAGATCCAACACACGGTGAAAATGGGATCGGGAGCAGAGGCTGTCATAGCACATAACAGAAGAACAGGATCGAGGGAGGAAGGGGTGGTGGTGCCGGCGTGACACTGTTTGGCGTTTGCTCTGTCGGGTCGCCACGGCAGCCTCTCCTTCGTCGATGGAAGCAGCACGGAACGGAGAGAATAGGAGACGTGATTTACTTTTGGGGGTTTCGGCTGGACTATGGGCTAGGTTGAGTGGGCTGGGTCCAACGGTGACTGCGGAAGAAAATAATTAATTAAATATTTAATTAGTTTAATTGGCTGCTTTAAGATGCGTACACTTTTTTAAGAGAGGAGTACCGGAGCAGGTGCCAAAAAAATTAAAATTTAGATTCAAACTATGACATCTACATTTGAATTTGATTGTTATTAAAAGTTATGTGAAGCAATATTTATGTTCAAATTATTGTAGTGCCAAAAAGACAAAGAAACGATGTGGGTGCATAGATGGACAAACAATTAGGTATGTGTGTTTTTATGTCATCTACTCCCTCCACTCCAAATATTTTTCTAGACTATATATCTAGACATTGTTAGATTTAATGTGGGTATAGCCCATATTTTATTTAATAATTAAATCAAATAAATTCTAAGGCCATATTGAATGCTAGGTGTTATAAAATGGTGGTCTAAATGGAGTTGATGGCTGAACTTGTAACAGTCATGATTATGGTTGTAGTTACTAGTAACTCCCATTGTTATGGCAGAAGTTACTAGTGATTCATGAATGCTCCATGGCATTTCAAGACGTCCAGGTTCATCCTTGACACTTCATATTCTACCTTTCACGTTTATAAAAGGGTGAGCTTGTTCTCAATCAAAGTGTGTGAAAATAACACATTACACCATAGTTCTTCTGTTGAGTTGCTTCCAAGTTTCCCCGTCCCATCTTCTGCGCGCACAGGAGTTTGGGAGGGCAGGTGCCTCCGAAGCCCTTGCCGTTCGTGATCCTTGCACGGGGAGCACGGCAATTAGGTTTTTGGGGAGTGTCTACGCGACTGCCCGATCCGCCGCCGGCATCATCTTCTTCCCGGAGGTCGCTCGTCTTCTTCAGTAGGAGATCGTCTTGATCTTTTTCTTCGACATGACGCTGGAAACTGGACAAGGATCAGGTTCGGGATCGTCGGAGCGCATCGGAGGGTATGATTTGTTCATCTACTTCCTGTTTTACTTTTTTCCAGATCGTACATGTTTTTAGTACGTATGGGTTCTATCCGTGTCGGTTTAAACAATTATTCACTAGACTGTTTAATTAGAATGACCATTAATAACTTGATAATTAGCTTGGTTGACATGGATAACCTATGGGTTGAGGTTGATACTATTTAATTTTCGAGTAGGGTTTAAACGAGATAAACTTTCATTTAAGTGAACAATAAAATAAACGATACAAAGTATATATATAAGCCTGTAGCGGTGACTAATGTTCAAAAAGCTAGTTAACCACGACTTGTAGAAGAAGCTTTGTGCCACATAGGTACGTCAGTTATAAATGTATACATACAAATTCAAGTTCCACCCTTAGTCGCTATATGTACATATTGTTTTGACTAAGAATGTCTCAAATACAAGACTTAGACCGCACGTTATTTTCGTAAGAAAGAAATTGTGTAACACATGAATTTTCTAAGGCCGATATTTAATAAGATTTCTTTACTTGGTTACTGATTCTTTTTTAAAGTATATTGATGAGCATAGACTCCCAATTTCTAAACAGTACTTCTTAGCTAGTCACCATATTTTTTTTATAAAGGAAGAGTTTTATTGATTTATAATCACTACATTAGTTGATATAATAATAATTATGAATCCACTCGCTATCTCTACAATACAAAAAACCTAGTCGAAAGAAAAAAAGGATCCTATCACTCTAATGACTATCAATATTTAAACTATTGCCACAGCGATGTGTCAGAAACATCGTGATCTTTGGTTAGTAAAGCAAGCCACGACAAAAAAAATAATATTTGACATAAAATTTTTAATAAGACAAGCGGTCAAAGTTGGGGTAAAAAAAGTCAAACGAACTATAAATTGAAACAGACTAGTATGCTTTAATTAATTTAAAGGACAGCCCATGTGCAAGGTCATATAACCTAATGAACAATTGTTGATATTTGTTAATGTTTACAGAATAATCCGCACGTGCATAAATATACAGTTGCAATATTTCACCTGAAAGTATTCAGAGTATTATGATTTATATTTTCCCATAGTAAGACATGTGTAAAGGTATTTTGAACAACAGGTGAATGTTTTTTTTTTTGCGATAATGGAGATTTCATTCATCAAAAGAGGGAGGGTTACAGTCTGAGGCCAACAGACCAGAAACACAAGCGGGGCAATAGACCACCACCCGACCCGAGTTTCGTCTGTGACCTGTTTTGCTAACAAATGTGCTACCTTATTACAAGAACGAGAAGCAAAGGAAAAAATAAACTCTTGAAACAAGGTACTCAACTCCCTAATCTCCATCAGAATTGACATCACGCTTGATCTCTGCTGTTCCCCATCTTGCCAAAGTCGCAGCAGTTCTTGGCAGTCCGATTCTAGACAAACTCTTTCGACTCCGACTTGCCGTGCCAAAATCAAACCATCCCGGCACGCTAGCGCCTCCATGGCTAAAGCATCCAGACAATGGTTATACCACTTGGCGCCTCCTCTTATGAAATTTCCGAACTCATCACGTAGGACAACACCTGTTGCGCCATGCCATTGGCGCTCATAAAAAGCTCCATCTACGTTGCACTTAAACCAACCCGTTGGTGGTCGTTCCCAGCATGGTTCAGCCCTATGGACCACCAGAGGAGGCCGCCAGACTGGGTTTGCAACGTCCAAGCTCACATTCTTTGTCGGTTTGATGATTTCTAGCAGATCATGGGCCATGTCGATAGACCAGTGCACTGCTGTCTTTATTGGTGGTTGGTCTTCGCCATGACGCCGCTTATTCCGCTGCATCCACAACGAATACATGCCGATGATGAAAATGCTCCTCTCCTTGTCTGTACAACACTCTGGCAGCAAGATATCCGTTGCCCAAGTATGTGAGTGCAGTCCTGGTAATTTGGATCCAGTGAGGTGCTTGACCTCCCGCCAAAACAACTTTGCTATGGTGCACTCAATCAGAACATGACGAATTGATTCATTGTCAGCTCCACAAACATCGCAGAAAGCTGTTGGCTCCATATGTCGACGATGCAACACAGACTTCGCCGGCAAAAACTCATGAAGCACTCTCCACCAAAACACCCGCACCTTTGGTGGAACATTGAGCTTTCATTGTCAGCTCCACAACGGGTGAATGTTGGTATTTATGAACACACACATAAAAAGATCCGCAATCGCGCGGATACCGCTATAGCTTTCACCCAGAAGTATTTCAAGTATTTATGAACACACACATAAAAAGATCCGCAATCACGCGGATACCGCTATAGCTTTCACCCAGAAGTATTTCAAGTATCATATCTACAGGGAAACGTGTGAGTTGGTTAACTATAGTCAAACTTATGATTCCAACTTTGACCACTCATCTTATTAAAAAAATTATGCAGATATGGTTAAATTTAAGTTATTCTTGAAGATCTTTGGTTAGTAGAGCAAGCCACGACAAAAGAAATGATATTCGATACAAATTTTTGAATAAGACGAGTGGTCAAAGTTGGGGTCAAAAAAGTCAAACGAGCTATAAATTAAAACAGACTAGTATGCTTTAATTAATTTTGAGGATAGCCCATGTGCAAGGCCATATACCCTAATGAACCATTGTTAATATTTGTTAAAGTTTATAGAATAATCCCCACGTGCATAAATATACAATTGCAACATTTCACCCGGAAGTATTCATTGTGATTTATATTTTCCCATAATAAGACATACTCCCTCCGTTCCTAAAAGACTGTTGTTTTGCTTCCCGAGAAGCAACTTTGGGACAAGACTATGGTCATAGAGTTGGCAGCCTATAATATCAACGCCCCCAACGAGGGAAACGACACTAGAGGGTGTCGCCGTCGATGGCACTGATGCCGTGCATGGCTTTCGCCTAAGCTTCCCAAACCCATGGACCAAATTCCGTCAACGTAGTGACCAGTAACCATACCTCGCCGACACCCTCACTCCACAGTAAGGGATGTGCCAGACATGGCCGCCGTCGCTGGTGAGGACAGTAGAACTGCCACCACACAGGAGTAGGTCGTGAACGAGCAGCGAGCGCCTGAGGGTCT
This sequence comes from Themeda triandra, assembly GCA_018135685.1. Lineage (NCBI taxonomy): Eukaryota > Viridiplantae > Streptophyta > Magnoliopsida > Poales > Poaceae > Themeda > Themeda triandra. The sequence goes on from JAENPR010000768.1 coordinate 214,789, forward strand.
TGGAGGAAGGCTGGAGCATTGCAATGGAGGCGCTGGCCACCTCGCCCCTGCTAAGGGCATCGCATGCCAGAAGGCCGAGCCCTGGTTTGGGCGGCGCCGACTGGGCCATCCTGCCGAACACCCGGGCTGAGCCAGAGCCGCCAGGCCTCGCGCGCGGGTAGCAGGGGGCAGCGCCGCACCACGCGGCCTGCTGCCACCAGCCATTGCGCGTGCTTAGGATTATTGGCCAGAGAAGTCCGAGGACTCGGATCCGGAGGGCTCGCCATCGGCCTTCAAAGGCCGCGTCTTCGGTGGCGCCGGGCAACGACAGACGCGTGCTTCCGGCCAACAGTAGCCCCAGCAGCAGGCAGGACCAGGGCGGAGGCTCGCCAGCGTGGCCGCCGGTGGTGCCATGCCCCGACAGCGCGGCCGCCAGCTGCCCACAGAACCCGCCCTCCGTGCTCCAGATCCAGTGAGGGGGTACCGGATCCGGCCCCCAACGACTCGGATCCGCCGCACCTGGCTCACTGGTGACCACCCACGTTGACGGTTTATTTCAGACTGTAAGAGGAAGAGAAAAGGGAGAGGAGGAGCAAGCTGGAGGTGCGGGGGGTTCGACTTTAGGCTCCGTGGCGGGCGCCGCCGCCTCTGGACGAGGAGCCGGCGGTGGCGGCCTCAAACCTTTAGTATCATTGTGCCATGATTCTTTGCTACAGATATCACAACAATGGATACCGGCCAGTGGGGTATTTATAGTCTCCCCATGAAATACAGCCGTTGTGGCAAGCTGCAGCTTTCACGTCAGCTGGCCGTTGTGCCTTTTCTCCGGTTCCTCTTCTCCGGTGATCACGAAAACCTTATGTGGAACATTGGGTGGCAGCCACTTTCTCCGGTGCTTTGTTGTGATATACACCAAAATTTCTAGTCAACGATGAAACCTTTTCAGAGCCTATATTGGTCTTGTTCAGCTGATCCAAAACCAGCAAATTTTAGTTGACTTTGGCTTATTTCTTCTCACAAACCACTATTGAATCTGCCGAAATCTGCCGGCTTTTCTACCAGCTGAACGGGGCCATTGGTTGACCCTAAGCTCTGGTGCTAGATCCTCGGCCGGAGTTGTCCAGTAACTCTGACTATTCAAACCAATGTTCTGAACTAAACCTTTTATACTAGCAAACTACATTAGTGATAATTATCAATCAACTACCAAAATCACATATGACCATGCTATGTGCTATTTTCCTTGCATCCATCACCATGGATCTAGAGTGATAATTATGTAAATTGCTTCGCAAGGTGGGCAGGATATTCCTAACATCATAAGACATACGTAACAAAAATAATTAAATTGTTTTCCTTCATGAAATGCAGAGCTTAATGCTTTTCATCACAAACGAAGGTATCCAGCTAGAAAAGGAAAATAGATATGTCGATCCAAACAGTCATCCTTCATTTCAGAAACACCATCTCCACTAGATTTTCGTCAAGTAGTAAGGCAAACCTAAAGCAAATGAAGAGATGCCTGAAGCAAGTCAAATATGCAGAACTGGAATTGCATCAAGTTGCCGTGCTTACTTAGACCTTTTCTTTACCCCGAAAGAAGAAACAGTTGAGGATACCGATATAGGTGTTACACATAAAGTATGCACAAAAAAGACGGGTTGATAAACAAAGCTGGCAGCAACAAGAAAAGAATGATAACTATAGCTCCCAGACTGAAGCCAGTTCAAGTAGAACATGTTGACTTATATATATGCTGTTTTTTATCCATTGCAGAATCAGAAGTACCAAGTCCTGGTCGTACAACGTTTCCTCCCGGTTTTGTAAACCTTTTGCAACATGAACATGTTCAAACCATTTAGTTGCTTAGACCCCATTTATTTATCTGGGATTACAAATCCAACGGGGTTGTGCGTACCTACAGGTCATTGATCACCTCAAATAAATGTAAATTCTTGCTCCTTGGGGACCTTTCACTCCTCAATTTTAATCCCCTTTGACTTTGTGACAGCAAAAGGGGTGCCTGAGGACGAAACATCCCAAGACATTGACTCCTTAGATACTATATAGTGCATCAGTACAACTCCAAATTCCTCTCCATGACATATACAACCATGGAAATAAAACACGAAGTCAATCAGTAGTTCCATGTACTTGTTAAAGTAAACCTAGATGTCAGTGTCACTAGGGCTTCTACTTGCACCACTTGAGATTTGAGAAGCATAAATATCACACAATATCTTTGTTGCTTCTAAACGTAATTCTTATCTTGATGTTACTTTATTATTATAATATAGGCATGTGCAATGAACTCAAATGTCAAGAAAATAAGAAATGAAGTTGTCAGCTAAACAGCTACGAAGATTAAGAAAACATCACAATCACAATCAACTTAATCATGCATTACATGCTATCTGCAATGGAACAATAAAATGATTGTGTTCTGCTTTTGCTGCGGTACTCCGAAATGACTGTGGACCGTCCATTTATTTCGATGACCCATGTGGCCTAAAATTCTGACATCAAAGTCACCTTTGCAGAGGTGCAGCCAAAAAAAAGGTAATCAAGGAACATAATGTGTGGTGCTTATAAGATAAAGTACATGAATTTTATGAGGTTAATATACCTGGGCAAATATGGTAGATTTCAGTGAAAGAATGTTGGTTCTATGAGCCATTTAGCATTACATATACTTCATATATACCCTCAAGGTATGAACATGAATTTGGAACAATGTTCATTTTATACTACTACCTTCCGATGGACAAATTACCCTTGAAGAACGGTAGTCTCCTCTTTTATGTGATATTTCAGATCTGTTATAATCTCTTCACTTGAACTGGGACTCCTTGCTTCGCACTAGATTCCAACATGGCTTCTAGCACGGCAACATCACGGGCGCCTTCGACATAAGAAATGCGGGGTTCAGCCTTGTGATCTCCATCCTGCATCACCATTTTTGCTTAGTACCAAGATTAAAAACTGGAAGGAAGCAAAAAAATAATAATAAAGATGGAATGAAGCAAAGTAAAGAATCAACTTTCTTGTGTCAATTTCAATTCATACAAACTAACGAGACATTCTATGCGAGGATAATTTTGAGTTGTCATATGCTACCAAGTGTTTGTTAGCACCTGGGCTCTCCTACACTTCAAACTTTATGTTGCAATATTATATTTTGCCTAAATGGAACATCAGCTGCAACTTAGATCATGGTTTCTTTTTTAAAAGAGGAAGTCCAAGGTATCTCGATGAATGCTTCTTAGTGAAAGGAGAGAATAAAATAATTTCAAACTGATTAATAGCAGTACTTTGCCAGCCGCCAACATGTCATGGACAAATGTCTTCAGTTCTTCATTCACTCCACAGAACGGGTAAAATGTCTTCTGGCACTGCCCATTTTCACCAGTGAATAACACCTGCAAATACATGAGGTGGTTCATAAGTAAAATATTTATGTACAAGCATATTTGTTTGAACAGAACTACTTTGTAACAATAGCTTTCATTAATAACGTGTCATACAGAACTATCATAATATGATGAAAATAAAACAAAGAGGAAAAGCCTTTATGGCATATTGTGCAAAGCAAGCATCAGCTCAATTGATTTCAGAACAACAAATGGTCTTTTTACCTGGTAGCCATGTTTTCCACTATCAACTCCACGTTCTACCTGAATTGTTCCTTTTGTTCCATCAACCCGCCATAATATCTGTGTAATTACTAACAAACTGAGAAGCGCTAACAGAGTATGTGACCAAAGATATATAAATTTAATTTATTTATTACATTAGATAGAATGGCATGTGTGATTGCTGTAAAGGATTTAGAATGAGATTCAATTCAACCTTTGGCGATCTTGAATTGACTGCAAACACAAAGACACCAGCACATCCATTTTCCAGTTGGCTGCATAAAGTCATCGAACATCTGTTAGTTATGAAACAAATTGGTCCACGAATCACTTTCTATTTCGGAAAACTTACAAAAGGGAACATATGTTATCAGGTGGCGGTAAAGCCATATCCACATGACGGGAGATAGATGATACACTTGTGATTTCTGAACCTACAAGCTGTTAGAGAAAGATCCTCATCTTAACAAAGCAGGCAAAGGAATTAGTGAATGAATTTGTCATTTTAAATGGCACATCAATTCAGTAAGTAGAAACATTGCTAAACCAATTGACCAAAGGATATAATAACTATCCAAAAAGTTCCAAGGTGGCAAATCTGACCACTTCAACTTTCTATGTTGATGTGGGCTGCCAAATTCAAAAAATTGATTACAGTTATAAACATATTTTTTTCAAACATTGAAATATAACATGGAGAAATTACCATTCGTAGTCCTGCAATGAAGTGAACACCCATGTCAAGAATGAAACCACCCTGCAACATAATGTTATCAAAGTAAGTATAAGGGCTGATTTAAAACAATAAAACATTTCTATACTGCTCTGGGTGATACACCATTTGCAGAGGACAGCAGAAAATATTTGCAGGAGTAGTTACTGAAAAGGGCATCTACAAAAGTGTTTGGATCACTCAAAACTGCAGAAGTTGAATGATCCAGCAGCAAGATTATTGTAACATAGCAAAAGCCAACTGAGAACTAGAGAATTTAGTTAAATGTGACATAGCATATCCTACCAGCACCTATATATAATTGGATTGTACTGTAAAATAGGAAACCAGGAAAACTATCATTCGACGAGCAAACAGAGTACTAAAGTTTTGTTGACTAGAAAATTAAATTCACTTTGAATAGAAAAGGTATGCAAATTATATTGCACTGTAATTCATAAGATGATAGCTTTGCAGGAAAAACTGCCTTTCGGTTTGACAATCAAATACCTAATGTTTAGTAACATTGGCATATAATTTGTATAACCAATGAACCAACCTCACATGATGAGGTATTCAATAATCGAAACTTAACTAGTCCTTACCCATTGTCTACTATAAATATTTGTGCTGCAGCTTGGAATTTTATAAGGTATAAGAGCCACTGTGGAAACAGAAGATGGAGCACCTAACACAAGGGGGGAATGCACAGTAATGTTCCTTACCACAAAATTGCGTCTCCAGGTGCTATTGAAATATGGGTTTGAACTGTTCATTGACCCTTCTATGATAACTTGGATGTGCATCATATCCCCGATATCATTGATCAGCTTGCTTGACTGTAGATAAGAATAAACAGATTAGATGACTGACATAAATTAGTTAAACACCAACTGGGGCAAAATAAATAAATAATATTGTGACAGTACCTCAATAAAGGCGGGTTCGAATCTGTAGTTCTCTCCAACAGCCCAAATGGGTTTATGCGGGAACTGGTTTGGAAATGAGTTGTAGATTGACAGTGCAGTTTCTGCTTCTGTTGTTGCTAAAAAATTTATGACAATGCATATCAGATGTACCTTCTGTCCACTATAACGCTAACAAAAGGTATAAAGAAAGAAAAATGTACTTACATCCAGAAGCAGGTTTCTCTTTATGGCACAGGAAAATATATCATGCAAACATCAATAAACAAATTAGAACATTTGACAGCATTGGCTACTTTTCATTTAGCAGAAATATACAAACTAATAAGATAAAAAGAGTAAGAAGTAGAGTCCTTTTTTGCTTAAGGATGAAATCGACTCCTCTTTCATTGCAGCTACTGAAGTAAGATGTCACTAAGACCATTTTTGTATTTTTATTTACCTTGAATAACATGTTTTCCGGCCTTGAGCATCTTTAGGGAAAGCTCAACCTGCAGGTTTGGACAATACCATAAGTGGGTAAGACTCACCAGCTTGTTAGATTGACGTTATAATCCAACATAGGATCCAGCAGCAGAGCCTGGGCATGAAAGGAGAGGGGGCCAAAATGATATGAATTGCAATGAGAGGGGAGCAGGACAGCAGGTTAGTATTTCATTAGCAGTTAAAAAGTGGTGAAATGCATGGCCCACTTTGCCCCTCACTAAGCTCCACCTCTGATAGTATCATTTCTTTGATCCAGAAGTCAAGTGGATTTAAGAAAGTAGTAAACACAAAATGATTTTTGGAACACTATCATCATTGGAAAAATAGATATGACACGGAGAACTGTGCAAAATTTTGAACAATTGATTACTGAAAGAAATGGAGCACTGAAACCACAGGCATAGCATGCTTGTGGATGATCTGAAACAACAAGAAATTGCAGTTTGCATCAAATAGTAGTTATCTGGAATAGTGAGCAACTATGTTACACGGATACTCCAAGGGGGGTGACGTATCTGTATCCGATACTCGTCGGATACGGATACTCGGATACACCATTTTAGTGGGTTTTCTTTTTAAAAAATGTGTATCCGCGTATCCGATACGTATTGTATCGGATACCCGTACCCGTACTCGTGTAATGTAGGTGAGCAAAACTATAAAACTTAAACTAGCTTAGTATGAAGAAATCTAAGGACAGAGAATACAATGTTCAGTAATAGTAAAATTTTAAAATGACATTAAAAAAGTTTGTTGCTTGGCTAGATCAGTGAACTAGACACCAGACAGTAATGCTTCATGCTATGTCAACTCTTGGAAGTGGGAGGAACACGGACCTGGACTTGCCCAGCGAGAACAACAGCAACGCCCATGATTGAACCATCTCCCATGATCTCCTCCAGGCCCGCATCGCCCCATTTGCACTCGATATCAGGCGCGAAGTCACGAGCAAGCTCCGCGGCCGCCGTTGCAGATTCCTGAAGGGATGTGCGAGAATGGTCAGGCACTACAATCCCACTTTGCTGCAGTGCATCGCGCACTGCGCCCTGCGCCGCCTAAGCAGGGAATGCAGACTGCCAGCATGTGTAGTGCAGTAGTTGCAGCGATTTCCACTGCTGCATCTGCATGCCGAGGGACTGATCGAGCCGTGAATTTGTGCAGTCGCTGCTGCCAAGATCGGCAGACGAGCGGGAATGAGGGGATTGGCACACACACACACACCTGGGTGCGGCTCCAGATGGCCTTGAGGACGACGAGGTGCGCGATCTCGCGGAGCCTTGGGATGTACTGCGTGCGCGCAAAGATGCCGGCGCCGAGCACGGCGATCCGGGGAAGCTCCGCGCGGCCGTCGCCGTCACTCGCCATGGGGACTGATCAGATCTGACCCAAGCTTACTGAGATTTGCCTTTGCTGTTTTTTCACCCCGAAGACCAACGCTGCTATGGAGTCAATCGGACGGTTCAGATGTTCTGGACTACTGCAGTTGCTATGTACGGTTGGGCCAATGGTATAAATTGACACAATTGACAGATTACATGGCACGGCTCTATGCACCGGTGGTTCAAATTTTACAACGGGTGGTTCAAATTATCATAGGTTAAGTCAAAGATGAATTCAGTGTATCACCCTTAATTACAAGGACTTTTTTTACGTTGTTTCTAGGTGATAAAACCAAAGATTAGATACAATGGCTACCTTCAGCACTATATTGGCCTAAGATAGGCATTGGAAGACTTATTATCTGAACTAGAAGGGCTAATTTCTTCACTAGGACTCATGAAAGGTTGAAGAAAGCCTAGAACTATTATTATCAAAAGAGACTCTTCAAAATCAAAGATTGGGGGAAAGGAGCAATAGCTCACTTGTCTAGGTGAGTAAATGTGGTAATACACCTAGCCACCCAGGTTCGAATCTCGTCGGGAGCAAATTTGAGTCAATTAGACGGTTCAGATGTTTCGAGCCACTGTAGTTGCTATGTAGTACGAATAGGCCAAGGCCAACGGTATAAATTGTCAGATTACATGGCACTGCCCTAAGTTGCTCAAAAAAAACATGGCATTGCCCTAAGCAATGACCGTAAGTGATAGATATGTGGTCCTAACCTAATACGTAAATTTTACAAGGGGTGGTTCAAATTATCACAGGTTTCAGTTAAAGAAGATGAATTCAGTGTATCACCCTTAATTAGAAGAACAATCAGCAACAAGGTTGTCTCAGTTAAAAGAGGCTATCACTTCGCCGGACAGAGACCTTTCCATCGGGGGTGGCATTTTCTTTGATATCCGAAACCTTTTACGTGCTAGTTTCAATTGTGTTAGTGTGAATAATGTGTCAAGATTTTTTAACTCGTCTGCGCACAAGCTTGCTCAATTAGGTATGAGTTGGGACCCGGATCGGTTTGGTGTTTGGGCTGACCCCCTCCCAGAGTTTGTAATTTGTTGCACTGCTCGTAATTTGTCTTAGCATGATGTTAATGCAAGGCCATAGAGCCGAGTTGAGAATAAAAAAAAAAGTAGTAATGTATTTATGTTGCTTCTGAGGTGATAAAACCAAATATTAGATACAGTGACTACCTTGAGAAGTATATTGGTACGAGACATCCTGTTACTCAACATACACGTCATCATTGAAATTGTTTTACGGCCAAGATCTGCAGGCATTGGAAGACTTCTTATCTGGACCAGAATGGCTAATTTCTTCACTACGAATCATAAAAGGTTGCAAGGAGCCTAGAACTATTATTTATTATCAAAAGCACTATAAATCAGGAGCACACCGAGAGACACTTAAAAATCGAAGATTGGGTATAGTTAAAACTCCCAGCATGACAAGCTATAGCAACAGCAACCAAAAACAAGACAAAATTATCTCCTAAATATTTTTGCACCATACAGAATCATAGGCAATTGCTTACCAATTGGAATTGCCACCATCTAGCTTATTCTACAATGTTTTCTACGTATAAGTCTGCTCAAGCAATTCTACAAACAATAGCTTAAACAACCGTCAGCACTAGCACTCATCCATGGAGGACTTGCAGTACCATAACTAAAAAAAAAGATACTATGAGTTTGACAATATCGGGTTTGACTATATAGAGGCACCCTCCAGTTACTAATGAAATGGGGAAATCAACTAGGTACATAAACTTCATTGGAGGATACAAGTATGCAACATTCATCAAAGGTCTCTATCCGACATTGCAGCTTGAGGATGAGCTGGTTCACCAAAGTGAGTAGAGATGTCATGGCAGACAAAACATAATTATCAAAGAAAAAAGGAATAAAGAAATGGCCAATTAGTTAAGAGTAATTCTAAGAGACTTTTTATATCCTTACTAGTTACTAATTTATAGGAATAGAGATTTGGTGAGAAAAAAAAAACAAAAAAAAACCTCCCATAGCATTTTTAAATAGATAGACATCCTATTCGCTTGGTGATTACATATATAGAGAGAGATAGGAGGTAGCATGTTCGCTTGTTAATTACATCTCTTTTTGGCAGCCAACCTACAATTATATGCTCTCATGATGGAAGAAGCGGTAGCCACCGTAGCACTTTCTTGAAGTGCAGCCAAAGGGGTTGCCTTTCTTGAAGTGCAGCTGAACGGGTTGCTCTATTCTAGATTTCTCGCTAGTCAAATTTGCAAAGAATATTAAAAATTGATTGGAGTGTAAAAAGACATAGAAAGCGCTATCCAAATGATGATTTAGAGGTTAATTTTAGAAAGACTCTCGGAGATGCTATAAGAACAAGAACAACAGGAGTAGTAACATGGTTGGGCTCTATTTGATTCGAAAAAAAGGTTGAGCTCTATTTAGAGAACCAATCTAGTATTAGTTAATAGCTCCAATATGATTGGACTCTGCTAACTATATGGAGCCCCAATCTATTAATTACTTTAGGGATAAGTTTATAACCTCTATATAGTGAGGCCTCTATTATCAATGAAATGGGAGTGTTTAGGATTAATTCTCTCGGTCTCTACTCTCTAGGCTTTTGGCTCCCTCCCTCCTTTCTATCCTCGTGCATGCTCTCCCTCGGCTCACTGGCCAGTGCTTTCCTCCTCTAAGCACTGTATTTATTTCAAAAATCAAATTTTATAATTCTATGAGCTTTTTTGCATATTTTTTTGGTTATTAAAAAGTGCTAGAATAATGTTAAGTTAAAATTTGCATTTTATTAAAGTATAAAGTGAACTAAATTTACGAGCATGGCTTTTCAAATATGCTCGTAGGGGGTTTTGAAAAAGAAAGTAACAAATGTTGGATCAAGTGATTTTTCATGCAAATGGGTTTGGCGCAAAATATACATTAAAACCAAAGAAAAATGTGATGTTTTTCAAAAGAAAAAAAATCTAAAAGTGCAAACAAAAAGGACGGAAAAGAAGAAACATGAAGAACAAAATGTCAGGCAAATTACTGAACGTGGAGACCTCGACGGCATGTGGCAAGCAGCCGCATTAACCTGAAGGAGTTCCTCAATCTCAATCTGGATTTGCACAGCAAATAATATGGCCGAACGCGGCGGGGGTGGGGGGGGGGGGGGGGGGTGGAGGAAGTACACTTAGGCCTTGTTTAGATCCCAAAATTGGGAGTACAAATTCAGTTGTTCACACACTGTAACAATTTTGTTTGTATTTGTGAAATATTGTCCAAATATTGATAAATTATACTCAAAAGATTCGTCTCACAAAATACAACAAAACTATGCAATTAGTTTTTAATTTCATCTATATTTAGTCTTCTACGATGTACTCACAAGTTTGATGTGATTTTAATCTTCTTTTTACATAGTGCCAAAGTTGGGAGTTTAGGGTGAACTAAACAAGGCCTTACTCTTTAGTTGACACCTTTGGTCTTTTTGCTTTTTTTTAATAATTTCCTATCCGCTTCCGGTCGTCCCTTGTGGGCGGTTGGCCTTGTTGGTTTTAGTTATGGGTCGATCCATATATATATATATATATCTGATTATCTGCCTTAGGATCGTTCGAACCCAAAAACTATGACATAATTTTCATACTTACCAAGTCAAATTATATATAGAAATTACATTTTCAATGGGTGAAGGTCATCACCAAGTGCTTGTCACAGTGACGGCGCTTTATTGGTGCCAAAAGGGGATTGCGGTCACCCGTTTGGCTTCTTCATCGTTGGGTTTCAAGCTCAATCACTGCCGATAGGCCTCCTGCTAGTTATACTCCCACGCAACGAGCATATGGGCTATTTATTTTCTATTTACTACTTAGCCTTTTAGGTTGTTCAACCTATGATTTTTGTGGCTTATAGACTAGTTGATATTGTTTTATTGTAAGAAAAATGTTATACCGTAACTGATAAACCAGACGTGTAAGTTCAAGCGAAATTGTCTTCTCTCGCTGTGTACAAGAGTGAGTGTTTGGTGCCTTGTGCTTCGTTCCTCCCTCCGTTCCTCTGGTATCGTCAACTACTTGTGCATAAATCCAATGCACTTACACTTAGATAAACTAGTACAATTATATATTTATACAATATCGATTTTGGGAGTATGATATTTTGAGATGTTATTATTCTAATGCATGGCCGTTGCTGCCCTAGGAGTGATGTGTAAAAGTGCAATGCAACACACGAGTATACTAAAATTAATTGTATTAACACTAAAATGATTATTTTAATTTACATAGTAGCACAAGCTTTTACCATCTTCTGTGGCTGATTTATTAACCCGGACAATTTAGTGGCCCCTAATTATTAGCTAATAATAATCTGACCATTTGCACGGGGTGTTAATTATGGCAGCGGTAACGGTATAATAAAACGAACAAATATGAGTAAAATCCTATGTTTTTTTTTAAATATTCCTAGTGCTCTTTGATAGAGCTAGTAGTCAGTAGAGCAAACCGCAAGCGGCACGCCGGACAGGTCGGGCCGTGTGCGTGAGTCCGTTCCGAGGGACCGGGCTCAGGGTCTCCGGCTCGCCGCTCTCACGTCCCACCATCAGCCGCTGCAGCCTTGCCAGTCTTGTGGGGGAAGCCAGGGCCCCCTGCGGCCCCACCTGCTCCTCCTCCTTCCTTCCCAAGCACGCATCGCTTCTGCCTTCTCCCCAACTCCAAAACCCAAAATCCCAACCGCCTCTCTGCCCCTCCTCCCTCAGCGGCGGGCTCCTCCATTCTCCGCCGCCTCCACATCGTCAACGCCGCCGTTGGTCGACGGCCCAGAGGTAAGAGAGCCGGCGTGCTTCATTCCTCCCTCCTCCCCGTGCGGCGTCTCGCCGCAGCCTTCGTTTCTCTCCGGCTTTTCTGCTTTTCCGCGGTGCTGCTGCTGCTGCTGCTGCTGCTCTGGGAATCGCGATTGATGATCTCCTGCGCTCTCGTTTCGTGCTCCGTGTTGCCAGGTCATGCCCGACGCGCCGCCGCGGCCGCCCTGGACGACCGGGGGCAGCAACGTCAGCCGCGCGTGGGCCCAGCGCGCGGGCGACCGCCGCCGCGTCTTCCCGCCTCCGCCTCACGGCGCCGCCGATAATGGCGCGGGAGCGCGCGGGAACGCGGGAGAGCAGGCAGGCGGGGCGCGGTACTCGAGGCCCCGCGGCGTGGCGGACCGCGACCGTGAGGTGGCGGGCCGTGCCAGCGCGGACCCTGCGGGAGCGGGGCGGAATGCCGCGACCGTCGTCGCCGCAGGCGGTGAGGCGCCAGCGCCACCGGCGCGGGAGGAGAGTCGCGGCGGCGGAGGACGAGGCGGTGGTGGGGTGGGGAGCAAGCGCCCGGCTGCTCCGCCCGCGCAGCACCTCCAACCGCCGCCCAAGCGGAGGGCGGTCTCCACCACGACCCCGCAGTTCCCACCCGCCTCCAGGAGGACCACGGCTGCTCCTGCTCCGCTCGCTGGTGCAGACGCCGACGCAGGTTCGCGGGCGCGGTACCAAGGGGACCCCAACAACAGAGGTTCTGATGCATTGGTGGAGAAGCCGGCAGTTGCTCGTTCGCTCGCGGCCCGCAAGGATGGTGTTGGCGTGCCGTCGAGAGCGGTGCTTCCCAATGCTGCTGGTACGAGGGTTCTGAACAAGCCGTATGCCAAGGGTGGTGGTGCTCCAATGGCGAACACAGATCGTCATGGTCCAAGGGCTGGGATGGTGAAATCATCTGCTGCGCAGGGCAGGGGAAGGGGAGCAGGGACTGATGAACCGTGGGGGAAGCCAATGGCGAACACAGATCGTCATGGTCTAAGGGCTGGGATGGTGAAATCATCCGCTGCAAAGGTCTGGGGAAGGGGAGCAGGGACTGATGAACCGTGGGGGAACAAGTTGCCGGTGACAGCTATGCGATTGCCACCAAACACAGAGACCTTATCTGCCACACGCACCTCACAACCTGGCCGTGGAAAGGATGGCGGATTCGGAAGCAAGGTGCATCGGCCATTGGGACCTGGGCGTGCTCATGGAGCTTTGGTTATGCCAGAGGAGATGTTGGCTGCAGATGATGATAGTTCTTTGGCTGGTGGGCGTGCTGTGCGAATTGGGGTTGCTGCCCGCACTGGTACTAGTGTTGGAGCTGTAACAAAAGATGGCGAGAAGGGAGAGGCTCCCTCCAAGGAGTCTAGGGGATATCAGGTTTCTTCCAATGCTGCTCTGCTTGATTCTGCTGCTTACAGGGATGTTTCTGCAAGAGATTCCTCTGGTGTAAGTGGGAACTTTGGGAGGAAGATGCCATCAATGGCACTGGCAAAAGATGTCAAGGTGATGAACAAATATGGTGGGTGTTCCTGCAGATACAACACTGCCGCTGCATCTTTTGCTAAGGATTCTTCCAAACCAACCTTGGTGCGTAAGAGAGAAGTTGAAAGTGGTAGGATGAACAGGAGGGCATCGTCTGATGTTGCAGCAGGAATGTCTGGCAAAGGCAATGTGTTGAGAAGTAAGGACATGTTTACAAATCAAAACACAGCCAAGCCAGCCAAAGTAGTTCAGAAACCTGTTCTGGATACTCAGCATATACCATTTTCGAGAGACAAGAAGGAAACTGTATGTGGAAGGCAGGTAACCACAAATGGGATTCAGGACTCTGTTGAGCTCCCTAAGGATCGAGTTATGCAAGCTCATCAACAGAGGAAGATTGCCTCAACATCTACATCTGATAGTAAGGGCAAACTGAATGATTCCATCTTGATAATTGATGGCATACACATACTTAGGGACATAAAAGTTCGTGACGAAAAGCTTGAACTTCATCTCAATAGTTCATCAGGTCTTCCTTGTGTGAGGCGTCAGAGGCAATATGGATACGGGAATACAGATGCTAGGAGCAGATTTAAAACATTGTGCAGGATGTTTGAGTTTGTATGTCGGACTCTAGTACAGATTAAGGAGCAGCGTTCATTGAAGATGAGAATTGACTTTGATGCTGCTAAAGTAATGAAGACTAAATTACGAGATTTTATCATACGTGGTCCTATTGTGGGAGAAGTTCCTGGAGTTGAAGTTGGTGATGAGTTTCTATATAGATCTCAGCTTGCCATTGCTGGTCTACATCATCATAACCACCGGACAGGCATTGCCACCACATATAGATGTGGCAGGCTTATTGCAATAAGCATTGTTGCTTCTGGAGGTTATCCTGATGAATTGGGCTGCCCAGGTGAACTGATATACACTGGTTCTGGTGGGAAGCCTGCTGGTAAGAAGAAAGATGAGGATCAAAAGCTTAAGGATGGAAACCTTGCACTAAAAAACTGCATCAAATCAAAGACTAGTGTAAGAGTGATTCATGGAATTAAGTGTCAGAATGCCGAGAGAGGCAGTCATTTGGGGGCCAAGCTAGTCTCAAGATACACTTATGATGGATTGTATCAAGTGGTGGATTTCTGGATGGAGGGCCAAGCAGGTTCAAGGGTGTTTAAGTACAAGTTAAAAAGGATTCCTGGGCAACCAGAACTTCCTATGCACATAGCTGAGAGATTGAAGACCTGCAAAAGGCGTCCAGGTCTGTGCATGAATGATATATCTCAAGGGAAAGAAGCAACTCCCATCTTTGTGATTAATACAGTTGATGATGTGCGACCTGCAACTTTCCAATACACCACTAGAATCAGATATCCATTTCGGCCTACAAAAAAGCACCAGGGTTGTGACTGCACCAGTGGTTGCTCAGACTCTGTGAGCTGTGCCTGTGCTGTGAAGAATGGAGGGGAAATCCCATTTGGCTTAAATGGCAGAATTCTCAATGACAAGTCTGTGATATTTGAGTGCGGTCCATCTTGTAAATGCCCTCCTTCATGCCACAACAGGGTCAGTCAGCATGATATGAAAATGCTACTGGAAGTATTCAGGACAGACAAGACTGGTTGGGGCGTAAGATCTCTAAGGTCCATTCCTTCTGGCAGCTTCATATGTGAGTATATTGGTGAGCTGCTGCATCAAATGGAGGCTGGCAAGAGAAGGAACAACCGTTACTTGTTTGATGTAGGCCTTAACTCTGATGATGAGAATGTTAGCGCTAGGTTGCTATCAAATGTTTCAGGTTTGAACTCTTCTAGCTCGTGCCCCCAGACCAAGGAAGATGTGCACTTCATTATAGATGCGTCTGAGTATGGAAATATTGGAAGGTTTATCAATCAGAGCTGTTCTCCTAATCTTCAAGCACAAAATGTTCTTTGGGACCATGATGACAGAAGGATGCCCCACATTATGTTCTTTGCTGCAGAGACAATTCCACCACTACAGGAGCTGACTTATGACTATAATAACTCTGAAATAGATCGTGTCTGAGGTTGGAATAGAAGAATGAAAGCCAAAGTTTGTCGATGTGGTTCTTTACAGTGTCGTGGGAGGTTCTACTAAGGCATGGCCGCCTGATAGTCGTATTGTAGTTTCTTGAAAACGAAATATTCTATTGAATGCTGTCGCTTGTATTTTCAGTTACCAGTTGATGTCACTTGGATAATATGAGATGTTACTGCTAGTAAAGTTTAGATCCTGGTTGATGACATGTAGATAATGACACGAGCTGCTGCTGCTATTAAAGAGTATTGGTTGTACTGAGCCTATTATCTTCCTACTTCAAAATGCAGTGCATTTTCATCTTGTTATATGTAAATCTGGCCACCTGGACCATTGTTTCTGTGGTTGAATTTGAATATGCATGTTGAATGAAGTTGACATGAGATGTGAATATTCCCATGTATTACTGTGTTGGAGATGGTCATCTGCCTGCCATGTTCAAAGTCTTGTACTGTACTTATGAGTACAGTAGTGATCTTTTCTTGTCTCGTGTATGCTAACAACAAACCATATTACAATTAGACATGCAAGATTTGTTCCATAAATTTAGAAGAGTGAGGTACTTCTTTGGAGCCTGGATCTCTTGATTAGACGGCAATTACTATGTGTTCAAACAATCTGCCAGATGTGCAATTGCTTCTGTCACGCAACGCTACTTTTGCCGAGCCAAGGTAATTGCTGAATTAGCATTTGTCTCCAAGCAGATTGGCTTCAAATACCTGTCCCTGCTATGGATAATTCCTACTTAAGCTACATAAATGTTGTTTGATTTGCAACTGTGACTGAATCGATTGCTCTGAATATTTCCAAGAGAAACAGAGTAACCTCTGAGTTGAAATAGACTTTAAGGTACAATACCTGTCCACGCTATGGAAGTGTCATCTAGAGCAAGCATCTTAAATGTCAGTAGCATACTGTCGCACATCCTTCATCAAAAGGGTTCCCCTGAGCAATGGCTGATTAAAGCAGGCACAGTAAAATGAAAGAAGTCATTCTTGGTTCCAGAAGAATTGAAGTGAGCTTTAAAATTAGCTCAGTGCCTGCCAGAGGTTGCTAGGAACCAATAAGGGTGTGTTTGGTTGGGTGGCTAACTCCAGCCAAGGTTTCCTGGGGCCAAATTTAGCCTGTTTGGTTGCCTGTACAGAGGTTGAAGCCAGGCCAGGGCTGGCCATCCGTACCGCTGTAACCTGGCTCCAGGAGAACGCCCGAATCGGTCGTTCAATCCTGGCCAGGCCAGGGCCAGCCTCGCGCTGAGTGCCTGTCACCGCCCGTGCTCCATCTTCTCACCGCACGAGGCCCGAGCTCATCCCTTCTCCACGGCCAGTGCTCCTCCTTCTCCCCGCCGGAGCACGCGTCTGCATAGGGGTTGGCTCCCCGGAAGCTGCCGCTCAGGGACGGGTGCTCCCTGGGCGCCGCCGCGCAGGGGCGAGTGCTCGCCGGACGCCGCCATGCTGTGGACGGAGCTCGCCGGCCATCGGGAACTTCGATTGCATCTGCACCGAGGTCCTCCACCCTCCCCCGCGTGCCATGGTTGAAGATGCGCTAGATCTTGCCCTGCAACGGGTTCCTCCACCACCCGCGACTACAGCAGGTTCCACCACCGGCCCGGCATCTCCGGCGGTGCACTTGCGCGGGCGGGACGTGCGGCGGCAGCGCGCGGCCATAAAAACAGCGCCGAGAAGTAGATGAGCAGAGAAGAAGCGAGTCCGTCGCACGGCTCGTCTTCCCGTGCGCGGCGCCGGAGCAACAGGCGGAGGCTGCGACGTCCATCCTGCCATCGGCTAGCTACGAGCACTGGCATGCTTCAGTTCAATGTTTCACTTGCCATCGGCTAGCTGCTAGCACTTGCTATAAAACTGAGAATAGTCGTGTGGTTGCACTTGCACCGTTGCACGAGCACTCTGAATGTTTCAGTTTCAGTTTCAGTTCAACGATAGCTCGAGACAGTCAGGTTTCAGTTTCATTTCAATGTTGGTTGAAGACAATACTCAATAGAGGCTTGCCGAGGGAACTGAAGATCAAGCTACCCTCAGATCACACCTTGCCTGCACTCATGGCATTGGGAAGGTAATGTTTATTTGCAAGCACGAGCAGGGCAGCGTCTCTGAACTTCTGATCCCATCATTTCTATTCTGCAAGTTCATACACCACGAGAATGTGTGTGGTAGGCTGATGAGCTGCTGTTGACAACAAAGATCATGCCATTGCCATGTGTGTGATGCACCGAAGGTGGCGTTGGGGGCGTTCATAACTTGTTTGATGAAATGCTAAAAGA
The DNA here is from genome assembly GCA_018135685.1 of Themeda triandra. Classification (NCBI taxonomy): domain Eukaryota; kingdom Viridiplantae; phylum Streptophyta; class Magnoliopsida; order Poales; family Poaceae; genus Themeda; species Themeda triandra. Next base: position 232,549 of record JAENPR010000768.1, read on the forward strand.
GGGTAAGCTTACCAATGGGAAGAAGAGGTAACTCTATCAACATAACCCAGGCAACCAAACACAATTTGGGCCTAGCCAGCGCTAACAACAGTACAGACAACCAAACAACCCGAGGTTGGCTTGCTAGAGCCAGGCTTAAGCTAGCCTGGCTTAGATTTGCTAGCTAGGAAACAAACCAAACACACCCTAAGTATCCTCGTCAAGGTCAAACCTTTTGTCTTCATAAGGGTAAGATGCATCTTCCTTTAGCTAAAAAAAAAACAGAGTCATTCATCAATCTGAAAAGAAGTTTGAGAGGTGCCCAAGAGTTAATGGAAACTCCCTATCTTACTGAAAGTAACTCGTCAAGACTCAAGTGTGGAGGCAGTATCTAATTTCTGCTAGACCCTTGTTTGCAGCAGCTTGCTCTCTAGTGTTCATGTGTGCTGCTCTGAATACTGTCCCTTTTTATCTGATCATCTGCCCTTGAGCTTCAGTGTAGTCTGAACAACAAGCCTCTTTCACCGGAGAAGAAGCAGGGATCATGAACTGAACACTGGATAGTTTTGCTGTATCATTTTTTTTTTTTTTTGAAAGAACGTTTGCTTTTCCTCATGCCGTGTTCTTTTACCTTGAAACCTAACATGCTGCTACTGAATGTGAATCTACATACTTATTTTTAAGGCCGGAAAATTACCACGAGATAAACAGAGAAACTAAAGTAAAAGTAGGATCGTTTGTAAAAAGAAAGGAAGCTTAGGCTTTATTAGCCTGTATCTTGATGAATGGATCAGCCGGCAATCAACACGGCACGCCCGCTTTCGATTCGACATAACCACGGCGCAGTCGCAACCATCATCACGGCATGCGCGCTTTCAACTCGACATAAACACGGCATGGTATCCAGTCATGGTACGTGTTTCCTCTTGCAGCGGCATACAGTGCTTGTAGGCTAGCTAGACGCGGTGCAAAAGTAGAAAGCTGACCCGATCGGAGGAAAAGTTGCGTGCACCCAGAGAGAGGCGGCACTGAGCTGGAGTGGAGTTCGTGGCTAGGCTTTGCTGATTTTCGTTATTGATTGGTCCATTCCTACCCGTTTTAGATAGAAATTGCGTTTTCAACGAGTGAAGGTCATCGCCAAGTGCTTGCCAGTAGGCAGTGGCGACCCTTCATTGGGTTCCCAAAACGGCTAACGATCATCTTGATAGTGAAATTTGAGGTCTTTTGTTAGGATAGTTCACCCATGGCAGTTTTGGGGCGACTTCCTTTAACGCTTGATAGAGACATGTTATCTTTATGTTTAAACTCTTCTTAATACATACAAAATTTTTATACATTAGAAAACATTTTATTGGTGGATAAATCATTAAATTACTGCATTTTTGCCTTCTTCATCGTTGGCGTATACTAAGATTCTAAGCTCCGCCACTGCTAAATAGGCCTCCAGTTCTAGATAAGTACTCCTATGTAAGATCGCGACAAGCACATGGCATGTTTATTTGTATTTACGGCTTCAGCCTTTGTACATTTACTACATTGTTCTTCTGTTGGATCGCTTTCGTCGTTCGAAATCGTCTTCGTTCTCGCTGTGTAGCAGCAGTATGCAGTAATATCACGATTGCCATTTGTAGCAATGTTTGCTGCCGTCTGAGCGCTCATATTTCCACACCACTTTAATGCTCGAGATTTTGAGTCCACCCTCGAGTACCAGCTCCCTGTGTCGCGCACATGTGTTTCGTACTCGGTACTTTGGCTGCTGCTTGTCCTCGATGACTCACAAGGGATGAACTTTGAAGGGAGATGGACTGGTCAATCATGCTAAAGCTGCTCTATCTTTTGATTCATTGTGTGATGTTCCAAACTTTATTTACTGCTCCGCTACATGTGATCGATGTGTACTGTGTACTACATGGTTAAACGGTCATCGGTACACGCCTAGAACGCCAGTCTCAGTCTAGCATAGGCATTACAAGTTGCTAAGTAAACTTTATTTACTTAGCAACTTGTAATGCCTATGCTACATGAACTGCTCAGTCAAAACAGCTTGAGCGTTAAATCCAGGTACGATATCAATACAATTCATGGTTCATTGGGAATTTGGTATTGAAGGGTCTGAGGACGGTGGGCGTGTAAGTTTCCTCTCAAGGAACAAATCTGAACACGAAGACTGGACTCTGTAAGTCGACAAACTTGTAGGATCCTTCAAGTGAGTTCAAATATATTGCTTCTCGGGGCTCCTCGCTTACTCCACTCTGCATGGCGTAGTCCAGCGCCATTTCATAGTCGACCTGGCGTGATAAAAAAAATAGACAGATGATTGAAACAGAACATTTGATGGCCTAATTTATCGTCACTCCAGAAGTTATCCAGCTTTGCAATAGGAAAAAGAAGAAATAACCAATATGACATGATTATATTCCACATCAGCAACGAACTTAATTCAACATACAATATTTGACTTTTGAAAAGTAATGCAGACACATCTTGAAACAGAACACACAAGAAAATGTGTCAGACTCAGATTTATCTTTATTTTGTTTATATATATTCTTACCTGTTCAACATGTTGAGTCAAGCAGTCTCTAAATGTCATCTCCGTCACCTCCTGAGAATTAACCTTCTCAAGGAGTTCCTCATCTTCCTTATCATAGCGTGGCCGTTTTGGGGGAGATTGATCTGCAACTTCTACCAGAGTTTCCATAATCGCTCTTGCAACATCAGGAATATATCTGCAAATATAAAATAGTAAAGTAAGATACAAATGCATACAATTTGGGAGAACTTGGTGTCTTTGTGTCAGTGTGAGTCATTTTGTTCGTAATCAATTCATTATCACAGAATGTAGCTTTTTCTACAAAATAGTGGTAAGGATTAGGTAAGGCCAGTTTTAGTCCCAGCAGTTTACGTTGTCAGCCTGAATCCCAGTAGTGACACTATACACCAACCAATATCAGCATTCGACAAATATTATGGAATGTGTGGTTCAGTACAGAATCAAAAACAGGATCTTTGCCATAATTCTAATTATATACAACAGTACAACATTCTGAGCCCCCAAGTAGAAAGTAGAAACTACCTGTTCAGGTTCCTTTTCCTGTCCTGTCGCTCACGAGCCTGAAGCTTCTTCACAATCTTAGACTTCAGTTGAAGACAGCACTGCTTCAGGGCTGACTGAAGGTGCAAGAGGATGATTAATATGCGGCTTTACAGACACAGTTAATCAGGGAAGTTGGAATGTACCTTAACAGCAGATGCTATTTCAGTTATGTCATCCCCAATGTACTCCTTTCCAGTTCCTTTGAAAGGTATCTTTGTACTTACAATGCTCACAAAGACACCAATCTTATCTTGCTGATGATTAATTTTGTAGCTGCTCCAACTGAAAAACAGGATAGGAAAAGGTATAGAAGAGGTAGAACATCTGATTCTAATAATAAACTAACCAATTGAAAAAAACTAACCTGATCCTTTTTAGAGCAGTTCTTGTGATGACATCAGCACCTTGTTCAAAAAGAAGTGGTATTCTGTTTGCAAACCTAAAAATATTTATACCCTGAATGAAACAGAGATAATAATATAAGAATTTTGATCCCAGTAGAATCATGTAATGATATCTTGTCAGTAAAAAAGCAAAAAGGATGGAAAGAATATTCCCCATAATTGGAGTTCAATGTAATACTGACAAACAATTATTTTTACTACTTAAGTTTCACCATCAAAATAATGACGAGGAAAAACTCAGTCAATTTAAAACGTGCTGGCCACTATTAATGTTTAAATCAGATATGCCCAGGTCTCAATAGATAGACAAACTTGCTAGTTCTCATTCCTTCAGTTTTGAGTGGTCAAATTCATAAATTCTTTCGAAAGTAAAATTTTTCTTTTTTGCAGGCACGCCATTCTAGGAGTTTAATTCAGTATAGTATCTCAGACAGAAAGAAACTACCTTGGGAAATTTAAAAATGTTAGCATCAAACAAAACAAATAATCAACTATAATGATCTTTACAATAACCATCACGCATTGAATGTTGGGAATAATCCTGTCTTAGGTGCATGCTAGTACATAGGTTCATAGCCTTAACTTCAGCTAATTTCAGCATAAGTAATAGCAATAATATAGGCTAATTAAGTGTGTAATACTCTGCATTAGTACAAGGCTATCACAGCCTAAAATGCAGCTTAGGGCTGCCTATATATAGGGGGCAAAATAAGAAAAGGCTAAGTCACTCCAGCCACCAAAAACCCACTGTGTTCATGTGTGTATGAGAGTTCCTGGTGGTCTGTTTGAGTGGCTATTTGCCTACAATTGAAAATTGCAGGAACCACAAAGGAGAAACAAAATATATGTTTATAAAATCTTTTTTTAACACAATAAATAAAAGCATAAATGTTGCCGTACAAAATAAAACTTTAAGTGCTTCCTTACTTGTTTAACATCTTTTCCACCAATGCTTATCCCAGCTTCAACAATAAATGGGTGACCTTCAAAAACCTGAGGGCTGAACAGAGGACAACATTAAGCAGTTAGTTTATTCAAATATGCAGTATTGAAATGCCTTCTAAAATTCACTCTGATTAAAATGTCAGACCTGCTTGCATGTGTTGCAACCATATCAGGGTGCAACTCTTTTATGATACCCAGGCGTAAATTATATTCACCTGCAGGACTAAGACACTATAGAATTGGTTGATTTCGATACCACAATGACTAGTTGCACATATGAAAGCAGCCAACGAATAGCTGACAAATAAAGGGAATGCATACATTGCCGCTGGGATCATCGAACTTAGCCTGCCTAAATAATTGATGTATTCGAACTAATTGCTGATCACTAAGGCTCTTGACTGTCATTTTTGGACTGAAATCAGGTCCCATCTCACCTGCAAACCGAAAATATGTTATATTGAAACATAGAACTGATAACAAGAATAGTAAAGTCTAGATACAAAGTAATACAAAAGTAAATAACAACAATACAACTACATTTTTAGTGCAAAACAAGTTATAATAGGATTTGTAAATGATTTTAGTGGAGAGTAGAATACTTTGAAAAGCAAAATTAGAAACACAACTGAAACTAAAAACCATAAACAGCAAGATAAAGATCAAACTGCCAGGAAGGTTTACTTCACGATGGCCAAAAGATTCTATTCTAGAAAATTTGGACAATAGTGATCCATGATGTGTTGAAAACAGATAGAAACTATATTGACTTGGTTATTTTTTAAGTTCACAATAACCAGGTCAGCCACAATGCATAACTCACCAATTAAACGTTCAGCATGTGGTTTGCTTATATTCACGAACTCGTGTTGTAGAAACTGTAAAAGATTTTGCTTTGTAGTCTCAGCAACTAAGCGCTTTATCAGTAACAAATCGACCGCAGATGGGTGATGCTTTGTTTGAAGTGGAACAGGAGGCATGACGTCTGTCCGGCGTGCAAACTTTATTGTTAAGTTTTTGCTGCAAGAAACAAATTCATTCATGAAAAAATGACAACATTTGCATAACATAAATAACCATAAACGAAATGCTTACTCGGCTGCATCAGATAGAAATTTAAAAAGGAACTGAGCATATGGTGTGATCACTGCCATCTGACGCATATAATGGAGGATCTTTGACTGCACGAAAGAGATCACTTGATTAGCTTTACAGCAAAATTCCTTGTTTCAAATGTTCCAAAACGTGCTACTCACACGATGAGTTGTCCAATTTCCCTCAATTATAACTTCAATCTCTGCCCCATGCCAGTGAGTTTTGTTCTCTCTTTTCTCATGTAAATGAACATGAGGGATATTTCTGAGAAGTGGAATACACCAAAATCAAATGGGTCATGGTAAAGGTAAACTGCAGAAGTTACCAAAGTGACATAAATAGAGACAAATAACAATATCAAGTCTGTACGTATGTTGAACAGACACACAACCAACAAGCTGTACTTACTTATGAATATCTATGTCCAGGCGACAGAAGGAAGTATAGTTCTGGCCTTTCATCGACGACTTAATTTCAATAGGAAGTCCTGTGCTCATCTTTGACCATATAAGTGCCTGTTCTAATCCACAATTATAAGGAAACAGAACATTTGACCCAGTAAAAAAAATAATCCATCAGAATACTGGTCACATGTTTATTGTCCTAAGATATTTTACAGAGGAAAAACACAATGAATATCTCTTAGACATGGGATAGATTAAGCAAAAGAATACCATCAAATTTGAAACAACAAACAAGAGAACAAACTAATAATAGATCACTTAAAAGGTATGATCAAAGTGAAAGAAAAGGATGCTTATGCCAACTGCAAACAAGTTGCTATTATGATTGTAGCATTTTACATTAGTTATGATGCAGGTTTTACATGGCTATGTAAAAATGAGATAAAAGTATCATGACAAACAGCATAAGATTAGTAAATGCTTGGTTGTACACTCACACTATCCAATCCAAACCCAAAGACAGTCATTCCCAAGCAATAGAAAGAAAACAATTTCAACATTTCATGATGATGCAGAAATCAACTAACTGTTTGCATTCACTCTTATCTATGAAAAAGATACAAAACAATAGTTCACAGCAGCATACGATTTAGAAAGCTTCTTCTCAAGAGCGTACAGTACACAAAAAAAAGTTTTACCATTTTAGCACCGAGTCCAAATTTTCCACGTGTTTGCCTCAAACCATACTTTGTGCCCGATAAAACTGCACCAAATGTAAATAACTCCAATGATATTGGGCATCATGGTAGTATCTCCTCTCAAAGTAAGAAAAGATCAAATTGCTTGGATTTGGCATTTATGGATTAAATAAGATACCATTAAAAACCTACCTCTCCCAAGCATATTCGGGATATCATCATGTGGCATACCTCTACCATTATCCTGCATCCACAGGGGGGAGGGGTGGATTAGTCAAGATCAGAAGTAAGAAAATATATTTCATCAGATATATCACATTGTCTACCTTGCAGGTCACTTTGAAAAGTGCAGCCTCGCCCCGACCTTTTCCTCGAACAGATGGAGCCTCCTTAACTTTCTTCCCAAGTGCAGCGTTTTTAGCTTGAGTTTCTTGGAAACGTGCTTCCTTGGCCAGACGTTTCTAAGTATTGTGAAATCATACAACTTTATCAGACTTAAAATTACAAATAATACAAAGAGGTAAGTTTGTGAAGTCCACAACGCCTCTCAATACATCCAGTATTGAAACTAATACAAACCTAGGTGCTCATCTTACCTCACGAGCCTTTTCTGACTCGAAATCATCATATAGTGCCTCGTCAACACGCTGTCGATTCTCTAGCCCTATCATTGTGTTGAACTTGGTCCTTGTGATCTCTTCTCTGACAAGGATATGGCGAAACAAAGTTATGGGGCACTGTCCCATACTGCAAAACAGAAAAGACAACAAAGAATACATTTGGGGATTACTTACATTGTAATCTCTATATCAGGGAGCTCTGATATGGATTCGGCGGAATCAAGGGCATTCTCAACTAGCTCCCGCAACGTGGTGTACAGGGATTTACCAGGCTGGCCAACACCATTACATCAGTATCTCTGTGAAATAATGACTACGATGGTATCTGATAGGTTTCCTCCCCAAAAACGTACTACAACTAGAATGAGGTATATCCGTGAATCAAAACAACGGTTGATAGTTGTTTGTTCCCCACTATCAGATGTGGTCTAAGTTTAATTTCCAGATTACATTGCGCTTGAACCAGGAGGAAAATTAAGAAATGATGATACTGTCTGTCGGCAACATAATAGGGCACCTGCGCCTAGCTAAATTTCCAAGCGCGCAACATCTAGCTGTTGCACCCAAATCGGCTAAAAGTCCATAGAGAACAACTCACATTATCAAACCCAGCAATGTTCTTGTTCTCCGCGAAGAATTCGGCGGGCGATTCTGCAGCAGAAACCCCAGAAAAGGTACAGAATGCATAAGATAAACCGACCCCCAAAAAAAACCGAAATTCTTAATGAGAAAGGGGATCGGGGAGGGAGCTCACTCTGCTTGAGGAGGCTGCTCTCCTTGGCCGACGCCTTGGGGCCGGCAGCCGCCTTCCCCTTCCCCGTCGCCTTCCCCTTGGCCGCCGCCGCAGCCTTGGGAGTCTTCTTCTTCTTGGTCTCGGCAGCCGCGGCAGCGGCCTCGTCGTCGGAGGTGTCCATGGCGAGGCAAGGTCGGATCGAATTGGGCAGGGAGCTAGGGTTTGGGGTTTGGGTACAAAATTGGAGAGCGCGAGCTCTCAAATCTCTGAGCCAAATGTGGGTCCGGCCGGTTTGGGACTTTGGACAGAGACTGTCGTACCAGATGTGTTCTGAATCTGAATGGTCCATCAGGAATCGGACGCTCGAGATAAATGATGGTTGAAACAAAAGACATTTTAGTAATCCATACTGTGTATGCTGAGTTCACGAGATTTTTTTTAAAAGAGTTTTTATAACTCGGCTTTCAGGGAAGCAAGAACGTAAAACAACACAGTCTCGTTACATCACCAGATTGAGCCTTCCGCTCAACACAAACCAGCAAAAACTCTCTCTCTCTCACTACAACAGTTCTATGATATCCGTTGAATGCAGCGTAGTAGGAGAGCACGCCTTAAGCCATCTGAAGATGTCTTCCTTGACTTGATCGATCTTGCTTCTTTCCTTTTCCTTCAAAAGAATGGACCACTTCTTCATAAAGAAGGTAGCCGAGTACAAAACATCAGTGGGAGAACCAGGGAATCTGTTCTCAATAGCCATCTTATTCCGGTTCACCCAAATCGTCCAAGCAAAGCAAGCAAAAATAAATAGAATGGTTTTTGAATTCAGTGGTCCTTCGCCCTCAACCCACCAGCTTACAAACTCTCCAACTGACCTCGGCACCCCCCCTAACCCCCAGATGTCTTTCACCATGCTCCAAACAAATCTGGAAACTGAACAAGTAAACAGGAGGTGATTGACAGACTCTCTCCCATCCCCCAAGCAGCACTCTCCTTCCCCTTTCCACCCTCTTTTTTTAAGAGATTGAGCTAGTTGCAGTTTATTGTTAAAGACTTGCCACAAGAACACTTTGATTTTCAAAGGCAATCTACATTTCCAAATATCCCCAGCCACCTTACTAGACACTCCTCTATCTGTAATGAATCTATACATTGATTTTGTGGTGAACTTTTTGAATTTGTCTAGCTCCCACAAAATCCCATCTTTTTCTGCAGTGAGCTGAACATTTATCAGTTCAGTCTTTAGTTCCACCCATCTCTCATATTCCCTACTTGAGAGAGATCTCTTAAAATCTACATACCAATCAGAATCTTCCCAACAGTCAGCAACTACACATTCCTGGTCTCTAGCTAGCACATACAAATCCCTAAATGAAATTTTCAGAGGTACACTGCCCAACCAGCAGTCCTGCCAAAATCTACATAGTTCCCCATTTCCTACTTTAAACATAGCCCCCCAATTGAACAAGTGTTTCACCTTGTGTAAACCTTGCCAGAATTGTGAACTGCCCAAAGTCTTAGAACCAAAGAAATTATCATCTTTCATATATTTGGCTTTCAGGATTTTAAACCAAAGAACATTAGGTTCCTGATATATTTTGTAAATCCATTTTACCAGCAAACTATCATTCATGACTCTAGTGTTAATGACTCCCCTACCCCCTTGATCTTTAGGTCTACAGACCATCTCAAATTTTGCCATATGATACTTGAACTTATTGCTGGCCCCCTGCCACAAAAATCTTGACCTAATCCCATCCATCTTCTCATGCACCCCCCTTGCAAATTGTAAAAGCCCATACAATAAGTTGGGATACTACTTAAGCAAGAATTGGTTAAAATATGTCTCCCACCTGAAGACATGTGCTTCCCTTGCCAGGGGTCAAGTTTCTTTCTCGTTTTGTCTAGCAAATAAGAGAAAAACCCCCCATTCAAGTGTCTATCACTTATAGGAATACCAAGATATTTCAATGGTAACTCTCCCAGAACACAGTTCAATTTATTAGCCATTTCCACACTCTCCTCTTGTGTCACCCCAAAAGTGTAAACATTACTCTTATGATAGTTAATCTTCAATCCTGACATCCACTCAAAACAGTAAAGAATTAATTTGAGATTCCTAATAGATTCATCAGAGCCATCATTTAGGATTATTGTATCATCTGCATAATGTATATGTGAAATCCCCCTGGAATCAATTCCTCCAACACTCCCTTAATATGCCCTTGCCCTACAGCTTTTTCAATCAAAACAGCTAGAGCATCTGTGTAACATCCAGGATGTTAATCATGATTTAGCTCTGCACATCACCGGTATAATCATATCATTTGCAGTGCATCACAGTCTTGACATGCAATTCACCTTGATGCTTGATTATGCCTGAACTGCATGTGTTTATGATAAAGTAATACAAGTGTTTGATGATTGACCACTAAAATAATATAGACATGATTAGGACACCAAATGAACCTAGGGTTATGTTAACAACTTTGGTTAATCTTGCTTCTACATGTGTTAATCATGATAGGCCTATAAAAGTGCTTACTTTGACCGTTTCAAAAGAGCTTGATAGGAGTTTTGCATGACGATGGTACTTTGTAGGGATACCTTGCTCATGTTGGATGAGTTTGGACGAACCTCGAGCTAAGTAAGGTCTTTACTTCCTTAGTGTCTATTTGTCCCCTCTTATACTTCACGGATAATACCTATATCGGCGTTAAATGCGACCATTGTGAAGCTTTTAGTGCTGAGAGGCAATCTATCGGTGAAATTATGAGAGGTTACTCTCCAGCCCGAACATAGGCAGATAGCTAACCCAATGTTTGCTCGAACGACTCACGTATTTTGGAAATGGCCATAGTAGAGCTATCTATCGAATAGATGATAACACGAAACCAGCTTTGCTACCCTTCGAGTCGAGGTTAACTATCAGTTAGATGCTGAGTATCATAGTAGGTCCGTTGTTCATCAACATGGAATGATAACTTTTGGCGATCTTTCATAAGATGAACAACTACGCGTCCAAGCTGAGAGCGTTGAGAGCGAAGTACGAGAAATATTGGCTGAGCTCTAGCTTGTGACAGCTGTCCCTTTGCTCATGTTGGGATCACTCTTGCCGACACAAGCGTTGGAGTAGTTGGAATAGTCAGCATGAGTTAAATTGAATACAAGATTTTACCCGATTAACGAAATGAATCTCTACTCCCTGGTACCCCGTACCGAGAAGTGGAATTCTTTTAAGGGGGTTAGACCATCTAATGTCCTATAAGGTACTCTTACCTTACGGGAATCAATGGAGGAGATTCATCGGACAAAGCCTTTATTGAGCCAGTCTCGAGAGATAGTTAACATATGCCATGTTTTTAGGCATCCATCTTGTGGTGTTCAACTATTAATCCATCCATCTGCTAGGAGCTAATGTGTCTTGCTGATAAGACGAAGTCTCTACGCGAATTTGGATGCTCGTGATATTAGTGGATTTGCACCTGAATGAGGATCAGGTAGTCAGTACGCCCGAATCTGTCATGCATTGGGTATGCAAGGCATGAGTGGTTTGATACGACCTTGGGTTCATAAATATGGGCCTTACGTGTCGTCCAAGCATTGTCGGGACATAAAATTTTGGCTCAATACTAGTACCTTTTGAGTAAGGCTTGGCACGGGTATGGTTAGAAAAGTATTTTTGGTATACCAAGGGTAGCGAACCCCTAACCCGAGAGCACGTGTCTTATGCAAGAAAGAGGTACCTGTAGTTGCTTGCTACAGGATCCACTTTGCTTGTCGGACCTGCTTACAGAAAGGAAAAGTTTGGCGGTTTTCTGCCAAGATAAGGAGTCCTTTACCTAAGAACTTTGACTTCTACATGGGAAGCTTTGGATACCTTTGACCTAGGAATTTTGATTTCTACATGTAGGAGTTAAATATCTTTGATCCAAATGATTCATATTGGCATCTTAACAGCCAGTGTTCCTACGCAGGGTGGTGCCAATATTGAATTTGTGTGGACAAAGTCCTATGTTACCACCTCGGAAGTGAGTCATGTGGTTTCCGTTTGGCGGAACCTCCGCTTTGCTTCTTAGTGGTTAACACTATGGATTTTTTAAGCACCGTTTGATGTATTTGATGATGCGAATAGTAGATTCCCTCTCAAGTAACCCTCGACGTTTTCCAGTTGGGTAGTTGATTGGTCATGTTATGTGCTAACCTACCCTATTGGGATTTAGTCTTGGATTCTATGTGAATGCATATCATACTATTCTTTGTCATCTTCATACTTTAGATTGACATAGTAATGGTAGCATCACCTTAGAGGGCATGTCGGTTACCGGTTATGCTTGAAGATACTCGCTAGGGAGTGAGAATGGGTTAACTGATGGGTCAGAGCTGAAAATAGATGACTTTATTCATTTGGCAATCCTTGCCAATGAAGCTCCGTATCCACCACCTGCACCGCAAGTTCGATATTTTGCAAAGTGTGGATTCGTTGGTGTAGTAATTTGGATTCCATCGAGATTACCTATGTTTGGTATGCCTCTTGAGCGGAATGTGACCTTGTCGGGTCTCCAACGTCATAACCTGAGCAAAGCTGAATTATTTTGGATGAAACCGTTTCATGTCTTTAGAACATGACATCGGAGCCGGCAGGTTATACTCGGAGATGCATTGGATCTTAGGCATTGAGGACATGCAACTTGGAACCGAGTCACTTGCCTGTGACAAGTAATGAGAAGTTTCTGGATAAACGTGATGGCAGTGATGAAGCATGAAAGGTCGTTATGCGAGATACCGTTTTTCGAAAACTAATCTACTTCCACCAAATCTCGGGACGAGATTTCTTTTAAGAGGGTTAGGCTGTAACATCCAGGATGTTAATCATGATTTAGCTCTACACATCACCGGCATAATCATATCATTTGCAGTGCATCACAGTCTTGACATGCAATTCACCTTGATGCTTGATTATGCCTGAACTGCATGTGTTTATGATAAAGTAATACAAGTGTTTGATAATTGACCACTAAAATAATCTAGACATGATTAGGACACCAAATGAACCTAGGGTTATGTTAACAACTTTGGTTAATCTTGCTTCTACATGTGTTAATCATGATAGGCCTATAAAAGTGCTTACTTTGACCGTTTCAAAAGAGCTTGATAGGAGTTTTCCATGATGATGCGCCTTAAACCTTTTCTTTGTAGAATTTCATAAGGATCAAAAGTCCCAATACTCACTTTTCATGAAAATGAGTGGAAGATTTCCAAAACGGCAGAAAAAGACTGATTTGGGGGCTGTTTTTCTATTTTAGGGAATTTTAGAGGCTTTTTCATTTGGAATTTTATATCTCCAAATCTATTGGGAATCTAACCAAAGCCCTTTTAGATCAAATGATCTACTCATCAAGAGGAATAACTTTCATGTAAAAAGTTTCTTCTAATTCGGCTTAGCTTAGGAGATATAGGGTGAGAAATATTGTATGTCAGGTAATGGAATTAGCATTTCTGTTACGGAAGGTCAATGGCCGTCACTAAAATGCTCGAAGAGGAAAATATCCTCGGCAGTGGACAGAGCTCGCCCGCCGCGTGGCGCGGTCTTTCTGCTCGCTCAGGCCACCTCACCACCCAAAGTGGACCCGACGCCTTCACTCCCCTTCTCTCTCCCTCTTTCCCCACTCCTTCCCCTCCGGTTCCTCTCCTCCTCTCTGTTCGCGCCGAGGGCGCCATCACCGCTGCCACGAGCTCGGTCGTCGAGCTCGTCGATTCGCCGCGCCACTATCCTGTACGCTTGCGCCACCATCTTCATTGCGCTCCGAGCTAGCCTCGTCTCCCTCTCGCAGCCCCAATCGCGCCCGGGTGAGGACCCAGCGGTCCACTCCGCCGCTCGCCGGAGTGCCGCCGTGCCCGCGCTTCTATGGCCGGCACCGTCCAGGCACCCTTCTTCCTCATCTTCACACGCAACTGCTCCGCCTCGCCGTTCGACGTGCCATGCTTGCGCTCGCCCGAGGCCTGCGCCGCTGCAAGGCCGCCGCCGCCGGGCACCGTGCTGCCAGGCCGCCGGCGCACGTGGCCCTGTCGCCACGGGCCTTCTCGCGCCAACTCGAGGCCACCCACGGGTGCACACGCCTCCTGTGCTGCTCCGCCACCCATCTCCGGCGACGAAGGACGGCCACCGCGGCTGGGGACGGCAGAGCCGGTCACCTCCTCTGCTCTCACACCGCGAGGACCTCACCTTTAGAATAAGAAGAAGGTGAGGCACTTTCTTGCAAAAGCAGCAGACTCAGAGAACAACAGATCTGCCCCTATGCAATTCGGGCAGAGTACAGGGGCTTTTCTGAAAATGGCTTGTCTTATTCGGGATTAAGAAATAGAATTTCAGAAATTGGTATAATGCTTTAGAAATTCATATTTTGCTCAATATTGGTCCAAATAGGGTGATTCAAGTTCCTATATTTTTCTTATTAGATGAGCTATGCATAGAAAATATGAAATACCATGTTTGAGATACTTTTATATTGAGTTTAGATTTAATTCTTAAAATGCTTGTATTCTTAGGAAATGCATAGTAATTCATAGGTTGCTCTGAAAAATATGGTTCTTGTTTTGTTAGCCTTGTATTGTCATTCTTTATCTATGATAATTATATCATGCATGCCTTTTGTGTAAGATTATGAAGTTGTAGTTCAAGTGGCCTCATTGCTTGTTTCTTGAGATAATTCATAAATGATATATAGAGGCCTATTTTAGAGTTGGTAATTTTTGTAGGCTTCTTATATGCCAGTAGGTAGCTCTGTATGTGATTGATTTCATGGTTTGATCCAGTTGGTAGTACAAAATATTTTTAGGTCCTCCAATTGGTGCTGCCATGTTATTTTTGTGTAGGACAGTAGGTTCATCCAAATGGGGTGAAATTTAGAAGATGGGCTTGTATTGTCATGTGTGTTCTACTGTAATTTTTAAAGGATTTTATGATGTGCCTAGCTATGGGTTGCTGTTCAACCCATAGGTGGTTAAAATAGAGTTGATTCCTAGATGCCATGCCTAACCTAATGATAGGTTGGTTTTCTGGGAAACTTGTCTTTATATGATAGGTAGATGATTAGTGTATTGGTCTACTATCAAAATTTGGTGGTCATTGGATCAATAATCTAGAAGTTATAGCTGTTGCAATATGTTGGCAGAAATGTTCAAATGCTGTTTTGTCAGGACCCAGTCCTGATGTTCTCTGTTTTAGGCCTAGTTAACTTGAGAATTAGGCTCTGATGTCTTGAGATGTTTTATGGACAATTTTATAAGCTTTCCAGATTGTCCTCCTTTGTGTCCATAGGATTTATAAATCTACAGTTATGATTTATTTACTAGACTGCCAGTTGTAGGTCTAAATGCTAGTGAAGCTTGAATGAGTGTTGCTTGTATGTAGGGCTTAATGCTAATGGCTTATATGGATCATGCTATGTATGATTGATTGTTAATTAGTGTGCCATGATGATTGGGTTAGGATGATTATGTTTAGGTTCAAGTCTTTGACTTTACTGGCTTGTTTGCTAGCGATATGTGTAGCCGATTAAACAAGCTATTCACCTATGAGCATCTATCATCCTTGATCATCCATGATAATGCATACACCAATGATTCATGTACTCATATATATGCACTTGCATCATTCCAGGATCACATGTAGAACATTCGTCGTGAAGTCAAGGATCCAGAAGGACAAGTCGCGAACGGAGATCCGCACGAGAAGTGATCCAGCACTAGGAACCCGACATGGAATAGTCGAGTACTTGGGGCTCTAACCTCGATCTTCTAAATAAGGCAAGCCCTGGAGCATCCCTCCTACATTTGCAAATGATTTACTTTGCGTCCTTTTATTCCTTATGATGCATTAAGTTTATAGGCGTTGCTTGAAACCGTAGTTGCATCAGGACTACCTTGCCACCAGAAATATCCTACTTTTACGTACAGGATCGATTACATGCTTAGGCCTGCTATTTAAACGGTAGAAGCCGAGTGATCGACTATCACTTGCGAGGTAGGTGTTACTACCCCTTGGGATTGAGTATAGTGAGATGTTGGATATGAACATAACCATGTGGCCATGATAAATCACCTCTAATATATTATGGCACATGAGCGTCCTCGGATCATTTTGAACAATGCCTCACAGATAGCTGGAAGGGTGTGTGGTGCCCGACCGCGAAGCCTAGAATCTACTTGGGCCGGGTTTCAACTTCCAGGTATCCATGCTGGCGATGGTTGGGGAGTAACAAGGGCCCGGTGGTGAGACCTTAAGATGGGGCGGTGTCATTTGATGGGCACGCTTACCTGTTGGCAGCCGGGAGTTTCCTTGGTCATGGTGGTGAGTTGTTGATCCCGCGTCTTTTCCCGAGTAGATCAAGGTGACCTATACCTCACTTTAGCGGGTGAGTGCGGTTTGTGTGAGGAATACCCCGCCAGCAGGTTTGCAATCGATTATAATCGCCATCGTTCCTGGATAGCGAATAACTTGACTGAGCAGTTACGGTGCCGCAAATAAGATTTGAAAGCGAGTTGGTTATGTTCACTCATGATGGTTTAATGATTATTCAATCAATGCGGATATGTTTAATAGTTTGATTACTTCTACCTAAAAATGTGAGTAGTTGCATGTGCTAATGTAGTAATGGCAGGATCCAACTTAATTGGATAAGCTAGAAAGTCCTTTTGTCACTAATGAATATTAATAAGCTCACCTTTTGGCAAATAAAGGAGTCGGCTAACCCACTATAAAGCCTGGCATCCACCAAAGAGTCTTTATTTTCTTTTAGTCGGGTAAGTCTTGCTGAGTACAATGTACTCAGGGTGCAATTTCCAATGTTGTTGTAGGTTTGGAGAATACTGTCGTGGCGACACGGTGGACTTATATCCCACTACGGGAGGAATAGACTTCGGGCAAGTCAACTCTTATACCTCATCTATCTGCTATTGATGGAGTCGACCCTGAGCTGGCACTGTATTTAAAAGTATAGGTGTGAGCGTGTATTATCAAAACTGTTTTCTTCCGCTTTCATTTATGATTTGGGTTGTAATAATCCTATGTGCGAAATGTAAATAAAACAGGTGAATGGGAACTGCTGAACTGTGGATTCAGATTTGATGTAGAGGTTTGAAATCCTTCGAGATTTCATCGACTACCGGGCTGGTTTGGTTACTAAGTTCTAATTGAGTTGCCACGTCAGCTTGATTAGTGCTTCGTAATTAAATTAGTTGGACGGTTCTGCTACAATCTGCCACTCAGTCATAGAGTAAAGCAGACAATGGGTCCCCCTGTCTCAATCCTCTGAAAGTTTTGAAGTATGGGCTCCTTACCCCATTGACATTAACACATACCTGCCCCCCCTCTAACTGTTTGCATGACCCAATTAATCAATTTTTGTGGAAAACTTCTCCCCTTGAGAACTTGTTCTAAAAAATCCCAGCTTACCCAGTCGTAAGCTTTCTCAAAGTCAATTTTAAGTACAAGCCCTTTCCTCTTGGATTTCCTTAACTCATGCATCGTTTCATGAAGCACCATCACTCCTTCCAATATGTTTCTCCCTCTAATAAAACCAGTTTGGTTTTCATCAACTATATCCCTAGCTATAGGCACAAGCCTCTCAGTCAGGACCTTAGTAAAGAGTTTGAAATCTACATTTAACAGACAAATCGGTCTAAACTGCTTAACACTGTTGGCCTCTTTCAGTTTTGGGACCAGAGTTATTACCCCATAGTTAAGCCTTCTGATATCAAGTTCCCCTTCCCAAAAGTCTTGAAACATAGCCATGATATCCCCCTTAATGTTTTCCAAGAATTTAGTTAAGAAAATGACCCCAAACCCATTGGGGCCAGGTGCTGAGTTATTTTCCATCTCAAAGAGCATATTTCTTACTTCTTGCTCCTCAAAAACCTTTATCAACCCCTCAAAATCTCCTTCCCTCACTTTGTATTTTTCAGGTCAAAAATCATCCCCCAACTGAATGGAGTCTCCTTACTATGACCAAACAA
The DNA here is from genome assembly GCA_018135685.1 of Themeda triandra. NCBI lineage: Eukaryota > Viridiplantae > Streptophyta > Magnoliopsida > Poales > Poaceae > Themeda > Themeda triandra. The sequence continues at coordinate 250,538 of JAENPR010000768.1, forward strand.
TGATTTATAATATGCTACAATATGTTTTGCAATACTGTCTTGCCCCTGATATTCTGCCCCATCATCTTCTAGATGTAGAATCGAGTTCACGAGATTTACAAAGGTGATCTTAGAAAAACATATTCTTCAATAAATTTCTAATTAGAGAACTCCAAATATTATCTTCTTTTATTTGGATTTATCATTAGACAAAGACAGAGAGCAATATTGGTTCTTTTAGTGCCCATTTGGCGTAGCTTCGAGGTGCTCCGGCTCCTTCGGCTTGGTCATTGCCTATAGCGCATTGTTCACAAGTTAAAATAGTCCGGCTCCAGCAAAAATACACTAAGAAAATGGTCATATAAATGCACTTCACTTGCCACAGAAATTTAAGGTTAGTTTTGGTAATCATTTGATGATTGAAAGAGAGATATAAAAATGTGAGTTAATTAATAAAAATTGCAAACACACAAAATTTAAGGGTTTCAAGGATCAAGAAAGCAAACCCCTCACGTTGCCACAAAAATTGCTAAGACAATTATAAGTTAGTAGAGCAAACCCCTCACGTTGCCACAGAAATTGTTGAGACAACTATAAGTTAATGTTAGTAGATTTTTTTCGCGAGCGGGTTGTGCCCTTTTTTCTTAATGTTAGTAGATGGCTTGCATAATGCTAGCTAGTTAGTGGATGTTACTTCCTAACATGCAGATCATAATTGTAAATGCTAGTTGACCATAAATACATCTGATAGTGAACTGATGAGGTGGATAACTTGCATGTTAATAGATATAGATAAAATATAGTTTTGAAAATTGTATACAAAAGATAAAATTATTAAATAGATATCTAACATTGCCATCCTTATTTCCGTTAGCAGCTTATATTCATTTATGATTGCTGCAGCAAACTACTCACAACATCAAAAGTACCACTCGCAACAACGCAAAAGCTGAAGCAAACTTGTCTGAACATTTGGTCGTTTTTTCTCCCATGTTTGCTAGTAAATCAAATAAAGCTAGCGAGTTCATTATATGCATGCATGGGCAGGTCCATTTGACCGCACAATAAGCTGTGTAGTTATAATACAAGAAGCGGTTTAGTAGTCGGAGAAAAGAAAACCAAAATACATAATTGGATACAAAGATGCAACGAATCATGCATCGGGATTCTCTAATTTGTTCGAAATCCAAAGGCAAGCGAGGTATGTGAGCGCACCATAGAGAAAGCCGAACGCTAGGATAACTAGGATTATGTGATGCCAATGCTGAAGGTGCAGTTGCATTGCAACAGGAAGGCCAGTGAATAGGCCGCCAACTAGCACACTTCCGACTACAACAATGAGGACGAACACCCAAGCGTCGTCGTCTGGCAGCGCATCTTCGTCGTCTGGCAGCGCATCTTCGTCGCTGGGTGCAGGTGCAGCATGGTGGTGCAAAGACGACGACGACGGTAACCGGAGGCACATCTGGGTCGCCTTGTCGTACTGCTCTGGGCTATCGAAGTAGGCAGCCACTCCGCTGTGGTACGACAAGAACTTGCCCACCTGCCCCGCGCCCCCGGCCGCGAGCGGTGGCGCGGAGAAGGCGGATCCGTGCGGCTGCTGCTTTCTATTTGTGATGACCACGGTGGGACAGAACGCGCGACAGATACAGCAGTGCCAGTTTCGGTCGAAGAAACGCATGCGGACGGCGCAGTTGGCGCAGACCTCACGGTGGCCGCACGGGCCGACCGCCACCCACTCTGCCGGCTCCATGCACACGGGGCAGCCGCTCTCGCCGGCTTCGATGTCGATGGCGTGCTCGTCGTCTGCGCCGCCGTCCGGTTGCGCCATGCCTCCATCGGTCGTTACCATTTCAAAATCGATTAATTGATATGGCAGAGTCTGGTAATAGATGGTACTACGTGTTCTTGATCCTGGGCTAGGCGCATCGGTGCGGCGGCCGCTTATATTGAGGGCACGTGTGCCGGCGTCTGGCTTTACTGCTGAGAGCGCACGGGCGCGGCCTCGTACCTCGTTACCGATACGGACTACCAAGTGAATCGAACTCGGATTCCGAAACTGATTCAGACTAGAGAATCGTGTCCTAGTCAGAACCACATATACGTAAAGTATACTGTTGGCGCTGACGTAAATATAGGTCAGCCACGAAGCCCATATCGGCTTGTGTCGGCATTCTCTCTCTCTCTCTCTTAAAAAAGCTTCATTACTCAAGATTAGTTGTTACAATTAAATTGCAGACTACACTTGAATAAATGCTCCTCTTACTATCCTTTCTCCCCTTGAATCAAATGCACGTTCTTTTTATTAGATTTGCTGGCCCATGTGACAAAACCACACAAGTTAATTTCTTTTTATAAGAGGTGCTTTTGTGTGCCAAAATAAAAGGAAGTACCGATGCCAATATGCTAATTGCTAGAATATAATCAGCAGTCCTTCCAACTTGAGCATGGGCATGTATGATAAACCTCTAAACTTCTTCACAAATTACAGTGAACTAAAGAACCAAGGAAATTAACTTAATCAGGAAGAATTGCATTTACATCCTTAGGTCCTTTTATTTCGGAGAGGCGGCATTTTGTCACATGTGCATGAGTTCTAGTGCAGCCAAATCAAGGAATGTATCCCTTCAACACAATGTGCAAACCTTGCGGGTGAGAATCCTTTCTTTTTTGAGTTACATCCCTTGGCTGTCCTGCATAGTTTGATGTGTAACCTTCTCAACCATTAAAGATTAGATCCTGAAGCTGTGATATTTGAAGCCAAGAGTTGGGAGGGCTATTGCAGGTGGCACTTAGGGAAGAGTAGTTCCCATGAACAACATCAATGAAAGCTCTGGTTTGGTTTTGGTAATTAATGACACTCAAACGTTGCTAATGCTTTGCTCTAAGTGTGGATAGACACATAGCAACGTAACGGTGGATGTGGAGCATGGAGATCATGGTGATGGACATGGTGGACATGTGAGATGATAGAGCTCTGGTGATGGATGGAAACGCCCGTGGAGATCAAGGCGAAGGTATACTTGATAGGGCTTTCCAGTTTGGTGATCAAGACACTTAGAGAGTGTGATCACGTTTAGGATCGATAACCGACTATCAAGGGGGGTTTCCTCGGTTCATTCGCGGTCCTAAGTGCCTCTAGTTGTGACTTTGGATGATGCATGAGAGACTAACTAGAGCGCTAACACTTGTCGACGTGATCATGAGATGGTACGCTAACTCCGGTGCTTGAGATGTGATCTACACTGTGGGAGTTGGCACCCAAGACAAGTGGTTTGGACATTGGATCGACGACGGCGCGAAAACGACGATCAAGCAACTTGGTGGCTTCTCTGCGTGTGCGTCGGACGCGGGCGCGGCCGTCGGACGCAGCCCAGAGACCCTGCTGGGCGAAGGCACCCCCGGACGCGGTCGTGCGAGCGACGGACGCGGCGCTAGCGTCCGACGCGTGTTGGCGCGGCTCGGGCTGCTGGCGGCCTCCTCCACGGCGCCGGACGCTGGGCTGGCGCGTCCGGCGGTCGCCGGACGCTACCTAGAGAGGGTCGCAGCAGCGCGGGACCGTCAGACACGTCTGTTGCCGAGCGCCGGACGCACGTTGTTGCAAGGCACCGGACGTGGTGACGTCAATGAAGTTTGAAGGCCAACGGTCGATTGCGTGCGGCGGGAGCAGGCGCCGGACCGGACGCGTCCGGCGCGTGCCAGCGGATGCGTCCGGCGCAGTCTTCTGGGCAGCCCGAGGAGGACAACGACTCTATTTTTGCCTTGGGCTATAAATAGAGCAAGTGATGGTTTGGGGATTCTCTCTTGGCCATTTCATTCACTCCTGAGCATTTGTGAGCAAGAGACTCCCTCTCCCACTCATCTCTTTGATTCTTGAGCATCTCTTGTGAGATTTGATTGAGGATTCAAGTGCGTTTCATTGAGAGTTGCATCTAGAGGCACTTGTTCATCGAGTGGGCTGCGGACTCTTGTCACTCTTCGGTGATTCCCATCACCGTAGACGGTTTGGAGCAGCGGGTGGTGGTGAGCTCGACTTGGTGATTGTTCGAGGCCACACCGGGTTCTTGTGAGGGGTTCTTGATCCTTCCCCGCGGGAGTTCATGAAAGGATACTCTAGTGGATTGCTCATGGCTTGTGGATCCTTGTCTTGTGTGAAGATTGCGGCTCCGGTCTTTGGCATCGAGCCAATTGAGCGGGCAACTCACCAAGCAAGTGCATCGCCACAACGAGGACTAGCTTGTCGGGAAGCAAGTGAACCTCGGTAAAAATCATTGTGTTGATTTGTGATTGCCGTGGCTTCGACCTCCATTGTTCTTGTGCTTGAGCTTGTGTAGGTGATTAGTTTCTACGCCGGTGATTGGCCATCTTCATCTCTACGCGGCGGTATAAACCTTCATCCCCTCTTTACATTCCCGCAAAGTAGAATTGCTTGTGTGGTTGGCCGCGAACCACTTCTTGTGTAGCTTAAATCGGGTGGGTTAGAATTGCTTGTGTGGTCGGCCGCGAACCACTCTTTGTGTAGCCTAAATCGCGTGGGTTAGAATTGCTTGTTCGGTCGCCGGTGAACCGTCTTTGTGTAGCTTAATCACCGTGGTTGTTGTGCAATTGAATTGAGTAGCCTTGCATTGTGTAGGACGGCTTGCATAGAATAGTCGAAGCTTTAGCTTTGCACATTTGCCGCCTTGCTATCTAAATTGTGGTTTAGTGTCATTGCAAGAATTTTATTAGGCTATTCACCTCCCCTCTAGCCATTGTGACCTTTCAATCAACCTTTGTAAGAATAAGCATTTCAATCCAGTTTGTCCAGAAGTTTTTTTATACCCAGCAACATTATCTTCTTAGCGGACACGAATGAATTCATAATTAAGATTTCTTTTGTTATCCGAATCTATATAATATCAGATTAAATTCATCTGCCAGTAGTGATATGTTCTTTGAGCTACTTTTTTTACATATCTTCACTTTGTAGATGAGAATGGTGCTGGGGTGGTGGCTGGTGCTTCTCCTCCTACGGCGGCTGCGACTGCTGCTCCTCCTTTTACGGCGAATGTTATAGCGGCGGCAGTTGCTGGTGCTCGAGCAACCAGAAATTAAAGATTGAAATGAGTTCATCGAGAAAAAACTTTCAAACACAATGGGTTTGAGCCGACTTGCTTATTTTGGAGGACTGACCATGCACTTACCATGTTGTACAAGGTGAAAGTTCCTACATCCTACTCAAAGTTTCTATTTTTCTCGATTACACTTAACTCTGCTGACTGAATTTTTGAATGCATAGGCGCCACGACATTACAGTAACATTTGTAGACAAGGCTGCAATGACTGGTAAAATATTTGTTTGTTTCTCTCTGGCAGCATGGTTGCTTCTGGTCTTGTTGTGTGAGCACTCTGTCCAAATCAAAGTGCCTAGACTGACTCGATTATATGAGCGTTGCAACGCAATCATGATGTGGCAGTTCACACTGACTTAGATGAACATCTACACCACCAGAATTCCTCATGAAGTTTTTACTGGTGGATATAGATCATCTATGGTTTCTTCATAATTCTTATTGCCTTAATTACTCTATATGCAGGATGTCTGGTAAGCTTCTCTTTCTAAATGTTTATTTATTCCTCTTGACTATTGAGCCTTTTAACTTGAAGGGATTTTATTTTGTATCTGCAATATTTTTTCTAATTTGATTTGTAGGGAAAAGTGACAGAAATGCATGTCATAGAACGGAATGATGTCTAGTGATTGACGAAGACTCTTCATGAAGTATAGATTTCTTGGCTCTATGCATTCTCTAACTGATTGTTTTCATCTAAAAAAAATGCAATTCTTGTTTTAGTTTTATCAATTTTGGAAGCGAGCACTTTAAACTCACTCAAGTAAATGTTGTCTTACATTTAACTTATTAAGGTTTGTTGGAATCTCATTAAGGTTTGCTGGAATTTTGGGATTCCTACAATACTCTCAAGGCAACCTCGCCCTCCTAGTCTCGAGGTGCGGAGGTTACCTCAGGTCATTGAACGAACGGTACCAGAGAGTAGTCGTAAGAACTAGGATTTATAAAATAGGGTCGGAAGAGAGAGCCACCTTTCCCTCTTTCTCTTGGTATTTATATAGGCAAGCAGCAGTTTACAAGCAACCCTCTGGTTGGAATGAAATTGACAAGTTAGCACTCTAGTTCATATTGACCTCTTCTAGGGGAGTTGGCCCATTAGAATATGAACTCCCCTAACAAAAGTTCATATGATGAAGTGACAATGACATGACTCATAAGAAAGCAGTTGACTTAACTATTGAAGACACTCTAATGGCTTCGTCCCTTCTCCAATCCCAAAAGGGGGACCATAGCAAGCTGGAAGCATACCTCCTGCCCATTCGATCTATTACCAACCACGGGCCAATCATCGTCTTTCTATGCTTACTAGTATCGTGTCCGTGCGTTACTACGGGTTGGCAAACTTTTGTATAAAAAACATAGATCGCATAATAAAAAACAATATTGCAAAATTAAATAATGCATTAAAGTGACATTAATCTAAATAAGAAAAGTTTATGAAATTAACACGGTCACATAGATTGGGTGTCGCAGGCTCAATTGACACCAAAATTCAGAAGTTATTGTTTCACCCATCAATCATAGGAGGAACAAAGCACGAATAATTTGTTAATATCACCAGTCAAACAAATTTAACAAAGTAAACATTGCTCATATTTCAGATATTAAGATCTTTGGACTCTGACATTCTTGCTTTTTTTGTGAGAAGAATGCTCAATTTTCTGTTTATGAAATACAAAGGAAAAGGCTATGTAAGCCTCACCAAGCAGTGATGGAGGCCTTCTCTAGGAATTTGCTTTATTGGAGGTGATTTTCATCAAGTTGCAGGCAAGTCCACTAAAATATCTTGGTGCAGGTATGACAATTATAGTTTTACATTTATAAATGGATGGAGAGCAATAGTTTGGTGCTCTGTGCTCTGTTTGTTTGTCTCGATGAATCCAAAACCTGAAACAAAGAACCCACTTAATCAATCAACAACTTGGGGATGGTGAGCAGCACATATGAGATATATACATATATATCATATCTAAATGTATTAACAGTGACCGTCATACCCCAATTAGTTATTCAGTGTTTATCTATTTTATTTATTCTCAACCCACTGCACCTATCTAAGAAAATTAAGCTCAAATAATGAAACACATCAGATGTAAGAAGGAAAGGCATTTATTGATCCAAGATAGTAGCATATGGCAGCCCCAACCAGAATTAAAACATACATGGAATAACAACTATGAACTTTAGCTATACGACAGGGCATTGCATAAACCAGCCAGAGCATGTTAGCAAAAACTAAAGTCTCAGCTTGCATTTCACCTTTCCAATTTCACCTTTCCAATTGGACTGATTAACATGAATTTAGAACAATCACTTCATGCACAATAAATTGGTGAATCAGCAAACAATGGAACACTGAAAGTAAACTATTTTTTTCTAAGCCTAACTCATAATGTCCTAAGAAAATGGGATAAAAACAAACTCCAATCATCGATCTCTAGTCTGCAGAACAAACTTCAACAGCTCATTGCTCCTTCACATTGTTAGGAGGTAGATACAATGGAAGGATCCCATTGAATTGAAATGCTATACACAGCTCCTGTAGCATGCCACATCCAGCGTCTACTGTCACAGAATAATGCTGGTACTCCTTGGGTTTCAGTACCATCGCAAAATCAGGTAGCATCAGCACATCATGAACTAATAATCGGGTTTCAGTGCCACCACAAAGTCACGCAGCATCAGCACCACCTCCCGCATGTAGCAACAAAGAATTTATATTACATAAGTAATGTGTTTGGTTCTCGATAGGTTCTATCTGAATTCAAACCTCCAAAAATTGTGCGCTATCAGAGCACATATGTCCAAAGTCGATTCTGCAACATTTCACTAAAAATGGATGAACCATTTAATAAGAACAAAACAACTTCATCCATGTGGTGGACTAAGATCCAATATTGCCAATAAAATCATTTCGAGCTTCATCCATGTGTTGGACTAAGATCTGCTATACCTCATCTGCCAAACTAACTTGAGGACTGCTACTGTCTAGTGTGAGTGCACAAGTAGATTGAATCACAACTTACGAGATGTCAGCATCTAAGCAAGGATGAAACAAAGGCATTGTCTAGGAATTGCATAAGTAGGTATATGTACACATATGTAATTAGTTTAGATCCTGATACAAATAGCCAGTGGAAGGTAGGGCTTGTGTGATCGGTTTCGCACAGCAGGAATGGAAAAGAAGGGATTGGCACACCTCGGTTTGTCGGCTTAACCTGCTGCCCAGCCGGCCACCAAGACCACGATGACGATGAGGATGGTCAACAATGGGCCGTGAAGTTAGCGGAGGGAGAAGATCCGGTCGAGCTAGAGAAAGAGCGGAGAGGGACTATCCACGGCGTCATCGATCAGGCCAGCCACCGCTGGTGCCACCTCCCGGAGTCCTGGCGACCCCAATCCCTAGATCGGCGACGCGATCATGGAGTGCTAGTGACCCCAAACCCTAGCTCGGCGACACGTAGTGAGGCGGCGGCACCGTCGTAGCTGGGTGAGGTGGGGCGGGACGGCGCGATCTGTGCGACTCGAGGCTGGCCAGTCGCATGCAGCGGGGGTGCGGGGGCGGGGGGGGGGGGTAGGGATTACGGGTTGGGGGCGAGGACCCTTCTAATTTTAGAGCACTAGGCGCAGGACGCTACTTCCAAATTTGGAGCGTTGGGATGGGGGGGGGGGGTTGCGTGAGGGGAGGCGGGGTGATTCGCATGGTGAGGTGAAAGTGAGGGGTGATTCGCATGGTGAGGTGAAAGCGAGAAGAAAAAATTTACCGTACCGTTAAACGGGTGTCTTACTTTTATTTTTTTATTTGTGGGAGATTATCATTTCAACTATTCCATAGTGATCACGTCCTGCATAAAATTATTTCTCTCTCCTTCTCCTTGCAAAAGTAATTTTCCAACATGTCTCTTGTCTAGGACCACAGGCATAATCTAGAGACTAGGGAGCATGATTCCCATAACCATTTTAAGTCTTTTCCAGAAATTGAAGGCGAGAGAGCATTCCATCAAGTCATAATACCTAATCTCATGGTCCATTAAAAACACCACATTTTCTAACTGGCTCAATATACCGGCATTTGGATTTGCACTGCACATGATAAAATCATGGGACACCCGACACCAAAAAGATCCTGACCTTCGATGGCATTTTGCACCTCCAAAGCTTGTGCTAGTGTGGTTCATCATTTGTTGAGTATGCTGCCCGCGCGCCCTCGTCATAATCCCTCTTCTGGGCTTCTTGTTCCACAAGCCTTCAATAGACCGATTGCACAATGTATCTCTACTATAATTGGATTCTTCTCAAGGCGTAAGAAGCCTGTCCCTTACACCGGACCCACAAGGCAGACTCAAAGTAACCCACACCCCCTGATTACAGGGCGCAAAATTCAAACTACCCCAAATCCCCCTAATCACGGAGGCAAAAATAGAAACAAAAAGTCTCTCGTGAACTCTACGACCATGACGGCGGTGTGCGTACTGGTACCTGTGTGGCGCCCTACATGAGGACCACGACGATTGCGGCGCAGAAGGCGCCATCAAGTCCACACCACGCACTGTCTCAGGAGTGCCGCAACGATCGCGGCATGGAACCTGGCGGCGGCGGTGATGTCGTTGCTGCGCGCGAGCCCTCACATGATCGCCTGCGTGACATCCTATGGCGGCGGCTAAGGTTAGGGTTTTGTGTAATGGGGAGCAGGCCTCTGAATCCAACGTCGGCAGGCTCAGTTGCAGCGTCCCTGCGACTCCTTGATTCCGGACGAGTCACCATGCCACCAGGAAACACAGCCGCCCAGAGACGGCCACCAGGCAAGGGCACCGGCCAACCAAGGACGCGAGAGAGCCGACCAATGACGTGAGGCCACCCGCGGGCCATCGGCGATCCTCTCCTCATGCGGTGCGACTCCTTCTCTCTCCAAGCCGCCAGAGAGCGGGCCGCAAAGCCGCCGACCAATGCAACGAATACGACATCAGTGCTCGCGACGAGGTAGCCACCTGCAACAAGCATCTCCACGAGCAGATCCAGGTGAGCAGATGTTGCATCAATTTCTTACTCAATGTCAATGGTCATGCTGTGAGGCTTGGACATGAGCAGTGACAGATTTGCAGCAGCTGACGCTTTTCCTTCGTGTCCTATCTTTTTCTTCATTGGATCCGGATCACTTTTCTAAGTTCTCCAACTTCACATCAGGTACCCATTTGCTTATTCCTCGCTGACAATCTGTTGATGCATGCGTGTCGACAGGTGCATTGTGAGAATGTGAGGTGGTTCAGATGCTTCTTCTCTTCGGATGCAATGTAAGACGCTGTGTAATAAATAGTATTTTGTCTGCTACATTTTTGACAAAGCACAAGGTGGGTGCTGACTTTTGTTTGTCTTTGGCTGATTCAGGCTACTAGGTAGATTACTTGAATGGTCGAATGACACTGCATTTAGCACATGATGGAGTGATGCCCGTGTTGCCTACCGCCTTTCAGAGTTCAGAGTTTTCAAACGGATGCGGCTCCTATTGATGGCTGCTATTGCTACTCTGCTTCATCTTCAAGCAGCATGACATGGCCACTAATGTGAGCTTGTGTTAAACTATCAATACTATATGCTTTGTGAAGACCCTACTGATAGTTGTTGACCAGATCCATTGCAGTATGGGAAGTTCCAATGTTTTTTGTTCATTATGATTTCAGTATGAGAAGTTAAAGAACACCTTTTTTTTGTTTGCATTGCATTGGTATTTGTCTTTGTCTTGTAAATTTTTTTAGTGTCAATATTGATTAGAGCAAAAGCCTAAAAGGTAACTCTTGATTAATGTGATAGAAACATAAGGTTATAAAAAATTTAAGAAATAAACTTTACATGTTCACCTCCCTGATTATGTGTAAATCTGTTATTTTTGTTAATAGGTACAAGTAAATGCTCCTTTTCTTTATAAAAAAAACACAATATTTTCTTAACTGTCAATGTGGGGTTGTGGACTTCGACCTTTACGCCTTTTCTTTTTTGGACTCTAATTACTATATTCTGATTGATACTATACTTTTCATCATTCAGGCTGGTTTGCTGCAATGGATGGTAGACAATATTCCTGATCAGTTTCCTTTGAACACTAGCTGGAGATTGTCGGTTCCTCAATGATAAGTATTGATTACTTTCGTTATTCAAACTGAGGAAGAAAGAAGGTACCATGAGAAAAGGACAATATGTATCTAATTTATTTTCTCATTGTGGATCCAATAACCTCTTTGGTATGGCTGGCTTTCTAATATATATGTTCTTCCCATTGGTTGCCACTGCTAATGCCATCATTTCATCTCAGTCCTAATGTCACTGACCGCTGCCAGAGGATTCTTGACTTGCTCAGTTGCAGTGTATTTTGGAGCAGTATTAGTTGCTATCTTTGCTATTTCTACCACAGTTATCTCAGCAGTTGTTGCAGTTATGGTTGCTATTGGTAAATCATTTCTATTCCCCTGTAAAAGATACTAAAAGTGTTATTTTTATTTTTTCCTAATTACTTCTTATTTACTAAATAATGATTAAAAGGCGGATTCAATCTAGCAAAAGATATTCAAGGATAAAAGTGTTCTAGGTGGACTAATATAGGCCTGTGCCTGCTTCATTTGTGCAGTTTTAACCAAATGGATGTCTGATCAATTTTATTAGAGGACTAATTTAGTTAGATTTCTGAGTAACCAGTCCCATAGCTATATCTAATGAATTTACCTAGAACAAGGACATATGGATGGAGGGATGGAGGTCTGTAGGATATAAAATGACTGAGTTATAATCTTTTTTGCCTTTTATTATCGTTGTGGTTAGCCCCAAGGAATCTTCTGCAAACAATATAAAAAAACCCAGGCATCAAGGATTATGATTAAATGCTTCTGTTTCAGGTTTTAGTTTTTGTCATTCTCTCTTGATATTGATCTAGGAACTAGCTGCACAACTACATGATCTTTAGCCTCTTCTAAAATGAAGCAACTCTGAGTTTAGTTCAATCCTATATGCAATGTTTTTTATTGCTGCGTCTCTACATGCAATGTCAAATGGCCGGTTACTAGCTATGCTGATTTTGTTGAGTAAATTACCTGATAGTGTATAATTCTAAGCTAATTCTGGAAGGATACTTTTCTGAAATAGAAACACCATAATTGAATCATTTCAGTTTATTGAAAGAATAACAAGTTGTTTGTCTCTCTTGAAGTTTGGTCAGGCTTTGTAGACTTTTTAGTTCATTCGTAACTAAAGTGAAAATTATAACGATGGTCTCTTGTTTATTGAATCATCTCTGAGTTTGTCACATCCTTGTATGGTCCTTTTTAAATCTTTATTTTAAGATCTGATATCGCACTTTGGATGTTTTGTTGTATTTATGTGTATCCTAGAAATAAACCCTTCCAATGGGATATTGTAACTGCTTCCAATGGGGAGACAATTGAGGTATGTTCTTATTCCAACACGTTATAAATGATCGGAATTTACATTTACATTATTCATGAAGCTTTGTTATAAGGGATATTACTGGCATAAGCATGAGACCCAGGTTGCTGCCTTCCTGTCAGAGTTTCCATGATCAGGCACAGCACGCAGAAAACATTCCTCCCAATGCTGATGGTGAGAATCCATTGCTTATCCTCTCTTGGAAAACATTGTTAGGATATGCATGACTTTGTGATTGTCCTGTTTGGAAGAAAACACATCCATATGACTTGTTTCATGTGACAACTAACAGAGGATACATGGTTGTATGCTTAGTAGCCAGTTTAGGGCAGTATTGACTGTTTGCCTTTTGAAATTTGTCCACCTATAGTCAAATAGTAGGAGAGATAACATGATACTCTGAAATTCGGTTAGCTTTTTTTTCTTCTTCTTCTAAAGTACAATAATTTCCACCAGTTCAGAGTTCTATGTCTATTTAGGTTTTGGCGGATTGCTCCAATTGGTTTACAGATTCCATTATCCTGTATCAACTTATTACGCCTAAAGCAATTAGTATAGAATGAAAAAAAAAGTTTAATGCCTAAAGCACTTCTGTTGATGAAAGATATTTTGTATTTGAGAAGATTATTCCCATTTTTCTGTATCCTTGCATGATTATAAAGGAGGAGGGAATAGTTGTGTACGGAAATGATTGTGTTTGTTTAGCAAAAAAAAATATCATTGACTGATACGATGTCTTCAATATGAACAGACAGTACTATTTGTTTATCAAAGACATGTATTTCATCTGAAAATTGTTTCCTATGTCTGACTTCAAAGGTTGTCAGAAACAAGCAGCACTCTTGTGGGCAGGACAGTAGCAATTGAATTTCGGAAACAAAGTCATGTGTCAGCAGAGGGGACCATTTTCACCAATAATCATGCTGGGTAGCATACCTGAATGTCTGAAACATCAGTTTTCCCAAGAAAAGAATAAAAGTATTTCTACTTTTCAACGACATTTGGATCTTGCAAATGATCGAACTAGAGTACATGCTTGATCTATTCAAATCTGAAAGTGAGTTTGAGCTTACTTTGTCAGCCGGTGACTTTGTAATTGTCCGAAAGGTAGTATACTGTTTCACAAAATTGTAGCTTTTTTAATCTTTTTCCATGTCAATGCAATTTTATACTTTTTATATGCATGCTTGTAGCGAGTAAACACACCACAACTTAGCCTTGTCATTGTTTTTTTTTTTTGAACCATTTTTTTATTTTTGTTCATCGATGTTATGGATTCTGTAAAATGATTAATCTTGGTGTGAGCTGAATCTTGGCCATATCTCATTTTAGGCATGACTTATTAGTCAATGAATACAATTTCAATCGAGATAAACTTATAACATAGCAGTATATGTAGATGGCGGCTAATGAACATTTGCTTGAGTTGGGGATCAAGGGAAGGAAGGTTTTAGGAGGAGCATAGCTTTACCGCTGAAACTATTTGTTCCATGTATTCTTGCTTGGTTTGTGCTTTAGATGGTAACTAATGGTGTGCGATCAAACCATTTTATCAGTCCCCATTATGTGAATATATATTGTTGGACGTGTGCTTGATATTTTTATTTTTGGGCATCTTGGTAAACCATTTCATTTTCTACGGATTATAATGGTTTATCATTTGCACTCTATAGCTTCAAGTGAATTTTCTTGTTTGTAGGCTCGTGCTAACTCTACGGCTTTATCTAGGGAATGTGCATTCCTAAGATGTGCATTCCTAAGATAAAACAGTGGCGTTAGCACGGGCATTATACTAGTAAGGTATAGTGTTCGTCCGACTAGGTCTAGAAATCTTCGTGTCTCCTTCCCAGCCATATTCATTTCACATGGAGTAAGTTATTATCTAGAACCTCTCATCTCAATTCCTGCCATCCTCAGATATTTTAGCTCGCTGACTCGAACCATTGAGGCTTTTTTTTTGAAGCATCTCATCTGGGTACAGCTGTAGTAAATTAAACGGGAATAAATCCTGTGGTGAGAGACGGGAGTTCGATTTCCAGGAATCGAACCCACGCCGGCCGCCTGCACACCTGGCTGGCTAGCCATCCGAGCCAAGCTCGGTTCTCACCATTGAGGCTTAATGCTTTGGATAGATAGGTTTACTGCCACTGGTTCTCAGAATTCAATGGTCTTGCCAAGTCTTTGTTGACTCCTCCGTCACCATGGGACGTATGAGTCTAGACTATAGAGCTCCTCTCGGTAAAAAGTTATCACTTTTTTTTTATTGCCTCTTACTGGGTACAGCTGTAGTATCTGTTCAGCGTACATACTCACACACTCACACCACACGCACACTACGCATACCACTACTATGCACGCCTACAGACTTACAACTACACACAGTAGAAATCGCGTCCTTCTAGAGATCGACGAAACTTCTTGGAGCTCCGTAGACGGCGGGCACGTCGTTCTGACCATTGTGGCATCACGCGAAGAGGCAACAAGATTTTTATTCGGGCAACACTGTTCACGGGAGCAGTGCCCCTGGGTGAGACACCGCGTGAGCCGGCGCTCGAACCGCGGTGGGCAGCGTGAGACTCCGCTCAGCTGACCAACCGAGCTGGGCTCGGTTCTCAAAAAAAAAGTTATCACTTAGTATGAGAGGAATTGCTCTTCTTTATGGTTGTATGAAATTTGTCATGGGGGGTAATATTTTTCCTCGATAACTCCAGCATAAAGTGAATCCAGCAATATCATACTAGGACCGCGGACATAACTATACGTGCTTTGATTTTTTATACTTCCTATGTTTCAAATTATAAATTACTTTAATTTTTTATTCATCTATTTTCTTGTGTATCTAGAAGTATTATTATATCTAGATGTATAGTAAAATAGATGCATTAAAAAAGTTAAAACAACTTATAATTTAAAATGGATGGAGTATATAACTATTTTATTAAGTATCTATAGATACATAATATATTACTCCTAGTATCTAAATATATAGAAAAATAGAAAGAAAAATCAAAGCTAATTGAAATTTGGAATAGAGGAGTATCTCCAAAACACCGAACCCACCAGCGAAACCGGATAACGCCCACTGTCCTCCGGCTCCCTCCCCTCTCGTTCCTCTCGTCTCCCCTCCTCTCCTCTCCAATGGCGACCGCCATCTCCTCTCTAGCAACTCCTCCGGCCCTCCATCGCCGCTGCCTGAACCCTGCCTCCGTCTCCGTCTCCGTTTCCACCTCTATCCGCATCTCCTTCCGGGCCGCCGCGGCGCCTCAGGCGCGGCGCCGGGGCTTGGCGCTGCGGGTGTCCGCCTCCTCGGCGGTGCTCGAGGCGCCGGAGGCGGTGGCGGCGCGGAAGCTCTACGTCGGGAACATCCCCAGGACCGTCACCAATGACGAGCTCCGCGACATGTTCGCCGCGCACGGCACCGTCGAGCGGGCCGAGGTAACGCGACACGTTCCTTCTCTACTGCCTTATCCCATTCCAACACTGGACGACATTTCTCGTTTCCCAGTCTTTCTTGGCTCTTGCCTTCCCCACTCGGTTCTTGCCCAAATTCAATCTCATTTGTTCGGTTCTTGCTCAGACGTTACTAGAGTCTCTGAAGTGCAGAAATGGTAATCACCATCCGTGTGTGGTTTGGTTGCTTGTATTGCTTCTGACGAGTTGTTGCATCAATAGACAAGGCTATGTTGTGATGGGTGTCTTGCTTTATGCTCCAAAATAACTTTAGGTCTCCGAAAGCTGAAATGGAAATGCTCAATTGTTCCCTGCAGGTTATGTACGACAAGTATACCAATCGCAGCCGGCGGTTCGGGTTTGTCACGATGAGCACTGCGGAAGAGGCCAATGCTGCAGTTGAGGCTCTCAATGGGACCGTAAGCATCCAATGTTGCAATTCTGCTCCGGGGCATATTTGTGAACTTTGAGGGGAATGCAGCCATGGTATCACTCATATTTCTGCTTTTTGTGCCAGGAGGTTGGTGCTAGAAAAATTAAAGTGAATGTCACAGAGAGCTTCTTGCCGAACATTGACCGATCGGCACCGGAATCGGAGCCTGTATTTGTGGATAGTCAGTATAAGGTTTATGTTGGTAATCTTGCAAAGACTGTAACAACGGAAGTTCTTAAAAACTTCTTCTCTGAAAAGGGGAAGATCCTCAGTGCCACAGTCTCCCACATTCCGGGGACCTCCAAGTCAAAGGGGTTTGGCTTTGTCACATTCTCTTCTGACGAAGAAGTTGAAGCTGCTGTTGCTACTTTCAATAACTCGGTAATCTTCTCTTGCATATTTTATGCATTTCTGCCATTTCTTTGCTACCTCATAAAATAGTCACCATATGGTGATTCCCAAACAACAGAAAAATGCTGTGCTGCAATCTTCTATCTTATCATTTAGGTGAAAAATAGATGGAAAGAACTTACTGACTGTTATGTGTACGAGATCTCTATGTGTGCAGATGAGTTAGAGTTACATGATCTGAACTACATCAACTGATGCCATATTGTTCTGACATATCATTCCGAAAGAAACTTATTTACTGATATTAATATCCTTGTCCGTTCCTTAACCTTATTTCAGAACTCATTAAGACCATAATTTCCTATATTTTCTATTCAAAAGATTTCTGAAGCCTTGGGCTTTTGATATCAGACTTTGGAACAGAGCATGTGGCATTGTGGCTAATGTCCTATTGTTCTACAATTAAATGTGGTTTCAGGAATTGGAAGGACAACCCATTCGTGTGAATAGAGCTTAGATTAGCAGAAATTTGCAGGAGCACTGAAGGAGGGAGGATATCTTGGCGAATACATGTAGTACGAGGATACTTGGAGTCTAGATTTTGATAACAAAGTGATCAAGACCTTCTATGTGATTTTGATATGTCAAACAATTTTTGTACCATAACAATGAAGGATTTTGCTTGTTCATATGATTACAGTTTTTCTTAACGGCGCTTCTATATTATGACACATTGTATCAAATTCTACATCTTGTACATTCCAGCATGAGTGTTTTGTCAGTTCAATCCCTGACTTTCTGCTTTTCAAATTTGCATGATGAGCACATTTAAATGCATTCCTTTCTTTTTCATTTGAGATTCAAATTCATTCTTTGAACAATATTTGGTTCTAGGAGACCATGGTGAATTGGTGATACAAGCGTATGGCTTTCTGCTCTTTGTTCCTGTACAACAGTAATCTAAATATGACTGCTTAATGAATTGTATCGGTGTCTCTGAAACTAAAAGGGGAAAGGTAAGAAGTGATATTTGTGCATGAATGCCAGGACAAAATCATTTTAAGTTCTAATCCAGTAGTTAGGTTTGCTGTCTTAGTTGTTGATGGCTTCTTGCCACCATCATGCTAGGACTAAGACTATGTTGTAGGTCTTACGACCATTCTATTCCTCTTAATGAAATACAGACATATATGCCTGCTCGAGAAAAAAAATTTTAAGTTCTAATGTCCCTTAGTCGGTTGGTACCTTCAGAGATAAGATATTTGAATCGTCAGAAATCTACTTAACAGCTGAGATACATGCATTGTAATATGGCTTCAATTCTCCTAGGTTTTGATTAATTGAATGGAGAACAATGAAAAAACTGGACCGATTATTTTTCAGAGAGATAAAATTTGGAACACCCGTTTCTTCCTTAGACTATGGCATTTTCAGTTTCCCTCGCAATCCACAACATACCATCAAGTGCAAGATCTATTATTAGGTCATTACACAAGACAACCATTTCATCTGCAACTGCAATTGGTATCAAGTTCTACATAATTTCAGAATCAATGTTCGCAGTGGATGAGCATGACTAGATGGATAAAAAACTTCTATTTGGAATCCTGAATCATAGCTGCAGAGGTCTAAATACTTTCAAGAAGCAACACAAACATGTAGAATACAATAGAAATAGGAGGTACATGGAAAAAAAGGATGTTTCAAAGAATATGCGCTAATCTGTCAAGAATTCCCTAATAATACACACAGAGCAAAAATTTCTTTTTGGCCTGGCAACATCTGAGTGAGTCGACTTGAACAATCAGTCACCCTGAGGAAATGGAAAATATATCTGATTAGTTTGCATTCAAGCATGTACTCAGGTTCTGCAATGATTCTCATCTTATTTTATAAATGATAGTGCTTCAGATCTTTGGGTGAAAATCAAAACCTGAATTGCTCTTGGTATCTAAAAGCATCTAAAAGCATTTCTCTAGATCTTAATACTTATGAAGAAGTTAAGGAATTTATGATGTTATTACAACAAAGCAAGAGCATTTGAACTTTTGCAACTCAAATAAAATGTTAGAAGCGTTCTAGCATTAACTTTAGCAGTCACGTCAAATTCACTAGAAAACTCCAAATTAGAGCTGAAATACATAAAATAACTTTAGAATCAATATATGTAACTCGTCTTGATATCAAATAGCTCTAACGTATCTATTTTGGAGAGGACAGGGATATCTGGATGGACATGATTCTGACATAGATTTATCATTTAAGAGAACAGCCGCAAATGATTACCTGATTATGAACTCATGAATGGAAACAACATCAGTTCTGATCACAAACTGATGCCAGCCAAGTCAAAAAGCTTCTCAGCC
This sequence comes from Themeda triandra, assembly GCA_018135685.1. Lineage (NCBI taxonomy): Eukaryota > Viridiplantae > Streptophyta > Magnoliopsida > Poales > Poaceae > Themeda > Themeda triandra. Next base: position 269,659 of record JAENPR010000768.1, read on the forward strand.
TGGTCAGGGAACAGTGTTATAAACAGATAGGCACCTGCACATGAGTGGCCATTAGATAGGGTGATGAGCTGGTCCATTTGGTTATTTTCTGAAATAGTGTAATCCAATAATCTTACTGATCAGGACAGTCCCAAGGACTACTGAAATCTTCCCTTGGATGGTCACAAGGCCAGCTTTCCCCGCGTTCTGCAGCTCACTTTTTCCAACAGATTCAAACGTTCCTGTAAAATTATTTTGAGCTATATGTCACAGCTTAAACTCCAAAACACCTTGGAGCAACAAATTCTGTGAGCTTATCAGTTCGGTACCTGGCTTCACTGTCTGAAGACCTGATGTGATGCATGCAATATTTTGGAAGCCTTCTTTCTCCAGTGCATCTGCAGCGGCCGCTGACCTTCAGCAGACCAAGGGCAAACCAAATCAAATAATCAATACAAGATCATCCAACTACTCAATAAAAAAAACTCAAGACCTGCAGGGTAACTACTCAATAATCGCATTATGATATAAATGTTATTCTCCTTCTGATTGCAAATACAGGTCATTCTATAGGATCCAATTAGGGTCAAAATTCTAAATGTCCGCCATCAAAATGTGATGACTATATTGAGAACATATAGGTTCTGTTTGTGAAGGCTTTTCTTCTTAAAATGGCTCCGGCTTCTCTATGTTATAAGAACATATAGGTTGTGTTTGGGAGAGTTTCTCTTCCTAAAATGACTCCGACTTCCAAAAAAATATTTGTGCACTGTATTATGGAGCTGTTTTTATGTCTTCCCAAAATTGAACAAGAAGCCGGTGGAGCCAGAATTGGCTTGACCAGCTTGGCTCTTTTGATACTGTAGCATGGAGCTGGAGTTGAAAGAAACCCCTCTAAAGATGGTCCATACAATTGGTTTTTATTACTTTTTTTTTTAAAAAAATGGCTTTTATTTGAAGTAAAAGATATTCTGATAGATACGGCTAGTCAAATTGTCAGTGGAAATGTGTTAATGTCCGAGACAGCTTGTAGATGCAATCATAGGGAGTACTTGCACCTTTTAGCTGGATTGAATGTTTACTTTGCTTGCTTAACACTGTCATTAGTCCTGACAAAAGAAACTTAATGACAAAACTATTGGGCCACAAACCTGAGACCTTCCTGGCAGACAATCAGCACCTTGCTCTCCGGCGAGAACTTGTCCTTGACTGTCCTGGTGAAGTCCGGGTTGAGCTTGGTGAAGGGCAGCCCGAAGAAGAGCCCCGCGAAGTTGTTGTGCAGCTGGCGCTTCACGATCGTCCCTTAATTAACAAAATCAAAATTAAAGAGAACACACAGGGTCTCAACTCAGTTCAAAGTACAAGAAAAGCATAAGATTGCTTGCAAGAAACTCCTCCCAAAAAAAATGTAGAAATGCATGGGGGATAGATGTTGAGTTGAGATGGTGGCGCCGGCAGCAGTTGTTTCCGTACCAATGTCGTTGTCTTGGTTTTCAACAAAGAGAGGAACATGGGTGGAGGACTTGATGTATGACCTCTCGCGCTGCGTCCTGTCCCTGATGTCCAGCACCGTGTAGCCCTCCTCGTCCACGAGCCTCTTCGCCTCGTCGGCGCCCACGAAGCTCACCTCCGCCCGAACCACGGCGGCACAGGAGCTTCTCCTCCTCCTCCTTCTTGGAGACAGGCTGATTCCTGCAGGTTCCCCATCCTGCCTGATCCTCACGGCTATCCAAGAACTCCTGACAACATGCAGACAGATTCGATTCTTCAGGTTTCGTTCACCGTTTCACAATAATCACATACTGTACTGAAGAATGAGTAGGGAGATTGGTAGAAAGGGAGAAATCTTTGTTCACCTGAGACTGAGAGGAGAGAAAGCACTGGATAGGCCAACCACTGCCATTTTTCCGTTACAGGTTTCACTTGACTTTTCTTTTTTCTTTTTGAGATTTTCGGTTATGAAATGGATTTTTCTAGAGTTTTTGTGAACGTTTTTGGGAGGGAGTGAGCAAGCTGCAGAAGCGAGAGCGCAGCAATGGATTTTGCTGCAAGCGCGAGAGGGAGAGGAGGGATATCCAGGGAACCAATGGGATCACGCCACACTGGATCCACGGGAGAGTTGGGGGGCCACGTAGTCATGGATCTTGTGACCATGCCGTTGTGCTGATTCCTCTGTATTTTGGACATTTGTGCTGGACAGACCACCGGCCTGGTCAGGTTTAGCCAGATCTTCTATATGGCTCAGTCCACAAAAATCTTGACAAACTATTTTTAAAGAAATTGTAGTTTTTTTTTTTCAGTATGAATGGAGAGCAAAAGAAAAAAACCCAACACTCTGTGATAGTCATATAAAACATAAGAGCATTAACCCCTGCAGATGAGCAGAAGGTAATCCATTCTGATATTCATCATGACGAAACAACAAAAAAAAGATCTCAGATTAAACACTGAGGAAGAAAAGCATGCACAGACCATATAAAATGTTAAAAAGATAACTTGTGGCACAGATTCAGAATTTGGTGGAACCTGATGGTACTTAAGAGTCTAACCAGTGACTTCGACTTGCAGGTTCAGAAAAAAACTAGCACCATAATCTGCAAACATGTGTTTGGATTTCAGACCAGGACCGCTGTGAAGTATATAATCTACTAAGCTACTACCTCCATTATGAACATACTATGTTTGTGTGCCTATATCAATGGATAAGGAACTCTTCTCCGTCCCCAACCCTACTCTACTAGCATTTCTTTAGAGATGGGACTCCTCTGAAACAGATACTGCTCTTCCATTTCACAGGGTGGCTAGTGGTTGCCTTTTTCTTCATCATCAGTAGTTTTCATTCCGGTGACATCCAGCAGTACAGATGTCAAGGCGAATGCAGACCCTGAAAAGAGCGCTGTCCGGAAGCTCCCAACTGCACAAAGCAACAATGCAAGATTCACAAGTTAGAATATTACTTCATCGAACAAGATGATAATTGTGTAATGCACAAAGCGGGCAACACATATGAGAACCATGAGTGGAACTGTGGAAGTGGAACAGTAACCAGAGTAATATGTCAACAAGTGGCCTCCTTCCCATGAATCATGATATTTAACGTGCAAGAATATGTGTAACTATATCAAAATTTGCAGTAAAGCATTGCCTAATGTTTCATCTTGAATTTTTTGATTTGGCACATGATTCTATTACCAAGAAGTGCATACAGCAAATCTAATTCCAAATTAACCTTTGTTGCATGTCATTCTCACCACTGCAATTAAATTAATCAAGAAATCAAGTCCCTACATAGCTCCAAACTAATTTCTAGTATGCAGCGTAAGAAATTTCTGAAGCATGATGACCCCAGCACCAAAGACAATTGTGGTAACAGGTGGTAAGAAATCAACAGAGAAAGTTCAAGTAAAATATCATTGACAACAAATCACACAAACTAAGCATATCCCAAAGGAGTTTACTTTTACTATAAGTTCAGGCTATGCATGACAACTGGAGCAAGATAAATGTCTTACCTCTGAAACCAAAAACAGCACCAGCAGCAAAACCAGCAGCAGCACCATTAACGATGTCCTTCTTCATCCTGTACCTTGCAAGAGCCTGCTCGACGCTTACAAATGTAGCTCCAGCAACCGCAAAGTATGCTGCAGCATGCCCACACACCTTGGTAGTTCTGATCAGCTGGGGATACTTGACGTTACTGCCAACCTGAGGCCCGTCATTCAGCAAAGAATTTAGCACACCATACACACTGCCAAAAGCTAAACCGAAGCCTGCAGCCTTGCCCGTCTTCATGACAATCTCGTCATCCACCAAACCTTTCAAGTTCGAACCCTCCATGCTCCCTGTCAACCAGAGAGAGAAATAGTCCAATAAGAGAATGAGGAGAAAGGATAGCATGTTCAATCAGCCAAAGAAACATATCAAGTCAACAGAACAATGACAGAAGCCAGAATCAGTATGATCTTATGCTTTCAGAACAGTATTATGAGAGAATCCAGTTATTTTAGTGTTATGTTCTTGACAGTGCATAACGATGATATAAACTACCTTATTTACATCTGATTTCAAACAAAAGGCACTGGACTATGAGCAGTTCCCAGTAAGTTCAAGGAAAATACAAGCCTTTGAAGATATGAAAAGTTCTCCTGTATGAACATGGTACACACAAATAGAGAGATAATTAAATAAATACTGTAGCACCTTAACTTGCCTAATACATGGACAACACACATTTTACACAGGCAAACATATCCAGAAAAAAATCTCTGTAACTGGACATATCCAGTAATTTTGATATATATACACATAATCCTGAAAACTCTAGGATTTCAACATGTGTATGTTCCACGCAACCCTGGATTTTATGAACAAGTGTACAGTATTTTGTTCTTTCATACAAAGCAATGCAAAACTGACAAACGATCCCCACAGTGAAAATATAAAAAACATCAAAACACACGAAATTGTCAGGAGAATGCTAAATTTAACGAAACTTATTAGAGAACCAACATTAGCTACCATACACGAAGTGAAAGAAGATTATCACTTGCGCCTGACAGATTAAAAGGGCAGGCTTGTGTACAGCAAATCCAACTCGCCACAATTCAGGAACTGGTAACAAAGCAAAACAAATGTAACTAAGCAAAACGTCACCACTTGACTGGACACCAATGGACAGAAATTCTGAGCAAGTGATCCGCCTAAACTTGATGATCATCACCACACAAACTACAGAAATTTAACCAAAATACCACGAGAGCACCTATTCCAAATGCACTATGCGTTATTGGATAGTTGGATTAAACAACATTTTACAAGAAACTAATGCAAAGCAGATGTACTCTACGGCCAACTTCCACAATAGTTTGAATATATAGGAACAAACAAAATGAAACAACCATCCGATTTTTTTCATCAACGAATCTCAGGGGCGCGCATCATCCCCGATTTTCGGGACCACGGCCACGGGTAACCGAGTCTGAACGGAGAAACACAGAACAGAAGGGTCCGGGCGCTCTCGATCGAGGACAAGAACAGAACCCTATGCGCGCTTAGCACGGCGGAATCGATCCAATCCAAGCAAGCAAGCACTTACGCACAGGCAGGCAGGCAGGAAGGAAGGAAGGAAGGGAGCGGACCGTGAGACGAGTATCGACCGGCGGGGCGCGTGGGGGTCCAGGCGGCGGCGTTGTGCTCGGCGGCGACGCGCTGGGAGAGCCTGGCCTGCCTCCGTCGTCCTCCGCTTCCCCTCCCCGGCCTCGAAGCTTGCGCCACGAGAAGATTAGCGTGTCTGTTTTTAGGCTAACCCCGCAAAGCGTATTTGTTTTTCGTATGCTGTATTTTTTTCTTCTTCTTCAGAGTTGGATATTTATTAGTATTCCGATTTCCGATGTAAATATGAATTTGAATTTGACTCGTTACAAGCACGGATAAATATCAGATACATGACGAACAGGAGACGGACAACCTTTTTTTTGCTTCTTTTTCTTCTTCTTTTTTTCTTCTATAAACATTTGGTTAAGCAACAAACCACATGTACCACACGTTTTCAGTTGTTAAAACTTATTCAATTCATATGCCTATAATAACCCTTTAGAGTGAACCTAAGTTCAAATTTAAGTCAAAAATTTAGGTTTTTTTTTTTTCTCAACTACTATTTCAATTTTCTCAATTTGTAATTCTTAGGATATCAAGTTAGAATTCGGAGTTCGTTCATGGATATACTTCTAAATACTTTGTGAAAAGTAACCAAACTATGCTCCATTGCTCCACTTGTCCTTTTGGGCTGAATTTTTATATTGGGCTTTAGCAATTGGTAGCTCATGGAGATACTAAGGATTCCTCTAAAACGACTTCGACTTTTCTACTTTTTATTGGAAAATGGCTCCTCTAGAAAAACATTTTGACAGGACTTCTCCAGATCGAATGGTTAAGGCTTGATAGGAATGCAAGATTATTCTATGTTTTTTTTCTATAGAATTAAATTGATTTCTATGGAATTCCTGTTTGATTTCTACGTTTCAAACAAGTTCTTAGGACTCCTGTGTATTGCAGAAAAAAAAGTAAGGTAGGATTCTCGTTCCTCTATATGGAGTCCACTATAGAGTGTCCTTTGGTTCATAAGAATCATCTGCAGTAAAAATGTAGAAAACTTTCTTTTGCATTTGATTTTATAGAAAAACTACAGGAAAACATTAACTCAAACTTCATGTTTTGGTTTCATGTGTTTTTTCTGTGGTTCATCTAAACTATTCCTACAAAAATTATGTTTTCTCTGTTTTGCATATGTATTTATTCCTATCGTATTCATGTGTTTTTTTTTTTTTTTTTTTTGCATTTTTTCAATCCGGTATTCGAAAGAGGTAGAGCAACTCCAATAGTTAGGCAAATGAGTTTGGCATTCTTTTTTTTTTTTGGCAAAATTCTCAAAATAACCTATTCAACAGTTTGGCAAATGAGCTTGGCATTTTTAGCAACTTGACAAACATCGGGTGATATTTGGCATATATGCCAAACTGCAGTTCGCTAGGCAATCGGCTTCGCGCGCTACTCCTATGGGATATTTCCCCCTCGCGCACACAATTTTACTTTTGCCAAGTCTATTTTGCCAAACACTTGGAGATGACCTTATTTTCCCTCCCCATATCAATTTAGGACTTGGCAAATAATAATAATATGCAAAGAAAAATTATGAAACTGTTAGAGTTGTTCTTAATATGTAGTGTATATCAGCTCTTGTAATCGATATCCAAGAAAATATCATAATCCTAATATTAAAGCCTTAGAGGCTGCGAGAAGTATATTTTTATATTTCTTTTTTCAAGAAGCGATTTTATTAAAGGATTTGCCAGCGTATGCATTAAGTGGAAGGCGACGTCCCTATCAACAGCAAAACATCAATGGTGACTTTGTGAACTTCAAGAACTTCTAAATAGTCAAGTGTCTTATCTCCATACTAGAAAAATAAAAGATTTTCTTTTTACAAAAAGATATTCAGTAATAGTCAAGATTCAAATGGGAAAATAGTCAAGCATTTTATATCATCCACCGAAAACTTGTGAATGTGGCAGTTTGAGCACCTGGATAGCATGAACAACAACACAGCTCTCTCGTTGGAACACCGTATATCGATAATTTGAGATAGGCATGCAATCTAGCAAGTTGATTATTTCTTACTCCCAATCCGGAACTTAAAATATACATGAAAAAAAAAAGACGACAGTCAAAATACCCAGGTTAGCTACCCAAGTTGATCGATCACACATATATGAACGACCAGGCCGGGTGCCCAGGCCAGTAACGCGAGAGCCCCCAACTTGAGATGCTCGATCGCCAAGCAGCACTAGCTCTCCAGTCTCCGCTCTCTCTCATGGCGGATCACCACCTGCTTCATTTCCCTCCCTCCAACGATTTCAAGCTCAGAGGCAGAGCTCAGCACGAGCCACCAAACAAGGCCCTCCTCAGGATGAGGCGCATCGTCCATGCCTTCGTCTCCAAGCACGCCGGCCGCGTCGCCATGGCGCTGGGTGGCGCGAGGGCGATGCTCCTCGACCTTCTAAGCAAGAAGCGTGCTGCAGGCGTCGAGACGAGGAGGAAGATCAAGAGGAAGCAGAGGTGGGGACACGAAGACGAACAAGAAGGATCCACCCTGCTGCATTATTTGCGGCTGTGTCGAAGTGCACCTCAACCTGCTCCCGCCGTCATGGTCATCGTCGTCGTCGTGGCCCATCAAGGACGACGATGGCCGTTGTGGAGCCGCTTGAATCCGGGTCGTTACACCATTCCTACTATGGAACACGGAGATTCCTCCTGAGCTGCAGCTGCCACCAATCGCCAGGTATCTCGAGAGGCCCGACGAAGATGAGTATGGAATAATGGAAGACGACAATGACGACGGAGAGGAAGATGGTGGAGGTTACCATGAGATTGATAGCCTTGCAGAGAGGTTCATCGCGAGGTGTCATGAGAGGTTCATGCTGGAGAAGCAGGAGTCATACCGGAGGTACCAGCCTACCAGGAGATGCTGGCTAGAACCATGCAGTTGACTGAAATGACATAATGCATGGTAATTTTTTATCAGTTGACCGCTGTATCTAGAACATTTTTGTTATGAAGTGGTTGGAAATAACCTGTAAGATGCAATTGGGGAATTCTTCATCGACGACTGTTTTATCTCCGGTTACATAGGTTGCTGATTTATTGAAACCTTATAGGCTGCTTTGTTTGGATCCCATCACTTCTAATAAGGATATCTCTGAAGCTACAAATCTTTGTATGATCCTGTTAAAAAGTAGGTCATTCTCACAAAATATAATTATTATAAAATATAATTTATTACAAAGAAATTGGAACGGTGACATGACTTGCTGCTTTTGCAGTAAGCCACAACCATTCAACGCCTCTTCTTTGAGGGCACTGTCACCGCCGGCGACCTCATCACCGCCGGTAAACCCTCTGCTGCTACGGGCGCTGCTGATTCTGATGAAGAAGGGGTGAACACCAAGATGAAGGACCGGGCCGTTGCTCAAGATGAAGCAGGCTGGGCCTCCTCCAGGCGTGTCCAGAAGCCAAATCAGAAATACGCTGGGCCGACGCCCTGCGTGGCCTATCTCGGAGGTAGCTCAGCTCCTCTTGTATCGATCGAAGCGGTAGGGAGAAGGCGAACTCGACCACGACTCTGAACCGCCCGGTGGGCGACGGCGGCGGCGATGGAGCTCAGCGATCGTGTGGATTCGCCGGAGCAGTCGACCGAGGATTCTTATATCATTCCAGTTATCGAATTCGAAGTAGTAAGATAACAGGCACTTATATCAAGTCTTTGGGGAGAGCGATTTATATGGTGTTAAGTCTTAGTCCTTTCCTAAATGTCCGAAACTGTTTTGATGATCGATTATCCCAATAAAGACAAATCTTTTAGATCCGTCTAACGGTGTCCACCGGGTTGTCAAAAAAAAAAAAACGGTGTCCACCGTGGTCAAATTTTTATACACGTGGACATAACAATCAGCCAGATACTAACATAAGAATGAAGAGGTTAAAGTGTAACAATGTAAGAATCCCTGGACACGTGGACACCGTGGCCAAGCTTTTGGACATGTGGGCACAACAATCGGCTGGATAATAACATAGTTAATATAGGAGCGTCCATGGTCTGTTGGCCAATCTAGCTAACAAGAAACGAAGTTGTATTTGACAAATATCAACTAAAAGCTTTTTTTTTTTTTTTTTTTTTTGCATGTCATCTTCAAGGGAACGCATTGCTTTGATCTTGAGTCCAATTGTTATGATATGAGGAGTAGAAGGAATGACGTGATGCAAGCCGGATAATGTGGCTATGTTTCCTTACATCATTACGATGACCTTTTATTTCAAGAAATGAGTTATGAGTTAAATTTTGTTATGTAAACTGATTCTAGTAGTTATGGTATATAGGCTTCGGTGATAGCGGTGGCTTCTATCATCAAGGTAAGACACTTTTAGCAGCAGTGTCCCTATGGCGATGGCTACGACTGCCTTCCCCTAGCAACCTCGCTACGGTGGTGGTGATGGTGTCGTCCTTGCGGCGGCCTCACCTTGGGACCCCTCCCATGGTGATAACACCTTTGGCACACATCGATAGTGAGGCAATCAAAGGCTGGCTCGAAGCTACCCCATTGCAACTACGTGACCACCTAGATCTAGTAGGAAAGGCGAGGGTGCATGCCGTTGTGGCTGCTAGGCCTATCTAAATCATTGATCTTCCCCCCTCTAATTGCAACACGAATCTTAAAAAGCAATATTATTCCCTTCCTCTCTTACTAGCATAATTCTCAACTTAAAATGGACTAGGCTCAGTGGCTTAGGCTCCTTTCCGTGTTGCAAGATGCTCATCGACACTTCTTTCACTTATGCGCTACTCTCTTTGGACTTCGTTTCCTCCTCTTTCGACCCATGAACTCCACCAACAAATCCTTAATTGCCAACGCCTTTTATTTTGAGAGTGGATTCATGCGACAAAAAAAATAAAGCTTTAGCACTAGAGGTAGCATTTTTACTAAGAGAATAATTTTTAATGCTGCAGGGATAGTAGGTGGATCTTAGTCTAAAATTTAATGGCTAAAGTAAAGGACTGAAAACTTTAGAACACTTTAGCTCACTTTTGTGGTCTAAAGTTTTGTGAGGTGGTCTAAGTTTTAGACAACAATTTAGACCTTTAAGTTTGGAGCCTCAAGAGCTAAAATGGTCTAAAGTTTAGTGGCTTCAGTTTAGACCATGGAATCCAAACTGAATCACGTGCAGGATTATGTTAGCCGATAGTTTTACGGTTATAAGATAGGGTGTCTTTTTTTATAAATCCTATTTGAATAGTGGAAAAGTCAAATGTTACAAATTTTGACAACAATTAGTCAAATTTATGAAAGTTTATATAGCATAAAATTAAAATGAATAGATTTGTGTTGAAAGTGATGATATTGAATTTCTAGCTGCCGATTTTATATTTATAAGAGAATAATAATGGTCAAATCTATTGTATGACTTTTTTTCTAGTCTAATACGTTTATCATTTTGTTACGGAGAGAACCGGCACGGCCCTCTTCTTGCACGTTCGCACGCGTTTTCTGTCTTTTGACTGGGTTAGAATACTACCTATTCCTTCGTTAACAGCGTGTGCAAAAAGACTTTTTTGTTTCTTGGAATGACTTGTTCAAAAAAGAAAAAAAGTTTCTTGGAATGGCTCCGTCTTGGGAATTCGGCCCTTTGTGCTATGGCTAATCATGATTATAATCCAAAATTAAATAACCTTAAACCCGGAGCAGTCTGTTTCAACGGGAAATGAGGAATGGATCTAGTAGCTGAGAGTTGAGCAGAGTTGGCGAGCAAGAGCAAGCCAGAAAGCACCAGAAGATCAAGATACACAGGGTTCCTTTCTTATCCCACCGCCGCCGCCGCCGCCGCCGTCGTCAGGGACAGGGTTCCCATTCCTGCTCCCTCTGCCGCCCCTCGCTGCGCCTCGTCGGCGGCGGCCTCACCGCTCTCTCTCTCTCTGCGGAAGGTGTCGGTGCCGCCCTCTGCTGGTACAGGTGTCTGGAGTGCTGTGCAGATCCACCCGCCCGTTCCTGGATCGATATCTCCGTTTGCCGGTGAGCAATCCTGACCTCTTCGGGTGAACTGCTCTGCGATCTCGTTTTTGATCCTCGTGGGATCTTCCATTTTCTTTTACTGTGATAGCAAGCAATGAAAAAAAATCCCAACTTTGGAGGGTGATGGTCGTCAAAGCCTACTCTAATTCATCCATCCATCCATGATTCATCGCGCAGGGTCAACAAATTCCGGGGTTCAGCTAAACCCCCAATCCGTGCCTAACGGCCAGTCGGGTCCTGCAAGGTTTCTCTAGGATTTTTGCGCAGCGAGAGCCATGTGGAGGCTCAAGCAGTTCATCCCCAAGGAGCAGCCCAGCGGCCTGGAGGGCCGGACCGTCGACGTCGGCAATGTCAAGGTGCATGTCCGGGAGGCCATCGCGGAGGGTGGGTTCTCGTGTGTCTATGCTGCCCGGGACATGGTCAGCCCGGCGAAGCAGTACGCCCTCAAGCATGTGATCGTCCAGGACGAGGAGTCGCTGGGCCTGGTCCGGAAGGAGATCACCGTGATGCGGTCGCTCAAGGGGCACCCTAATGTCGTCACGCTGGTCGCGCACGCCGTACTGGACATGGGGCGCACGAGGGAGGCGCTGCTGCTCATGGAGTTCTGTGAGAAGTCGCTGGTTTCCGTGCTGGAGGGAAGAGGAGCGGGCTACTTTGACGAGGAGAAGGTGGCGCTCATCTTCCGGGATGTCTGCAATGCTGTCTTTGCGATGCATTGCCAGACGCCGCCTCTTGCTCACAGGTGAGTCCACCACTTTCCAGCCTGTGGATTGATTGGAGCCACACTGTACAATGTTCCACCAAACAGTACTCATGTAGTTGATGCTTTTATGGTTGCGTTTCCATGAAATTGTTGAGCCACATTAATCTACCTGTATCTCATGTGAAAACAAAGAGATGCAAGTTGCTCTTTTGTACCTGAAAATAACATCACATCTATGCCACACACTCACAACAACGTTATACAGGATCAATTAACGAAGTGTCAAGCTGCAAGTTGAATCAAGTAACAGTAGAAAAACATGTTGAATCAACTTATTTTTGCTCTATAGCTGGCATCTTGGCTTGACTTGATGTTAATGCTCGTTACTTTTCACATTCTTGGGTGTTGTTCTTGATCGTTTTCCTTAGTCCAAGGCATCCAGGACTATCATTGTTCAGTTGTACTAGTTTGTAACAGATAATTCTGTATGTTTTTTTTGCCCTTACTGTACTGTTTGAGTGAAGCTTTACTCTCAGAAAACTGCTATGCCAAGTTTCATTTCAGATCTCAAATCACGGAAAATATAATTCTTTTGCATTTGCAGGGACCTAAAGGCAGAAAATGTTCTTCTTGCTGCTGATGGGACATGGAAACTATGTGATTTTGGTAGTGTGTCGACGAATCATAAGTGCTTTGATAAACCTGAGGAGATGGGCATTGAAGAAGATAACATCAGGAAGCACACCACTCCTGCATATAGAGCCCCTGAGGTTTATATTGAAAATTTCAAATTTCAGCCCTTACTCAGTCTGTTCTACATATTTATTGGTTACTATATGTTTGCTTATTGATTGCAGATGTGGGACTTGTACAGGAAGGAGGTTATCAGTGAGAAAGTAGATATCTGGGTAAATCACCTCTGCAGCTATCATTTTGCATTCTGGTTTTATGTAAATGTTGCCTATCATATAATTGAATTGCAATTAGTTCCTTTTTGTACCTGATCACTTACTAATTAATAGTGCCATGAGTTGAACCTTAGTGTTTGTGGCTTTTTTACAGGCCCTTGGGTGTCTCTTGTATAGAATCTGCTACTTCAAATCAGCATTTGATGGAGAATCAAAGCTTCAAATTCTTAACGGGAACTATCGTATCCTAGAATTGCCGAAGTACAGTTCTTCTATTACAACGCTTATCAAAGACATGCTTAATTCTTCTCCAGATGCCAGACCAGACATCACACAGGCAAGGGCTTTGCTTGATTGGCCATTCACTTCCATGAATTTAGGTTGGTCTTAATTAGTGCATACACCATGAAGCCAACACATGAAAGGTCTTCCGTTTCAGTGTTGCTGATAAATGTTCTGTTTTAGGTGTGGTTCCGTGTTAATGAGTTACTTCCATTGGAGCTGCAAAAGGATTTACCTGATGGATCTCCATCTGGATCAGCATTTGAATCTCATACTGCCATTGACGAAGGTTTGCCGCTGTTATTTTTTTGATAGATTTATCTAGACAGATATTAGGAAGTGTAGCTAATGCTGTTGCGTGAAATCTTATATGTATACTTTTTTGTGAATGGAATACCGTCTGTTTTGTTAACCGCTCATCTTGGTTTTGTTAAATGCTCATATTTTTTTCTCTGCATCTTAAATTTTCCTTTGCCTGAAAATAATTATTCTTGTTTGTTCAATAACCTAAATTATTTGTTGCAGCATCAACGAGACCACAGCAAATGAGTGCCTCTTCATCATCAAGAGACAATGTGAGGAGTACGTCTCTTAGTGATTCTTCCAACGTGATGGCACAAGGTCCTCTGAAAGCTATGGACAACAGGGGTTCTATGGGTGCATTTTGGTCAACTCAACATGCTCAGGAGCTATCTTTTGCTTATGACAAGGGGCCAGCTTTTGATGAACAGCCTGTTAATCAAGTCACATCAAAGCAACCACAGGCTAAGAACCAGAACATACCAGCTCACAATTCATCTCGGAAGTCTCTGTCTGCGTCAGTTGATAGTTCCCCTGGGGATTTTGAAATTAGGTTTTCTGCAAATGGCTCAGAGTCTGGGCTGGAGAAAACCAAAACGGCAATAACAGAGAATAAAACAAAGATACAAACTACTGCCTTCAACTCCTTCGTGGCAGACTTTGATAATATCCAAATGAACTCACAAAACAGTACTGACAATGTAAACATGCCTAGCAAATTGAAAGAACATCAATTGGAAGCAGAAGTAACTTTACTCAAGGAACAATTAAAGATAGCAAACCTGGAGAAGGAAGAAATTTCGTTGAAGTTTGATAAGTTGTCTGCCATTTGCTCCTCTCAGAGGCGAGAGATACAAGAGCTTAAGCAAGCCTTGGCTGCAGCTTCTGTTACACCACCAGCTAAGCAGTTCAGAGAAAATTCGAAAGTTGAACTCACCCCACCCAGCAAAAGCCTTGATACTCCGGTATGAATACTGCTACGCCCTTAAATTTCCCTTTAGTCAGATGTACCCAGTTTCAAGTTTCCACTTGGTCCAGATAACTGGACAATGGGTGAAATCATTGAAGATAGAATTAGAAGTGGCTAGCTTGGCCAATTCTCAAAGTATATAGATTCAGTGATGGTGTGTGAAAGTTGGTGGGCGAATCCTGAATCTCTGTTTTTTTCCTGTCAATGGTTAGGATTAGCCCATCCCTTACCCCATCTTACCTCGCATATCCCTAAATCTAATACCCTGTGAGGTTTAACTTAGCATGGCCTAGCCACTTTTCCTATTTGACATTACTGTTGATTTATTTCTGTCTAGATAGCCTAAATACCCTGGATGTTATATTGCATCTTGATATATATCAGGATGCTGATATATTAATTTACTGGTTTTCACAGCCGAGGGAGAAGATTGAAGGAACCCCTCCAGAGCTCCGGCAAGGCCTATTTACTTCAAGCCCGGGAACACCAAGTCCTGATCTGAAAACATGGTCAGCTTTCCCTGAGGAGTCAAAAGCTCAGGCAGCTGCGAAGAGTGTCCACCCGAGGTCAGTCCGAACTCTGCGTGCATCAAACAGCAACAAAGCCAGCTCGCTTGGACAGTCAAATATAAGTTCTAGCACCGATCCATTTGCCTTTGGTCAAGATAGCTTTAAGGCTGCTCCTTCTGGAACTGTACTTCCCCAGTTATCAAACATGGGGAATACTTCTCAGCTCAGTAATCTGAATGTAGAAGAAAAGAAAGATGGATCCTACCAACCAGCTGGATGGACTGGGTTTTGATTGTTCTATAGCAATTTATGGTGATACTATATATGCCAAAAGAGTCAAGAGTACATATGGTCGGTGGTGTGGCATACTGAAGATGCAGAGAGGAATGCCTGAACTGATGTAGGTATGTGTGGCAACGCTTTTGTACAATTGTTCTGGTGCTGAGCTAGCATCATAATGCATCCAGTTGTAACTTTAGTGCAAATGTAAGTTGCAACTTGCAAATCATTGCTAGATAGGAAGATGTTTTTTTCCTTCTGTAGAAAAGCTCGTGTTGTCATGTCAATAAACAATGAATTTTGGTCACATGCTATATAGATATAGCCATCTATTACAGAATAAGAGGTTACCATTTAGTGGCCAAAAATAGCTAATACACTCACTTTAATGCTAGTATTTCATGTTGAGTCACAGAACACAAATCTTTATTAATTCATTGTGATACATTCATACATTTATATTTTTGAATTGATTTGTTTCTGTGATTTAACATGTGGCTGTGAGGTTCTGTTCTATTTTGGTGTCAACACATACATCTTGCATGCATGAGAATCCACTGTTTCCTCCAATTCTCCTTGCACGGCTGATACAATCTCATCCTTCAAAACAAACAAAATCACAAACACAGAAATAAGTTAAAAAAACCAACGGCAATATGAAATATGAAGAACATATACTCCCTCCATTCTCAAAATCAATCTTTTATTTTAAGTTTCTCTTATAGTATTTATTGCTAGTTATTAGTTATACAATCTTAATCATTACCACATAATTCACATATTATTGGACTCATTGTTAGTCAAAGCATGAATTTTATAGTCATACTGCACCTTACAAAGACAAACTGGAGGGTATGGTTTTAAGACGTCTATGATAGATAAAATGCATACTTACTGTCCACAGATCATGAGCATCAACAATGGTCGATGCATTAATTCCAATGCTGCTCCAGCTGGCAGTAATGGATGCTTGAGCAGACCCTCTGTTCCATAGAACAACCGCAAATCTCCCTCCAGTCAAGGGACCAGCCCATACCTAAGCACAGGGTTATGTTATATAAACAACTGCTAAATATCATAGCTTTTGCTTTCTTGTATAGTTTATCTTACTTCTTGGTCTCCATCTTTTTGCACTTTGTGCCCTTGTACTCCAAGCCCATCTGTTCATGAATCATTTGAAGTATAGTATCATCTCTAATTTGCAGAAACTAAGGAATGATCGATGTACTTTCTTCACCTTGGTTAACCGCAATAACATTTCGATTGCTGAGGATTTCCTTGGTTTCGTTGCTCATTGAGCGGATGTCACAACCGAGCAAGAGAGGTGCCTGCATCAAGTCAGCAGCATGGTCTTATAAATGAGCAAAACTTTTCACAGTTTGTTGAATTATACTTTAGTGTTGTTTTTCATCTCTAATGGTAAGACTCAAATTAAGCATTTTATTACCTTCATTAAGGCCCATATGCTGAAATGGGAGCGGTACTCTTCTGTAGTCATCCCCCCATTTCCAACTTCCAGCATGTCTGGGTCTGAAAGCAGAGACAGCAGTTCATTCAAGACTGAAGAGAAAGTGCTGGTTAGATACATGTAGGACTAACCATTCCATCTACCAGGCCCTGCATATGATGCCCACTTGTCGTTCTTATCGGCGATGGCCGTCATTCTGAAAACATTTACAGGGCAACGAGATGTATCAGGCATATTTTGCCAGGACAATTGAAATCCTGTCAGGATGTGAACTTTACTTTGCCCAAGTGTCCTTGATATCACCAGTTGTTCTCCAACTGTTTCCTACATCACCTGCCCATGTTGCTGGATCTTCCACACCCCTAGTGAACAATAATATTTTTAGGACAGAAGGATTATTGAATCTAAACCATCCATTTGTGTTGTTCAAAAGAAGGAACAAATACCATTCGCAGAGGTAGAAGAAAATATTCCTCCCTGAATTCTGGAGCGCTTTGCTCATTGCATCATATCTGCATACGTTCATGTGCAAGTCAGTCTCCCAAGGGTAGCATAAATAAGGGGAAACTATAAGAGTTCTTGTGATTGCTGGTCACCTTGGCTGAGGGCTTATTCCCTGGCTGTTACAGTTGTCATACTTCAAGTAGTCGACTCCCTTTGAATCATTAAAAGCATTATTTCAGTTTGGATGCTGTGAAGAATGGCATGATCATGACATGCTTAAAGTTTATTCTAATTGAGATATGATGTTACCCAAGAGGCAAAAGTTTTTGCATCTTGATCTTCGTATCCGAGCGATCCGGGCATCATCTTGCTGCAAGTTCGTGTCCTGAGGGGAAACGGTTGGTGTGATTTTATAGAGAAAAAAATCGAATGAACCAAAGTGTATGTGTATTTCTAGTTCTTCTATAAGCATCTTGATGAACATTTTTCTGCGACTTTTGTGTCTGTTATTTTGTTATTATACAAGTAGGGTTACCCTGCATCACCGTAGATCCCAAACTTGAGTCCTTTTCCATGCACATAGTCTGCCAAGGCCTTTACTCCTGATGGGAGTATTTTCGCATTTGCGACCAGATTGCCCTGTAGAAATACAGAAAAGCTCGATTACTAGTTCTTTTGCTACTCTGCATATATGACGGTACCACCATTTAATGACCTGGGAGTCCCTGTCATAGTCTGCCCAGTTATCATCTGCAGTTTCACAAATGTTGAGTTGTCAGGAAGTCTCAACTGGGCAAAAGAACAGCAGGGTCATTAAGAAATCTCAAGAGAAGGTACCTATGTTGATATATTCATATCCAAGCTTTGCTAGGCCAGTATCCACCATAGCATCAGCTGCACAGGCGAATCATCAACTTGTTTTCAGCATGCAGTGATGCAAAATGCACCTGTTTTGTGCCAAAAACGGAAGTAGCCTTACCGATTTGTCGAATGAGCTCTTCGTTTATTTTCCGGCCGAAGTGATTATAGTTATTCCACCTAAAAAGTTTTTCATGCACTTCAGCACTTGTTGGTTTAAAAGATGTTGATGCAAATCGGATGAAACCAGATGCACCTGGGGATAACAAGAACTGAAAAGAAAACAGGATCAGTTACCCCATCTGGGGAGTCCGGCCAAGGCCATTCTCTAGCGCGGTGGCCAACGTCGATAGCAAGACCAAGAGGAAAGCACAGAAGGTCACCTTCCCTGCCATGGCTGGGCAAACCTAGCTGTGTCTGTCTAAGTGCTGGCAAGTGATCTGATGCTTAACATCTACTACTGGTTTCTAGGGGAGCACTATATATATAGGAATTGGTCAGTATCACGACAAGAATCTGTTCACGAGTTCCGGATCCAACGGAGCCGGACAGCAAGGCCGGCGGAGGCCATTTTACTTTGGGTATTCCACATGCTGATGCAATCTCTGGTGTCACCGGTTGATAGGGGCCTGCATTTCTTGTCTTGTTACTAGAATCTTTGTGCTTCCTGCCAACACCAGATTAAATGTAGGAATAATAAGGAGAACATGGGATTCGGGATCCCACTTAGGTTCCTACAAACTGGAATGTAAAACAAAACAGGAGTTACAGATGAAGCATTTGAATACAATTTCAGAGAAAAAATCAGAAATTTGAACGTGTTTTGGCATTTGGACAGTTTTAATTAACATATTTACACATGAACATCTCCGAAATTTATCTCGAGGGAAACCGTTTAGATTTTTCACAAATCCACATCAATATGTTGCGTGTCCAACAAAGGCCAGCGATTCATCTGAATGGCTGTTAGTAATTTTGGCAATCACTTCTTGGACCTGTCTTACAAGAATGGTTCAAGGTTCATATATCTGGACCTTGGTCAGCATACATTACATCCTTAGACAAGACAACGCTGGGATATAATATATTGGACATGACAAACTATTTCTCAAACGGAATATCTAACTATTATACAAGAAACTGATTCATTAATTAGATCATTTGTGACCTGCAGGTGCTGGACAGCGTGTAGAAGGAAGAAAAGAGGCCTGCAGGAGTGCAAGACTGGTTGTTCCAAGGAGAGGCAACCGTGCCAGCTTGGTTGCTGCCGTCCACTAAGCTGTAGGCCGATCATTGGGTGGCAGCGGGTTTCAGGCGCCTAATTAATTTTTAATTTCAGCTTGAACTAGTTGCCCGTTTCGTCGTTATTCAATTTTCTTCGTTCAGTGCGGCAGTCTGTGGCTTGCCTTGTGTTTGTGTTGCTGCTCTCTTAATTAAATATGTGCTAGTTGGCACGGTCAGAAAAGAAAATTGGATCATTTGTATGATGCTCTAATCTTTATATGTACGTGAATAATTTTCACATTAATTGTAGCAACATTACAAGATAAGAGGTGTACTGGCCGCACCGAGGAATGCATGGTTAGCCAGGTACCATCTTATCTTATATATATATTAGACTCAAAGGCAGCATAGTTAGCTTAGCCTACGAATCAAATGAGGCGAGCTTCTTTGCTAGCTATAACAAATTTGAAGGTTAAACATGGTTGGCTCTGAATCGTACTACTGCATGTAAGCTACCATAGTGGCATCTTGTCTGACTCTGAAGCCAGCAGTCCATGCTCAAGCAACTACCATGGTGGAAGGCTTATGCAAGACCTTCTTGAGCTAGTCACAATGGTGAGTTTCTGTTGGCAGGGGCATTCTGCAGTTTGAGTGACTACGTGATGAAGATGAGCAACTGGCAGGGCGTCAAGGAATGCTCATTTTCGCAACAACAGAAATCAGGAAACTTGGTATAGTTACTTCGCGCACTTCATAATCACACATGCATTTACATTGAATGACCGAACCACAATATGCTCGCTTGCTTCGTTTACTCCTATCCTATCTGTTCAGGTTAGGCGTACAAGTAACAGTCTATTATGAATTTCTTGTCATTCTCCTCTCTGGGACACCTGAATTTGATGATTTCGACAGGTACGCGCACCACTGAGAATGGGTTCTAGCTACTTTGGAGTCAACACATACAGCTTGCAAGCATGAGTGTCCACTGTCTTCTTCAGATCTCCTTGCACTGGTGATGTAACCTCACCCTGCAACCAAAACAAATCACACACACAAAACAAGTTGAGAATTCCTTGCAACAAAAAAGATATATGCTATAGTAGAACTTGTCTATGATCAGAGAAAATGCAAGCTTACGGTCCACAGATCATGAGCATCGACGATGGTGGATTCATTGAGACCAATGCTGCTCCAGCTGGCAGTAATGGATGCTTCATCAGACCCTCTGTTCCATAGAACAACTGCAACTCTCCCTCCACTTAGTGGACCAGCCCAAACCTGATGACAAAAAAGATAATGAATGCATTATAAACTGGCTAGTTTGCTGCTATTCGTGTCATTCTGCCAAGCCTGTTCTTCTTACTTCTTGGTCTCCATCTTGTAGCACTTTGCGCCCTTGCACCCCAAGCACATCTGAACAATTGACCAATTGTTGAAGCTCAATATCATATCATATCATATCATATCATATCATATCATATCATATCATATCATATCATATCATATCATATCATATCATATCATATCATATCATATCATATCATATCATATCATATCATATCATATTCCATAATTGTAGAAATGAATGAATGAACACAGTTATTTCATTTACCTTGATTAACCGCGATGACGTTTTGGTTGCTGAGGATTTCCTTGGTATCATTGCTCATCGAGCGGATGTCGCAGCCAATCAGAAGAGGTGCCTGCATCACGGTGGTTCAGCGCCATGATCATGAAAATAAGCAGTTCTATTGTGCTGATTGATGGTTACAAATGTCATTACCTTCACTAGAGCCCATATGCTGAAATGGGAGCGATACTCCTCTGTTGTCATCCCCATTTCCGACTTCCAGCATGTCTGGGTCTGAAAGCATAAATAAATTGCATGATTGCATCTCACTCTATTCAAGAAAAGTCAAGCCCAAAGTGTGTGTGTAGGCCAAGGACTAGACTAACCATTCCATCCACCAGGCCTTGCATATGATGCCCACTTGTCATTGGCATCGGCAATGGTTGTCATGCTGAAACATTACAAGGAACAAAGATGCATCAGATATTGATATGCCATGTTCATGCTACCAAATGGTAAAGCTGGCCTAATGTAAATGACAAGAACTTCCTTGTGAAGTCAACCGATCTAAAAGAAAGGGTGTATGTAATGTTCACCTTCCCCAGTTGTCCTGGATGTCACCGGTTGTTCTCCAACTATTTCCTACACCACTTTCCCATGTTGCTGGGTCATCCACACCCCTACACAACAACATTTTCAAAACCAAACAACTGAATTCAAAGTTCAAACACTTCGGTCATTTGTAAAAAAGAAAAAGAGCAACAGTTACCATTCACAAAGGGAGAAGAAAATATTCCTCCCAGAATTCAGAAGTGCTTTGCTCATGTTGATATATCTGAATTTTGTCGTAAGCAGTTTTTTCAGTCTTTCAGTGTAGCATCACAAGGAGGAACTGCTAAAATCCAGTGATAGTCGATGCTCACCTTGGCTGTGGACTCAATCCCTGGTCGTTGCAGTTGTCATACTTCAAGTAGTCAACTCCCTTAGATCATTACATCAAAAAAAAAAAAATTCAGTTGAAGCAAGAAAGAAAGGGTTTGGTTTTATTTTGCACACTAAAATGTACCCAAGACGCGAAGGTTTTTGCATCTTGCTCTTCATATCCGAGCGAACCAGGCATCTGATTGCTGCAAGTTCGTGACCTGAAAGGAGAAAGCATGTGTGATTTGAGAGGGAAAACCAAAACATAAAGCACGTAAATCCATTGAACTGAAGTCTATGAAGTTTTTTCATTGAGTTCCTATCTCTGCCAGCTAATGTAATCTGTCCTTCAGCTTTGTGGTTCCTAATTATATATTTATTAGGCGTACCCTGCATCACTGTAGACTCCGAGCTTGAGCCCTTTCCCGTGCACATAGTCTGCCAGGGCCTTCATTCCTGATGGGAATGTTGACGGATTTGCAGCAAGATTACCCTGGAAAGTAAAAAAAGCTGTTCAGTTTACCATGGAGCAGAGTATAGCCATTTCAGCAATGTCATGTTGATCCATCTAGTTTTACTTTGCTAAGCAACATAGTTGAACTCTTGTTTACTATATTTATTGAACATATATAATTTTACGTTACTGCAGTCCGCACCTGGGAGTCCCTATCATAGGCTGCCCAACAATCATCTGCAGCGCCACAACAAAAATATAGAATTCTCAAATTTCTTTTGCAACCGAAAGTGAGAAGCAGATAAACGAAAAGAGAACAAGATAACAAATCTCAAGTGACTACCTATGTTTATATAGTCATAACCAAGCTTTGCGAGGCCAGTATCCACCATCGCATCAGCTGCACAAACATATCATGGTTTAGAAGGATTTTGTGATACAACCACAACTGATTCAACGCTGGAGGAGTGTATGGCTTACTAATTTGTCGAATTATATCTTCGTTTATATTGCAGGCGAAATGATTCCAACTGTTCCACCTGACTTGGCCATATATTTAGTTATAAGATATGTTTTTTATAGTGGACTTTATTAAATACTTCAAGGACAATACATCGAGTTGATATATAGTCTTATAGGACACTTCCTGCCTCTGCCTAACAAGAAACATATAGCCAAACAAACAAAATAGATCACACACACCCTAGTGGTTATCAATCCATAGACTAGACCGTCACCCATGTGCCTACTGGTTCAAAAGTAACAGATAAAAATTTCCAGCACTTCTATGTTCACAGTGGTGTTTTGAAGTCTAATTTGGTTTCTATTGGGGTGTCATGCACTTGGAGCTGAAGGCCTGACACTCAGTACTGTATTTCTAGTGCTGAATGCTGACAGGACTTTTTGAGAAGGCATATTCCAACTGCACACATACTTTCTACCACGAATCAAGGAAACAAGGGCAAATATTCGTGAAAAAAAAAAGAAACAAGGGAAAAGGACGTGTGTGCGTCTTATATGTTCTTCAACACCACAACACTGCAAATTAAAAGAAACAGACCTTTGATCTTTGAAAGTATCAGAGTGAAATGGAACCGAGAAAGAGAACCAGGAAATATAATCCAGATGTTTCATAGGAAAAAAAAGAACTTGTCACCCAAAGAACACATGCATGTCCATGTACTTGAAAAAGAAAACCCTGAAAAATACACCACACAAATTATAAGGCTAAAAGATCAGTTACCCCATCTGTGGAGTCCGTCCAAGACCATTCTCCAGGGTGGCTCTCCTCGCCACCGCCACCGGCGACCCCTCCTGCCGGATTGCCACCACCGACGTCGTCGACAGCAAGATGAAGACGAGAGCACAAAGGAGTGCTTTCTCTTCCATGACAAAGAGGTGGGCAAGTAGCTGCTGCAAGAGTAATGATGTGGTATTTAATGCCTCCTTGCTAGTTTCGATGTCGTTATGTTGTATATATAGCAATGTGCCAGCATCAGGACAACACTTCGTCACGAGCTAGGTTCCCATGGTTGTTTGCCGTCTAAACTAAGTTCTTGTTATTAACATTTTTTGTGTTGCTAATAAAGGTTGATGAGTTCAAAGGCTGTTAGTAAGTGTAAGTGTGCAGCCTTTTTGGGATTGATTATAGGTTTTTTTTTTTCAAACAGGTAGCATTATATATTATCTCAATATATCGTTACAAAGGAGGGCCCGAATTGCATCCGAAGCCTCATTACACCATACTGAACCAGAGAACTGGTCAGCAGCCTAGCCATTACATGAGCTACCTCATTGCATGCATCAATACCATCTCTATGTAAGCTTTTGTTCGTTCAGCAATGGAATAAGGATGCATCATATATTCTCTCCATTTCTAACTGCATTTCTTGCCTCCCAAATGTGCCACATGTACAGCTGTGGCCTCATCATCCTTTGCTCTATCTAAGAAATAAAAAAGGCATTGTTTGATGTGTAGAAAAGCATGAGGCTTGCAATTTATACCAAAACGCTTTCTAACTTGACGCCATACCTCTGCAGCATATTGACATATTAAAATGGCATGCTCCACTGTTTCTTCTCTTCCACAGAGCTTAGACCAGAGTAGTTAGTTTATGGATTAAATATGGTGCTTAGACTTGCCTGTGTTTATGGATAGACTCAAGGATTGTTTGTGGTAGTTGCTACATGGTGACAACCTGTCCATCCTATGTATTCCACCACGTTCGGTCTAAAGGATGTTTGGCATTACCTACGTTTTTATTAGTAGTAGAAGTAAACTAGGACTCTTGTACTCGTTGTTCTCCCACTAGCTATAGATTCTACCTTGAGGCTTTTCCTTGTACCTTACCTTAATCCAACATGCACATCGATTTATCCCCATTGAGAGTCGAACGATAATTGCTTGAGCTTTGGTCATAGAAATCCTATTCATCAATCATCTCGGGTTGAAGCCGGGGCTTCTAAGCTACGTTGTCTCATGCGCGAGTAGTCCGTTTAGAGCATTCCTTTAGGGAGGACGCACTTATTGTAATATCTCAACCTCCCAAACGCGCTACGACGCGCGATGTAAAAATTCTTCTTCTTAAATACAAAGATACAAATCTTTTGCATATTCGAGGAAAAATATCAATATGGCCATGGTATACTCTCGAGTGAAATGTGAATCCATTTATTTTGTGTGCTTGCAGAATTATCCAATAGAACAAAAGAAATATCAATAAGCATTTCGATGATAGATTTTGTGATTAAAGTATCATACAATTGACTATTCTTTAGTGGGCTTATCTGTGCTATATTCATGTCTTTATGCAACGTTGTCATGGCCAATAAGACCATTTGCGAGTTCTCCACTCCCACCGCTGCTAATGGAGATGCGAACTTCAAACTCAAGCTGACGCTGGTTAAGATGGTACAAGCTAGCCCCTTTCGTAGAAAAGCTCATGAGGATGTCAATCCACACCTCCAACACTTTCTGACGATATGTGGAACCTTCACCATCAAGAGAGTAACTGAAGAGGCTTCCCATTATCCTTTCTTGGGAAGGTGAAGCAATGGTTCTACTCCAACCGGGATGTTGTGAACACTTAGGAATAGTGTCCCCATGGATAAGACTAACGCTCTTTGCAACAAGATTCCTAGTTTCCTCTTAAGATCAACCAATTCTTCTTCTATGTTACTATATATTATCATAATATGTTTATAAAGCTAAGTTCAATAAAGATTTGTTCGGTTAATTAATCTTCAATCCTTGAGCAATCCCCTCTAACATCCTCTCCAGATAATTAAGCAAATATCCTAGACTCACTACTGGCTTAGAGGATAAGTGCCCTCCAGACTCCAGTAGAAATGGAAGCACTTGCGCTCATGAAACATCTATCTAGGATAATAGTAATATAAGCTTAACGTCGAAACCGGGATCCATGGTTGATCTAGGTTGTTGGCCGACTAGCAAGGGTTCATAATCCAAAGTTCACTGACTCAGATTATTTCTTCATTGGAAATGCTTGTTAATTATACAAAAAAGATATCCGTTGCAATAGTAATAATGATGGTGGACCAGTAACAGTAAACATTATTATTGAATCAATCATAGCACGTACAAATGCAAATGGTCAGAGGATGGGATCAGCAGACCTAACCGCTAGCACTAGTGCAGTAGCACTTGCACTTATGGGGGTGCAGCGGTGGCGATCGATAAATATATGTCTCTTGGAGAATCGTCGCCGTCTCGCTTATCACATAGCGCATGGTGGAGTGACGTACCAAACTAAACCAGTAATAGTTAATTAATATTTGAGGTGAAGAAGATCGAGTATTACATTAGAGATAGATGTTGGTCCAGCTCACAAGATCACACGCACTAGCTAGTATACACCGCTCACACATACGGTACGTGTGTTTAGCTTGCATTGCTCCTACATGCACACCAACACAAAGAAGCTCGACACGATATGATGATTACACTACTGGTTCAAGTAGTGACATGACGCGAGATGAGCACATGCAACATCATCTCCACTAATCATAACATTTTTTACTCCACTTAGCAGTTGCGTTGTCACACATACCTGTTAGTGGCTACTAAATGCCAATTATATCCATCGACAATGTATAGCAAAGTAAAGGAGAAATCAACATCATTTGTAGTCTTTTGTTTCAGAACAATGTGGTCCCGCTTACTTGAGAATATCTGGATGCAGTGAAAACTTTGCAAAATATTCAAGAGAAAGCACAAGGGGCATAAGGAAGAAGGTAGGAGCACCAAGGGCCACCTGGTGTGGTTGGTCGACCCCACCTATCGTCGTGCCTGACACCCCACATGTCCCTCCACGTCAGCAATTTGTGTGCCAAGCAAAGAACATAATTTGGAGCACATCCCCACATCCAAAGAAGTCAGTTTGATCCAAGGGCTCTCAAGGAGAGGGTCCTAAAGATTGGGTCACCCACCATCTCCACCTGCACCTAGCAACTAACGAATCGGATTAGGATAGCTAACAACAACCATGGAGGAGTGTTGGGAGCCATAGGATGCAAAGGTGGTACATTCAAGTGTCGACCGACCCTATAGGGTGCCACGACCCCACCTGTCAAGCCACTAACCTCCACTTCAGCTACAAATACCCCCGCTATTATGTATATGTACTATAAATAGGGGTGTTTAGCTCATTTGTAATCATCAAGTAGAGTAGCAAGTAGCAAGTAAAGAGAAGAATCACTATTAATCCCCTCTCTAGTAGTTAGGCTAGTAGTGGGAGAGTTAGAGTGTATTGAGCTTTAATTTGCTCAGAGTTCGAAAGCGGTGTTCAGGAGTCACCTGTATAGCTCTTATATCTCTTTTTAATAATTTATCCATTTTAATATATACTACTTTCTATTCAAATATTCTATCAATTATAGACTCTTCAAGTACTAGTTTTGATCTCTAGTTGTACTTTGATGATACTTGTATCGCCGTGTTTAGCATAGTTAGGCTCTACTTACCTAAGGACCCTAGGCCTCAACCCATGGGGGCACAGACTAGGCCCAACCAGCAACTGACAAGGCGAAGGTGGTGTGGGGAGGTGGCACCCAGGTGGTAAGCGCACTCCTCTGGCCGACATCCGGGCCTATCTCGCCTTGACGGTTCCATCAATGCAATGGAGGAGCTAGGGTGCAGTGGGGATCTCGCGAACAACCCCCCCCCCTCCCGCGCAAAACTCCTATAGGATTAGTATAAGAGGAGGGGGAGAGCCCCCTCACACAACACACACTCCACACCTCAAGAGCTACTCTCTCTCTCCATTTATATTTTTACATTTCTTAGTATTATTTGGAGCAAGGCAAGCTTCATTGGAGAGCTTGGACTTCTAAGGGCATTCTTGGTATGAATAATATGAAGAATTTCCTTATGTACTTGCTTTCATACAACTTGTATGGTTAAAATTAGAGTTAAGTTGGTTGTGGTTCATCATTCCTTTGGGTTTGCCCGTGTTCTATGCTTCTCGATTCATAGGGTCAGGTCCTGGGGGGCTGTAGATAGTTTCTTTATACACGAGCGTGATGGTTAGGTATACATGAACCTTCGTATGTGACAATGCACCACGGTTGAGGGGTAGGCGGTGGGCCTCGTTAAATGGATCTATCTCGTAAACTGCTCGGGTATACAAGAACCTTCATATGTCCCAAGTGCTTACGGATCTTTTATATAAACGTTAAGAACTACCAACAAGACATTTCTGGTGTCTTTGCGGGCCACAATCCTG
Organism: Themeda triandra; assembly: GCA_018135685.1. Classification (NCBI taxonomy): domain Eukaryota; kingdom Viridiplantae; phylum Streptophyta; class Magnoliopsida; order Poales; family Poaceae; genus Themeda; species Themeda triandra. The sequence continues at coordinate 297,395 of JAENPR010000768.1, forward strand.
GTAGTGATGCTAAGAAATGCCAACACTACCAAGGCCAAATATGACTTATGATAGAAAACCTTCCACATATGCTACTTGTCTTTGTATTAAACCTTGTCAAACTTTGTTGACTTGTGTTGAGAAATTTATCATACTCCTAAGATCAAGATCATATACACTCAACCAAATAACACTAGAAGTAGGCAAAACATGCCTTTCCATTTCCACCAAGTAAATACTCTGTGTTTTGAAGTGTGATCCATGTCCATCATCCTTACAAATTAGGCATGGACTATGCAAAAATATTGAAAATAAAAAATAGTAATGGAAACATTTAGGTCCATGAAAAAAAAGAAGAAAGAAAAAATGTGGATGCGTGGAAGTTCATGGTTGAAAAATAGAAGAAAAAAGAGAAAGATAGTCATGCCCTTGGAATAAGGATGGAGAAAGATCATATCATGCTAACAAGTAATCGCGCTCATGATATTTCCACACACATGCACATCTTGATCTAGGGGTATGCCATTTTTCTCCATAGATTGATTGTTTGACTTAGCAATTTATGCGATACAAGTATCGCCTTACTAATATATGCAATACAAGTATGCCTTGCTCTATCCTACCTAAAGCTTCACATAAGCTTATTAGAAGTTGTTTAAAAAACCTTATTAGAAGTAGGAAGGAAGGCAAAATCATCAATGGTTTGGTGAGGAAACAAACACTTTTGAGCAATTTGAGAATACCATTTGAGGAGAAGTATGTGCTAAGGTGAATTCATGATTGTTTAATAACGAAATTCATGTGAATTCACATTTCTTGTCTCCTCCTGAATCCCTAAATTTGTTCTTTTTTGTGAATTGGGGGTAAAGATCAAATTCATAGAAGATCAAATTGGGGAGTTGGGGTAGATTCAAAATGGGTTGATAAAGATGTGTGTAAAGTTTTGTTATTTTTAAGCACGTTTGAATGGATTTCGTATTTTCTTAGAGCGAAGCTGATTGAAAACAGAAAAACCAGCTTTAAGCCTAAGCCAGGATTTTGGACTTGCTCCAATTTTTCTGATTTTTATGGAGACATTCTCTATGATACTATAAGCCACTCCACAAATTTCACAAATTTTAGAGGTCATTTGACTGAATTTCAACATTTTTCTTTCGAGTGTGCAAGGCTGAAATTTGCAAAATAAGCCTAAACCGGTTTTGGATTTAGGCTAAGCCGGTTTCTGTTGGACGTGTTTAAATTTGCCATTTTCAGCTTCAATCGCTTTTGCATCTTTATAGCCAGTTGCCCAGTTTCTAGGATACGCAGATCCTGGTTATCACATTGCTAGTGTTGCATGGGAGTTTTGTGTGTTGTCTCGGGATATAGGCAGTTCATTTTTTTTTTACAGAAACATTAATTTGAGACTCATATTCACCTCCTCTGGTTGCCTGCACCAGTTCTCTGGAATCTTTGATTTCTTGTAAGTCTGACGAGTACAGAGGACAACGGTGAGAATAAACCCCGTCTATTTCGGGGTCAACACATACATCTTGCAAGCATGGGTTTCCACTGTCGCCTTCAGCTCTCCTTGCACAGATGATGTAACCTCACCCTAAAAACATAATAAAATTAATCATACACACATAAGAAAGTTGAGAAGAATCACAGTTTATTTGCAACTGGGAGGAAATATATATGTCTATGATCAAGGGGAAACAGAAAAAGAATATGCATGCTTACCGTCCACAGATCATGAGCGTTGACGACAGTGGAAGTGCTAAGACCAATGCTGCTCCAGCTGGCAGTGATGGATGCTTGAGTAGGCCCTCTATTCCATAGAACAACTGCAACTCTCCCTCCACTTAATGGACCAGCCCAGACCTAATGAAAAGACCATGGTTTAGAAACTGCTCAAAGCATTGTGCCAAGCCAAGCATAGATTCTGGTTTTCCAGTACTTACTTCTTGGTCTCCATTCTTTTGCACTTTGTGCCCTTGCACCCCAAGCTCATCTGCCCATGAATCATTTCATTTTACCCAGTCATCATCTCTACATGTTACTTTGGAAAAATGGAGGAATGGTCACTGTGTTTTTATTAACCTTGATTGACTGCAATGACATTTTGATTGCTGAGGATATCCTTGGTATCCTTGCTCATAGAGCGGATATCGCAGCCAGTCAAGAGAGGTGCCTGCATCATATCATCAAGTCAGCTCAGGCAGACTGGCACTAAGGCCTTGCTAGCTAAATGCAGATGAAGGAAATTTACACACTGTTGCTGAATGCTTCCATATTACCTTGGCTAGAGCCCATATGCTGAAATGGGAACGGTATTCCTCGGTTGTCATCCCCCCATTGCCGACTTCCAGCATATCTGGGTCTGAATGAAAACAGTATGGAATAGCAGGCCGTTCAGCAACTAAGAGAAACCAACCGTGCTGAATTTTTCTGCAAGCCTCAAGGACCAGACTAACCATTCCATCCACCAGGCCCAGCATATGATGCCCAGTAGTCATTACTGTCGGCGTTGCTTGTCATGCTGAAACATTGCAGCAAAACAAGATTCATGCATCAGACATTGCCAAGGAAGCAATGTTATGTAGGGCTCCCGTCTTGTTCAGGTTGCCAAGTGTAAGTGGCTAAAAGTTCCTTGTAACTTCACCAATGTTTTTGTTGGCAACGTATCCTATGCAAACTAGGTAAACTGTGCAAACTATCAATCTGGACCCTAGGATGGTCATTCGATGGCTGTAGACGGAGGTGGGGTAATTTTACGTTTTAACGCCCGCCAACCCTTGTGATTTTTTCCAAAAGACCCTCTCCATCTCCCTCCGTCCCCCTCCGTCACTCGCGCGAGTCGCGACCCCGCCGCCTCCACATCGCGACGGCCGCGGCGGAGCCTTGTCGCGGCGGCCCGACCCGGGCGCGGGAACCCTAGTCACGGCGGCCTGACCCGGCTGCTCGCATCCTGCATCGGCGAGGCACGGCTCCGGCTCGCGCTCACCATAGGGATGCGAGAGGGAGCTGCGTCGATGGCCGTGCGACGGGTCCGAGGTGGAACTCGGGTGGAGGCATCGCGTACGCCGACGGAGGCGCGGCGCCGCGGCGGGGCTGTGCGGGAGCGGCGCCCGGCCTCGGCTCGCGCGACCATGAGGGCCGCCCGCGTCCATGGCGGTGACCATGGTGGAAGCAGCAGCGAGGCGTCCATGGCGGCGGTCTTTCCATCCTCCATCGGCGGCGGCGGTCCTCCCCATCCTCTCCTCTCCGGGATGTGAGCGCCGGGAGCTCGGGAGGGCGTGGCTCCGAGGGCGGCGGCGCGAGGGCGCGTCTTCCCGGTGGCGGCGCGGGGCGTGATTCCGAGGGCCACGACGCGAGGGCGCGTCTTCCCCGGCGACGGCGCGAGGGCGTGTCTCTTCCCAAGCGGCGGCTTCGAGGGCGCGGTTCAAGGGCGGCGACGCGAGGGCGAGAAGACGGAAGACGAGGAAGACGCGAGAAGAGTGACGGAGGGAGACGGAGGGGGTCTTTTGGAAAAAAGCACAAGGGCGCGGTCGTTAAAACGTAAAATTACCCCACCTCCGTCTACATCCATCCATCCTGTGTCCAGGATGACGTCACAGAGCCAGACAGCCTTACCTAGTTTGACAGGGTTTGCGTAGGATATGTTGCCGTTTTTGTTAGCATATATGCAGATCAGTTGCTCACCTTCCCCAATTGTCCTCAATGTCGCCAGCTGTTCTCCAACTGTTTCCTAGACCGCTTGCCCATGTTGCTGGGTTATCCACACCCCTGCATAATGAAGTTGAAAGAGAAAAAAAACTGAATTCACAGTTCAAAACACGAAACTCGATCATGGTTGAAAAAGAAAGCAACAGTTGCCATTCACAGATAGAGAAGAAAATATTCCTCCCAGAATTCAAAATTAACCGCGACGGGCTTTGTTACGTTACTCTTTATGATAATCATCCAATTACCGTAAGCGGGCCTGTTACGTGGCCTTTGCGGAAATCGGTTCTTCCGCAGCGGCTTGCCAAGGCCAGATTTACCGAATGGGCTACCGGCGCTTCACCGCAGCCAAAGTGGCTTGCTACTTCGTTAATCAAGCTTTACGAATGAAGCAAGACGTATCTCATATTGGGTGGAAACAAAATTATTTGTTACATTCCATCGTTCCGACAAGATGCCATGAAACGTTCGGATCTACACGTACAAAAGGCGCCTGCTAGAACCTCGAGATTTGAAATCCTCATTATTGTACGATTCACATCAAGCAAGAGTTAATCGTGATGGATGCATTTGCATGCATATGTATGATGAGTTTGCACGTGGGAAAAAGACAAGAATATTTTGTCCTGCTTTTGATTTGCATACAACTTTCGCGTATGATTGGAGATACTACTCTTGATTATAACCAGAGGTTAGTTTATTTTAATTCATTTAAATCAAATAAATATTAAGAGACCTATATTAAATATTATTTGCATTAAATTCATAGTATTGCCTGGTGATCAGTGAACGATATGATTATTTGCTGGTGTGGTTCGTTCAGTCGTTCACTATGTCAACTAGTGAGAATAGCCGTCGGTGCCCCCGATACCCGGTAAGGTCGATCCCTGTGTGTAGAGCTTTGCCTTTGTTGGATTTTTGTGAAATTTGGTGCATTTGCTATGATCAGTGTCGTCAGTATGGTATTCATCATGTTTGCTACTTTGAGTAGGTCACACATGCACATAAATGATGTCACAAATCTTTTATTATTTTTCTAAATAAACCATGTCAATTTGCCCAAATATCTAACAATCCAAGAACCTAATTTAGGCACTTTTTGGTTGGTACTTTTGCTTCACCTCTTGAGACAAACATGTTTGAAGGCACCAATTACAAGTGGTGGCATTCTAAGATGATCCTGTGGTTGATTGTTATGAACATATATCATGTATCATAGGACAAGCCCGAAGAGGGTAAAGCGTTCAAGGTTGTCAATAACCTATATCAAGACATCGTGATTAGTGTTCACTAAAAACTTGGTGGATGTCTATGTAGATGGCCACTTCAAAACCTAGTTAGAACATCAACACATTCCACCAAAAGGAATTTTGCTTTAAATTTCATCTAGTACTGCTGACACCTAAGTGGCAAACGGGATTAACGGACGGGTAGTCAATGTAGCACTTCACCGGGGAGTATTCCGGAATATCGTATTTTCCTGTGGAACGAGAAGTGGACTAACTAGGCCAAGGTAATGTAGTGGCCGGCAATGATCAAGGGCTTAGGATGGGATAGAGAGAGGTAATTCTAGTATTTGGGTTCTAACCTAGTTATCCTAAGGATACGTGGAGAGCTAACTCTCCCTTCTCTTTGTGGCGACAGTGAGAAAGCAGGATTGTGTGATAACCATGCTCGAGGCGCCCACCAATGCAAACACCTACTATCTAACCTAACAACACTCATAAGAGAACTCCAAGGGGTCCCAATGGAAGGCCACCGTCACACTTTCTTTGGGGCGTGCCTGGGTGCGACCCGAGCCCGTCCCACATAGGTAGATCTAGTAGACACCGCGCCTACACTATGTCTACTACTCTAAACCTAGTAGGGCTTAGAAGCACTTCGCTCAAGAGCCTAACATACGCTCGCTCAAAGAGGAAGCTGATGTGCCACAGAAAGGATATATACTTACGATGAACTAAGACGGGATGAAAGTACTCAAATGGAAGACAACTAGAAAAGTAGACTTACTAGAAGACAAGCATTCATCGAGGCGCTCTGAGAGTTAAGACTCCCGACAGGTCGACTCCTCCGCCGGAACTCCTCACTCTCTTCCTCTATTCTCACACTATAGCTAAAGAGCTCTTATATGATACATTGTGCTCTTTGAACTAAGCTCTAGGGGTATTTATAGGGGGAGATGGAGTAGCCCCTACTCTAGTGCCACGTCATCGATCCGCGACATCACTTCTCCACCCTTGGATCAAACCGAGCTTGGAATGGACGTTTGGCAGCGGAGGACACGTGGAGGTCATGCGGGGAAAGTCGGTGGGAGGCAACCGACCAACCGGTGGGCCCACATGTCATGGTCGGGCGAGCACGGGGTTTCCCCTGGGCCGACACATGGCATCTTCTAGAAGGTCAGTAGGTCGGTGGAGTTGGTGTGACGGGTGGGTCCCACCAACCCTTGGTCGGCAGGCCGCAGTGCGGTCGGTGGGCCCGCCGGCCTTGTTCCACCGATGTTCCTACGTGTCTTGGAGTGTGTTGCTTGCTCATTTGAAGTTTGGTCACATTTGCTCCATTCACGCTTGTTCGGACTTGATTAGTAGTTGTTTTGTACTTGCATCCAAATAATGACATGTACAAGTGGAACCAAGTGAAATGCACCTATATCACTACTTGTTTGTCATGTAGCTCTAGAATGACTAATGTTGACGGCTTTCATGGATGAAAACAGTATTCCAAATGTCGTCAACAAGATCCCCACATCTAAGTCTTTGCTTGTCCTCACAAAGTTTAGAGAGAAAAGGTATACTACGACATTGTTAAGATATCGTAAAGAAATACTTCAAGTTTATCAGCAGAATCATTCAAGGGGGTTATGCAGTAACGTTTCAACATAAATCCTTCAGCTTGTTGAAACAAATGCAACAGTTCTCAAGGCAAGTTCTCTACTTATTTTCATATCCTTAGTACTTAGAGTTTTTGATATTAGATTTTGAAAAGAAAGCACATGTCATTCCTACCCTCAAAAAGATATCTCTCGGTCACTCAAGTGGTGTGTGAATTCTCGCAAGGCACATCATGTGTTTGCCTTTCAAAAAAACATCCTATCTCTAATAAGACTTTATATGGAGCTTGAATAGGTATGTCAAGGAATAGCATACTTGCAATGCATATGTTGTCTTAGTTAAGAAAGAAAAGTCTTGGACCACGACGTAGACTCATCATACCCCCAGATCAAGATGTAAAGTGGAGTGGAGGAATGTAATGGATGATAATGGAGAGGAATTGGATGTATGGTGGATGAGGTTGCTCCTTCTTTTGATGCTATCTCTCTTTCTACTTCTATTGAGACAAGGCTAGCTCTTTCTTATCATCATTTTTTAACAACTATCTCAATAGATGCCTAGCCTTTTAGGATGTGTCTCACCTAACAAATGATAACTTGAGAGAGAGTTTCTAACTTTGGAGCATGGAGCAACCTAATTGATGAAGATGGTGAAGGTGCGTACTTTCAGTGTAGAGGTAGCACAAGAATGGTGGTATGAATGATGATGCGTGCTCCCAGGGTAGGAGTAGCATAATGATGGTGGTGAGATGCATACTCTCAGGGTAAGAGTAGCATGGTTGTGTACTTCCGGATCAGAAGTAGCATATTTTTGGTGGTAAGTGGATCTTGATCTTAGGGCCATGACAAACCTCTAACACAGGTTCTACAAGTCTTAACCAAACTCAATGCAAGCAAGTAGCTTATGTCGAAGGCTTTGGGATATTCAGTGTATATGGCCGTGGTGGGAATTTCAACACTATTGAGGAGTAGTGACACTATGGTTTTATGACATTTTTCAAAGATAAACCTCCTAAGTATTTTAGATAGAAAAGGCATGAACCATGAGCCTAGAATTATGTCACATTTATCAACAACCTAGTCAATATGATGATCCTATCAAGAATTTGGCCCACAAGCATGATCATATGCAAGAGTAAAAATTAGCAAAGTCATCTCTAAATGTCATAGATTAAGGCAAATTTTTAATTTTTCGTATGCAAGTCTTTATTTTATTTTTATTCAAAGCAAATAAGTAAAAGATATGAAAAAATTGAAAGAAAGCATAAGGGAGTAGGAGGTACATACCAGACAAATGGGGCAGTTGCTTACCGTATGTAGGTTTACTGGGTGGGCCGTGGACCATCAGGTCAGGGCCGACGACTGACTCCGGGCTCCGTGGCCTAGATCCCTACCCACCTTGGCCTCGTCGATTATGTGGTGTACTTGGTTTGCCAAATTGGCACAAAGTCCCTGGCCGACCGACCGATGGTTCGGGTCGTCCTTCGTCGTGTCAACTTGCAAGACCCGCAAGACTCGAATATGTGTACTGCTTCACAATTTTTGGTGTTTCGGGGAGCGGTCGACTCCCCCACACTTGGCCTTTTTGCACTAAGAAAATGACACAGAAGGCAAAGTGAAAATGTACATACCTCGTTGGTGGCAAAATGCACCAACAGGGTTAAACAACTTTTTTATTTCTTTCAAC